>OY282642.1:98153937-98645740 GCA_958299015.1 Tetanocera ferruginea
GATGAGAGGAATGATTAGTTTTAATAGCAAGAAAAAAAATTAAAATTTAATGATATTCTCTTTTCTGTAGTATAGTCTTAGGCGCATTACATCATACACAGAAACGAGCAGAGACAAGTTAATTAATTTCCAGCATTTAGTGGTTAATGTGAATTAAATTTGAAAGAACTTATAAGACAGATGCTGAAAAATACGCCTCAAGATTGATGAAAGGCATGCAAGAGTTTTGAAACGTTTTAAAAATAAAATAAAAAAAACTACAGACATGCTTCATTAATAGCAACATTTAATTTAATTGCCTGTTTAAATAAGCTGCAAGCAATACAACATAACTTAACTTTGTTCATAAACGCACTTGAAAAGGATTTTGCTTGTATGCGCCTAAGGACCGTACATTTTTTTTTTTTTTTTTTCTTTTTCTTGCTGACTCTTTAAACCTTAATGCATACATCATAGCTCAGCTCGTAAAGCATGCATTAAATGACAAACATAGGCTTGAAAATCATGCCTTCACCCTTTTGAAATATTTTATGAAAAAGTGAAAAAAATTCATATGTCAAAAATGTGAAAACTCACACTTTATGAGTGTTTGTCAAAAATTGTTCATACATAGAATATTTTTTTATTTAATAATACCCACACACACAGTCACGCATGTCAATGTCAGCTCCTGCTGACATGTCAATGTCAGCTCCTGCTGACTGTCTAATTTATGCTTATTCAGCAGCCTAAAATAAGCACATAAATAAAATAATTTTCAAAACTACAAAGGCTAAGTAAGCTTAACGTGAATAGAAAAAATAAAACAAAAAACAAAAAGAAAAAGTGAAAAACCTGTCTACTTAATGGGTTTAAGGGATTGTTTTAGACCTTGCAGGATATGCTGGGTAAGTAAAGGTTATGGCGTCAAAATATGACGCTACAACATGCAAGATTTTTTTTTGTTACATATGTATATGTGTGAGGCTATAAGAAAAATCACGTAGGGCTTAGTGAGCTTGTGTTGTCATATATGTATGTATGTATGTATGTATGTATGTATGTATGTATGTATGCCTATGTGTTTTTTGCCTCAGTTACAATGCTTTTGCTACATGCTGTGCTATCAAGTAGGCGGCACAAGTGACTAAAATTCTCTCGCAAGACCATAAAGAAAAAAGGTAAATAAATTTGATTTTATGCTTAGTTGCGGAATAAATAAAATACTTCTAAAATAGTATTAAAATTGATTTGCTTAAATGTGGGGAACACGCACAGCAGTTTCTTTGTAGATTTTTAGGCGTGCCAGGAAAATTTTTAGGCGTGATGATATATTGCAATTGAACACAGGGTGATGGCACAGGTTTATATTTGTTTATGTTTATATTTGAGTGAGGTTACTTTATGTAAAAAAAAAAATATTTCTTTGTTACACTGCTTTACAAAATTTTTTTGAAGTCAGTCAATGAGAGTGGCTGACTTCGAGTTTTTTTAAAAAAAGTCCTCAAAAAACCTTTACGACTACACTCAGAAAAAAATTTCTCAGAATATGATAAAAGAAGGCATCATATTTATAGAAAACTGGTTTAGACTTTGCTCCAGAGAATGCTTTGCTCTATATGTGATCCTTAAAATTCCCTTAAAATGATAAAAAGCTTCTATGAAAAAGAGAAATACATAAAGAAAGAATACTTTTTATTTTTGAGAAAATATTTGTTTTTATTGAAAAAATACTTCTCATAGTGAATTTTGTATCAAAATATAGGAAATTTTTTCATTTTCAATAAATTTTTGTCTATAAATGAGAATTTTATTGTGCGAGAAAAATACTTATCATTATCAGAGACATTGAAATATTTCCATTTTCCATAAATGAAGAAATATTTCTTTCAAAGTGTGAAAATTTAATCTTATTATAGCCTGTTTCAAAATAGAAGAACATTTTCGCGCATGTTTGAGAACAAGAAAATAGTTTTGAGAGTGTTCTTCATTCTGATTGGTAGACATTAAAAATAAAATTGGATATTTTCTGAGCAGAAAAATAAATGAAGGAAAATTAATGTATTTTCCCGAATTTTGTTGTTCATTGCAACTGCGCTGTGGAAGTACTGAATATAGTTTTTCAAAATCAACCAATCAAAATTGAAAAAAATTTGTGTCTGAAAATAATTTTGATGCCGAAATTTCACTTCACAATTTTTTCTTGAGAAAATAATTTATTTTTTGTGTAATTTGTTTTTGATTTTTCAATATGCAGGTTGCTGCAGGCCGTCGGTGCAACAGCGTTCTTGTGCAATAATTTGTTCTGAATGTTTGCGCATTTAAATATATAAAAAAGCAGAAAAAAACACCCAAAAAAAGAATAAAGTTCAGCGAACAGTACAAAAAGGCAAGAGCGTAGTTTCGCTCTAAAATATTCTCTAGCTTTAGAAATAATTTCTCACTGCGCATCGAAAAATAAAACTAAAAAATGTTCCTCTCTTTTGAAACAAGCTAAAGAAAAGCTTGAAAAGAAAAATTTGAAGCTTGAAAAGAAAAATTTTTTTGAAAAAGAGAAAATTGCTATTATCGAAAACAGAGAAATTTTTCATCGGAGAAAGATATGTGTTTTTTTTCTGAGTGCATTTATGTTCTAAAATTGTGTGTCTTTTTTAATTTTAACTCTGCGTAACCCCCATTTTGTTTCTTATTAGTTTTGTTTTAAAACTCAGCCTACTAACATTATTTTCAGACTTTTGCCAAATTTTTATTTTTTTTTTGTTTCAGATAAACCTAATTTGAGATATAATGCACATAGTTTTTTCTATTTTTTTTTTACTTCATTTTCACTAGTGTGATGCGGAAGCGACATCACGAAAAAAAAAAATTGTTTTTGTTTATTTTAAAACTAATGTACAACAATGAAAAAATATTGTTTTTCAGATATCTCTAACCGTTTTTTAACAATCATTTTTATAAAATTCCTAAAATTTGATAAAATGTCCCTTAACGGAAAATGCAAAAGGCTTCCTGAAAACAGTTCAATTAATCCTTGGTGATATTTATTTTTGGTTAGATAAAAAAAAACAAAATGAACACATTGAAAAATAATTTCAAAAGTACTTTATTTGAAAAGAAACCTAGTTGCATTAACTTGTTTTTTAATACTTAAAAAACTTTCAAACAAAACCCCACCAAAGAAAATCCTGGCCTCTTTTTATTATTTAAGCTAATGACATAAAGAAGGAAAAACTTCAAGTATTGTACAAATTTTTGAAATTTGCATAATTAAATATCAGATAATCCCATCTCAATTCCATTTTATATTGTTAAACATAAAGTTTTTTAATAAAGTCGTGATAATTTTATGGCATGTGATAATCTTTTGTCTTTTATGCTTAACGCCTGGAAATATATTCACAAATATACACCGCATTATTGTGTTCTTTTTTGTCTTTTTATGCAAAAGAAAAGTTCATTAAGCTGCAATATTTAACATTCTTCAATATTTTGCACATAAATTTTCAACACTCCTAAAAGTATGCATTGAAGTTGTCATAATTTTTATTTTTAAAAATACGCACCTGCATAAATATTTTTGTTTATAGCGACAAGACATTGTAATAAACATCTTTGCCTGCGCATATACACACACACACACACACACCACACAGTTATACACTGCCAACACATATTTTAATACATGTACTTAAATCGAAGTGTTTGTATGAGATACATAAAATAATGCTATAAAATATATTTTAACCCTTCGCACCCCAGAAACAGTTACATATGCAAATACAAACATTACAACAACGTACACGTGTGCGTATAAGTTAACATTCGAAAACACATACACACTGTCACATATAGTCATAACCATAAACTTGGTTTACTACATTTTTATAAAAATGTATCTTTGTTTTTTATTTGATTGGTGCAACAATGAATTTTTATGCAGCATTCAAACATAAGCATATACATATATGTGTGTATGAAAGTAAGTGCGTGTAAATTTTGCCCGAGCTCAGCCTGTCTTGAAAAGATACAACAAACATACAATATATTGTGGCAGTATGGACAGACAAAAAGTGGCTGCTGTCAAACGTGATTTTCTTATATGATGGGTGCAAATATTGCAAACTAAGTGCAATAAGGCGGTGTGTACCCGAGTATTTAAGTGTGTGAGTATGTGTGCTATTGCACATGTAGCCTTATCTGCATTTGCGTATGCTTCTGTTTTTGTGTAAATAACTTACAAAAACTGCAGAGTGTAAATCTATTAGAATGCATTCGTTATCGCTTCCACCCAGTCAGCAGCTGTTGTTCGAGTACTTTCAATGCATACAATTTTAATACAATACAAATATCTATTTACTATAGTATAAAGCACTCACATACAAATCTAACTAAAACAAAAGAAGCTTCTCCTAAGCATCAGTATTACAAGCAATTTAAGCTTTTACAAATCTTATACACTCTCAAAACAGATTAGCTGTAGGTCCAAAATTTTTGGTTGGGTGTTTCGAAAAATAGTTGCTATAAACATTTTTCGGTTGTTATAAACTGAATTCGTTATTCAGAATCAAAATTTTGTAGAAACCAGAAATATTCGTTCATCCATATAAGAATATGTTTGATGTAACAGAATCGACTCATTTTTCAAGTCGTCCTTGAAAATACTGGAAATAAATGACCAAATAATTGATTCCCTCAATTGAATATTCAATTTAACAACCGAATAATTTTTTGCACAACTAATTGTTAATAAAAAATACCATCAGTATTAAAAATTTGATTCAAGTTCAACTTCATTAAATGTCAATGCAAAATATCTGCAAACCTTGCTTTTATTTTTCTACCATATTGAACTGCGCTATATAAACGAAGAATTGAATAGGGGCTTTCGCATGGTCTAACATATTGGACGACAAAGTCGGATGGAAAACTAACGGAACAATTTGACAGACGAATTCAAATTTATGTTCAAATTATGTGGCAAATTCAGATTTATGTTGTACCAATCAACTATCTATCATATCAAGAGAATGGTAAGTTGTAAGATTCGATTTTAAGTTATGAGTAGGGCATGATTTGGTTCTGATTTTCAATAGTTAGTTCATACAACATCAAAAGCATTCATCGCTGACAAAATGTATGCTGCAATAACTTCAGATTTCAGGTTGCAGCAACTTCGAAAATGCGGTTGGGCATTTTTTTTGTTGCCCCAACCAATTCGTTTCCTCAGTGTAGAGAAAAGAAACAGGAGGCCACAAGCAAAGGTTTGGCAAAAAGTAAGAGTTATGTTTTATGATTGATATTTTCTCTTTTATAAATTTTTGCCTTCGAACATGAAGATTCTGTACGTTGCATAGTATGAGGTTTGACCCAGCTTGCAGTTTTCATTCTTGACTTTTGGACAATAATTTCTGGGTTAATTCTTAACAAGAAAATGTCGAAGAGTTGGGATATACCTGAAACTCCACCTTATATACAGAGCAGGGCAATAGATAGAATTTTCCATGGGAGGTTTTGATGACAAAAATATAAATAACTGTAAATATGATATGGGCATTTCCGCAGAAAAATCTACCGTGATCAAAAAATTAAAAGTTAACCATCATTTTTTTTTTAACTTGTCTTATTACAGAGAAATATTCAAAATTAATTTAATTAAAGAGTTCAAATTTTTCCCATGTTGTGATGCAAGATTCGGGCTGCCAAGTTAAAGTTAAAGTTTTGGTCAGTTTTGTTAATTTCTATGAGCATTTTTTCTTTACAATTTCCATTTCTGAGAGTAATTGTTGAACTGCACTCTTATGCACAACTTTGTCTACAACAAAAACTAACCGAAAAATAACTGCAAAAAAACATAATAATATAAATTAACGGTAAAATTTTGATTTGCTTTTAATGATATTCTGAGGTAACGTCACGCCAGTCAAAAAAGCATTTAGTTCTAGTTTTTCTACGCTGACGTTCAAAAGTGCGTAAAATTTTGCATTTTAATAAATTTTAATAAATTTTAGTAAATTTTCTAAAAAAATCATTAAGAAGAAAAACCGTTAATTTTATATTAAATTTGAAAAGTGAGTAACGTCACGCCACATTGCACGAAGTTTGCCTGATTTCATTACTGAATTGTATTTTTGTATTTTTTCCAATTTATCATGGTCGTATTTTTGTGGAATTTTTTTCCAACTTATCATGGTCGATGGGGTAAGAGTTCAAAAAATATAATAAATAATAGCTAAACTTTATGTTTAATTTAAGTCAAAAATTTTTTGACTTAAAAAATATTTAACCCTAAATGTTCCAATGGAAATTTAAGTAACGTGACGCCAGTAACGTCACGCCAGATGGCTTAGCCTAATAAAAAAATCCGAGAAAAGATTTTTTAATTTGAAAACTAGCAAAATAAGCTTAAATTACTTTAAATTCTTCCAAATAAAGTTTTGTATATATAGCTGCCTTCTTCCGCGATCTGATGATGTCATCACTATTTTTTATTTTTGACATGGAGTCATGGCTCACACTTTCTTTTTTCTGCATAACTTTTACCGTTACTCATGTACTCATCGAGTTAAAATTCTATGCAACTATGTTGCATTATGTTGCCTGTTGAAGTTATGAGTATTCGAAACAAATTTTTAATTTTTAATTTTTTTCGTATCCTGCTTGAACGTTTCATTTGTCTTTGTGTTACAATAAAGCTAATAAAATTATGAAAAAATATAATGCAAAAACTAACTGAAATCACTAACAATTGCGCTGCAAAAAAAACCAAATTATTAATAATTTTCACAACGCCAAAAATTATGCAATGTTGAACTTTGCACTCTTGAATAAATAAAATTACCTTTGCTGGAATAAAAAGCTTATTACTTGAGTGTTTTGTGCCCCGATTACGATCAACTTCAATTAAAACGAAAGCAAAAATAAAAAAATTAAAGTTAAAAACTTCTACCTTACTGGTCACCCTCAAAGGTTGGTTGCACGACCTCGAAACAGTTTTGACCTTTTGGCCTGCATTAAAGTAGGGCTTCTTTGCGTTGGGCCTGGATAATAAGGAAATAATTATTATTATTATTTATTTAAAATATTGCCACAAACTTATTTTATCATATTAAAAGTAACCATAAAGAACTTTCTGTATTCGTGTGCATGTGTATGTAGGTGTATGTGTGTGTGTGTGTGGGTGTCGTTTGTATGCATCACAATAACAAATAAAAAGCAATTTTCAGTGCATCCCATATTCGATAAAAATATTTTTATAGAGGACAATTTTTTTTTTTTTTATATATTTTTGTTAATTTTCTGCTACCTTTTGTGACTTAAACGAATTAAGCTTTTGTTCAAGTTCAATTTTAAGCGCAAAAATTGTAATTTTATTTCATCAGCATTAATAAATATAAAATAAAGCTTTCAATCAATTTAAAAAGTTGAAATTTTATTAAAGTGGAAGCTGAAGAAGCTCTTTTTTTGATGTAAGTATTTATGCAGCATCAACACGCAGAGTTATTTTCTGTGCCTAAAGGTATGCTGCGTTATGTTACTTGTATGCATTTAATTAACACTAATTGAAAACAATGCACTCACTGTTTTAAATATTTTTTGAAATACATATTTTATGAAGTTAACATAATACTGACGGTTAAATGCCTACGTTTTTAAAAATACACACCAATTTTTATTATTCTCTCAATCACTTAAATATGATTCAATATAAGTGATACAATATCACTTCGGTCGATATCGTATTCCAAACGTCATTCATTGAACTGTGACTCTAGACACCATTTTATTATAAAAGGTTTGGCACTTGGTACTTCGTATTTAATTAAGTTAATTGTGAATATTAAACTTAATTGTGTCACTTAAATAATATGCAACAATAAGCAGTACCAATAGAGTGCTGGTACCACAGTCAATTAGTGCTTTCTGAGCTTTGAACTATTCGAAGCCACGACCAACGTCACTTTAAGTTTTGACACCAACTCTTCAGAATAAGTATATCTGGGAAAAATTAACCCATCAAAGTTTGGTCTGGGTCAAAGACATTTGACATTTGAAGGATATCAGGAAGTCACATTATTGTTTAATTTTTTTGTCGTTCTTAAGGACTTAAAACTATTTTCTACAATTAACAAAAACTAGCAAAATTTTCTTCTGGAAAATCTGTTTTTGCTTTCTGTTATGACGTTGTTGTGAATAGCGAGCATTAAAACATGATGACAGATGACATCTTTATTTCTCGGAAAATCAAAAAAATATTCAAAAAAATATTCCAACAATAATCAAAAAGTAATCAAACTTATCATAACTATATCAACGAACTATTAGAATACGAACTGTATGTAGCGCTCATAACAGCAACCTACAAGGAATAATTAATTTTTTTTATGTTATCAAGCGATGATTGATTAATACTTATTAGCAATTCATAGAAACGAACTTGAGAGATTAGCAGCATCAATAAGATAGGACGATGTGAAAAGTTAATAAGTATTAATGCACTAAGCTAATGATCGCTGATGTTGGACTTAACATTGGAACGAAAACTATAATTAAGGCAATCGGAATGTTCAATTAAACCACCATGTATGGCAGAAGTACATATAGAAGTAAATATAATTGAAAACATAGTTGTTGTATTAAATGCACACAAAATCCATTACCAAAACCATAACCATAACCATAACCATAACCATAACCATAACCATAACCATAACCATAACCATAACCATAACCATAACCATAACCATAACCATAACCATAACCATAACCATAACCATAACCATAACCATAACCATAACCATAACCATAACCATAACCATAACCATAACCATAACCATAACCATAACCATAACCATAACCATAACCATAACCATAACCATAACCATAACCATAACCATAACCATAACCATAACCATAACCATAACCATAACCATAACCATAACCATAACCATAACCATAACCATAACCATAACCATAACCATAACCATAACCATAACCATAACCATAACCATAACCATAACCATAACCATAACCATAACCATAACCATAACCATAACCATAACCATAACCATAACCATAACCATAACCATAACCATAACCATAACCATAACCATAACCATAACCATAACCATAAACATAAACATAACCATAACCATAACCATAACCATAACCATAACCATAACCATAACCATAACCATAACCATAACCATAACCATAACCATAACCATAACCATAACCATAACCATAACCATAACCATAACCATAACCATAACCATAACCATAACCATAACCATAACCATAACCATAACCATAACCATAACCATAACCATAACCATAACCATAACCATAACCATAACCATAACCATAACCATAACCATAACCATAACCATAACCATAACCATAACCATAACCATAACCATAACCATAACCATAACCATAACCATAACCATAACCATAACCATAACCATAACCATAACCATAACCATAACCATAACCATAACCATAACCATAACCATAACCATAACCATAACCATAACCATAACCATAACCATAACCATAACCATAACCATAACCATAACCATAACCATAACCATAACCATAACCATAACCATAACCATAACCATAACCATAACCATAACCATAACCATAACCATAACCATAACCATAACCATAACCATAACCATAACCATAACCATAACCATAACCATAACCATAACCATAACCATAACCATAACCATAACCATAACCATAACCATAACCATAACCATAACCATAACCATAACCATAACCATAACCATAACCATAACCATAACCATAACCATAACCATAACCATAACCATAACCATAACCATAACCATAACCATAACCATAACCATAACCATAACCATAACCATAACCATAACCATAACCATAACCATAACCATAACCATAACCATAACCATAACCATAACCATAACCATAACCATAACCATAACCATAACCATAACCATAACCATAACCATAACCATAACCATAACCATAACCATAACCATAACCATAACCATAACCATAACCATAACCATAACCATAACCATAACCATAACCATAACCATAACCATAACCATAACCATAACCATAACCATAACCATAACCATAACCATAACCATAACCATAACCATAACCATAACCATAACCATAACCATAACCATAACCATAACCATAACCATAACCATAACCATAACCATAACCATAACCATAACCATAACCATAACCATAACCATAACCATAACCATAACCATAACCATAACCATAACCATAACCATAACCATAACCATAACCATAACCATAACCATAACCATAACCATAACCATAACCATAACCATAACCATAACCATAACCATAACCATAACCATAACCATAACCATAACCATAACCATAACCATAACCATAACCATAACCATAACCATAACCATAACCATAACCATAACCATAACCATAACCATAACCATAACCATAACCATAACCATAACCATAACCATAACCATAACCATAACCATAACCATAACCATAACCATAACCATAACCATAACCATAACCATAACCATAACCATAACCATAACCATAACCATAACCATAACCATAACCATAACCATAACCATAACCATAACCATAACCATAACCATAACCATAACCATAACCATAACCATAACCATAACCATAACCATAACCATAACCATAACCATAACCATAACCATAACCATAACCATAACCATAACCATAACCATAACCATAACCATAACCATAACCATAACCATAACCATAACCATAACCATAACCATAACCATAACCATAACCATAACCATAACCATAACCATAACCATAACCAAAACCATAACCATAACCATAACCATAACCATTAATCAGTTGTGTTTCATTAAATACTTAAAAATTTATTACTATTTTTACTTTAGTAAAGAAAACTTCTTTGAAATGAAATTGGTTCAAGAATTAATTCAAATGCTTTAAAAAATTGTTTACTTTAATTATACTTTACTTTGTTAGAGCAAGAAAGTGGCATAGCCTATATTTGAAATATAAAAATTTCGTCACTCACATGCTTAAGGCCCATTGTGTTGTCTTCAATTGTTACTTAACGTAAAGTACAGTGCATCAATTTGAGTATGTTAGATTGACAATAAAGATATTTTTTTACTACATCAACCTTATACTAGTTTGTTTTGACAATTATGAACCTAAATTTTTCTAGTGTCAAAGCACCTTCGGTAATAAGTAGAGCCTACGACCGCGCAGCATCCACTGCATGTATACAACGATACATCAAACAAGGTGAGAGTCAAACCTATTCTCACCTAGCCTGGTGGAAAGGCTTAGCACACATATGAGTAACAGGAGTCATGAGATCAACGCCACAGGCGAGTCTAGAAATGATGCTTCATCGTCTTCGCATAGAATCCTAGAATACCTCCAGTATTCGGCAGCCAAAAATGCGGTACGTCTTAGTGAGTAACTAGCCTGGAAAAGAACACTTTCGGACATGCATCTTTTCTGAATCTCAATGAAACTAAGGAATTATGCCAGTGCTAAATTCAATGCAAAATACAACACATCCATTCCTATCACATAAAAATGTAAAGATACAACCATTGAACCCTATGGTAATCTCCAATTTTACACTGAAGGTTCTAAAATGGAGAATGTAACAGGATGACGTGTGTACTGTGAAACGCTTTAGATCAAAGAGTCTCACAAACTTCCTGATCACTGCAGTGTTATTTAGAGAGATATCTATGCGATTGAAAAATCAATACAGGTTATTCACCGCAAAAATCTAAACTCCACAAGGGAAGTAGGCCATAACAGCCCTGAAAAGCGAAACGATTAGGAAATTAACTTTACTTTATATGTTTTCTTCATTTCCCATTTCTGTGTATCATTTCGAGTGCTAATGTGAAGCAGGTATTCAAAACATTATATGCAGCGTGATGATATTAAAAAATACAAACAATCTTTCTTAATTTAACTTAAAGGTACTGATAGGTATGCATATTTATCTTTGATAAGTAAACTGCGGATTATAATGCAGATAAATTGTTTTCTCAATATAAATGCTTCAACGGGTCTTACCGTTATATTTCTATATTATATAGAGTGTCATTCATATTCTTTCAATATGCAAGTTATATGCAAGTTATAAGCAAGTTATATGCAAGTTATATGCATGTTATATGATACTTGAAAAGGTGATTTCTCATTGTAATCAAGATAATATGAAAGTATTTTTTCTTTGGTTCTCCTTGCAGCATTGAAAGCAACATATGCAAGTTGTATCCAATATATACAAGATATATGCTACATATGCTTCATGTACTTGAATGCAACATATGCAAAATATATGCAACATATGCAACTTATATGCAACGTATTCAAGATATACGCAATATGCAGAATACTTGCATATAAAGCTAGCAATGCATTTTGTCCAACTAACATACTCTATTCGGCTCACTGTACGATAGATGGAGCACTTATCGTGCGTATGTTAAACAAGTCTACGACGAATTAGGTAAGCAAATCAGTTACTCTACTCTACAGTGTAATTGATGCAAATCAAACCTATATTCATACTCCACACACACACACAACCATCATGCTTAAAGCTGTGCGTGCTGAGTGTATCGAAGTATAAAGCAACTTGTTAGTGCTAGAGCAATCATAAAATGGACGGCTGCAAGGCAAAATCAAATCTCTACCAAAAAATCCAATAAAATCAAATGGAACAGCAAACATGCAAATTGCACGTTCGTAAGCTTAATGCTAATGTGAAAGTAGTAGAAAAAAGAAAGAGAAAAAAAAAATAAACCAATAAACAGACATCGAATTTCTAAAGTAAAAAATTTACATATGCAAATTATGACAAAAAAAAAAACTGAAATCATTTAAAAAGCGCCTAAAATTATAACGAAAGTAAGATATACCAGACAAGCGTCGCGACAAAAAAATCTATATGAGCTCAGAGGATTACGTGGGAACTGAAAGTGGTTTTAACATTTTAAAAAACTTTTAGATAAAGTATCTTTTTAAAACCATTAAATTCTAAACTGTTTTAGAGAAGAATGAATATATTATGCAAATAAACAAAGTGTTTATTTAATCAAATGTTTTCGTTTGGAAAGTGTTTGGTAGCAATAATTTATTATAAATAAAGCTCTTAATTGCAAGTAATTTAAGCTGAATTATTTTTTTGATTTTATTAGAAAATTTGGCAGTCAAAATTGTAAAAAAATTTAATGTCCATTAAGCGTATGAGCATTTGTTAGCCAGATACGGGTTAACATAAATGAACCATGTTCGTGCTTAATCGCTTACGTAACTTCCCTTAACGTAAATAACTCTCCTTGTCAAATATGCACCTAAGTTGCCATCCACATTAATTCAAGTGCACAAAATTGAAACGTTTTTATTTAATTTTTCTTTTCAAATATTGACTTATAAATCTAACCTTCAGGGCGACATGAATGCGAAGCACCAGAGAAAATATGATATGAAGTGAGTAAAAAGTATAATAAAACAAATTGTACACAATCATATTAAAATTCAAAAAGTCATCCAAAAACAAATTCAGGAAAAAGAAACGTTTTTTGGTCACAATGTTACACTAATGATTTGATCTCGAATTGTTAAGTTATCATTATAGTTTTTCTTGTAGCTCTATTCTAACACAGTCACAAAAGCCACCTCAGTATCCAGGCGTGGATTTAGGTAGGGCTAGAGGGGTCTGCAGCTTCCGGCCCCGAGAAGATAGGGGCCCCACAGGCGCTTATATATGAAGTGCTTATTGTAAAAACATGACTTGCCATAAAAAAATATTTCGAAGTAATCGACCTTAAAGTTTTAAAAAAATGTTTATTTGTAAGGAATCATGGTTATGCTTAAAATTTCTACTAAGTATTGGCCCAGAATTCATCTCGTAATGGGCGCAATATTTTTAGTGGATGTTGATAATGCATCAAGAGTCGTAATGAACATGATATTAGAACTTTAAAAGCAATGTTGCTTATTATATTTTTACAATATGCCCTTAATATAAATCTTTTGAAAATTTATGTAAAGATCAGACCCAAAAATCCGAAACGTGGCATGAAGCTTCTGCATTATTGAACAAATTAGTAGAACTTCAAAACATTTCCATGAGAATTTTCTGGAACCAAATTTTGAATCGTTTCAATGCAAATAACTAATATTTGCTAAAACTAGATACTGATTCGATAGCTGGTTTCTTCACTTATCGAATTTGTAACAGATTTGCGAAGTGAATTTTCAGGGTTTGAGAATAGTGTTAAGAACCTGTGGCGATTTGTTTGCCAAGACTATTGGATAAAAATAACTAGAAAAAACAGCAACAAAGAGCCCAAAACAATGAATGTGACTGGTGATAGACTGGCTGATAGATTCAAAATCAAAACTTTTTGCTTTAGTTGATAAGCTAGCAATAGAATTGAGAAAAAGAATTTAAGCATATGAACCCATAAAAAAACTATTTGAATTCTTGTACAAATTAATGAATATTGAAAACGAAAAATTAGAAGCGGGAGTAAAACTTCTGGTTGAAGTGGAATGGAAATGGAATTACTCAGTGAATTAAATCACTTAATTCCGCTTATGAAACTTCCATGATACGATAAAAAGGTACACTCAGAAAAAATGTTATCTTTTAAATCAAAGAACGCAAGTTTTATTTTAAAAATATGAAATTTCTTTAGTAGGAAGGAAAATATGTATATTGAACAAAGGTATTTATATTCGTTTGAAGAAATGAAAAATTTCAAATTAAAAATAAAAATTTCTGTGTTTAAAATTGTATAACAATTTTTTTAAAACGTCAAACAATAAAAGCAAATAATAATAATATAAGGAAAACTTAAATTCGAACAGCTTACTTTGACATCTAGCCTACACTGTAAAAAATAAATCTTCATATAAGGTGAAAAAACTGTCTTAAAGTAAGCTGCAACAGCATTAAGATGGCTTTTGCTGAAATTACTTTTGTCTTTTTATACTGTAAAACAGCATTCAATGATGTCTGACTTAAAGGCAGTTAAGTGGTAAATTCAGCCTTTCTTCGCTGAATTTCAGCCCTTTTCGTAAACAAACTGGCCTGAATAGCAATGCAAGCTATCTTAAATTAAGACTCATATGATGAATTGTAGACATTTTTAATATAAAAACCAATAAATTTGTTTAAATTAAGCAAGCTTGTCTGAAAATCAACATCCAAAAGCTGACTTCAAATATGCTTCTTTGGGTTTTCAAGCATTTAGAATATTACAATTCAAAACATGCTTAAATTCAGGCACAAGTTGATTTAAAGGCAGTCTTTAAAATACGCTTCACTTTTTAGAGTGTACTTCCTCTCCAATATCCGCCTACATTGTTCTTCTAACATGAAAACTTCAACCTGAAGGATCTCTCTGAGAGATGTTTTGTTTTTTTTATAGGTATGAAACTATTAAAAACTGAAATAATATGGTCTGAGGCATGAACGACATTCTTCCAAATGTTTATATAGCCTTTCGATTGCTTTTTACAGTACCGAGATGGCAAATAGGAGTTTAAGGAATTTAATCTTATGAGAAAAAAAAATTAAATTTAAGGGGGGATAAATTGGGCTAATGGGGCTTACTAGTTGAATATGACCTCAGAAGTAAAAATGTTCTAAGAAGACATTGTAGTCCTCGTAAAGCTCTTTTCAACGACATATAATTTTTTAAGATCTGACATGTAATGCTTAAGTTATGCAAAAAAGACCATTTCGGCTGTTTTTCCGGTGGTCCAAAAAAAAAATTTTTTTTGTTTTCGGAATCCTCTCGAGATCACCTTTAAAATAGCGGGTGGTTTTTCCAAACTTTTTTTTCGACCCACTCTAGTGTACACCTAGCTCTGGAATGCCTTGCAAACCATCTTTTGCCGAATGCTTGACTTGATTTTTGACATTGCATCCTGCTCGAATTCATCAACATCTAGAGTAAAGGGACCTCCACCTTAATGCCACACGAGCACGGGACCGTAACAGGATCTTCTAAAGTGATTAGCACTAACAAATAATGAATGATTTGATAATAAATTTAAGTGCAGAAACAAATATCATGTACATACTTTTTTCTTCTTAGCCACGGCTTAGTCCTTACATGGCATTTAAATCTTCGGAAAATTTGCTTCAACAATCTTGTAACCTCTTGGTACCAAATGGCTGTTCTTACTAGATTATAGTTCTGGGTGCTCTTTACAGAAATTGATTTAGTACTGCAGTTGTTCCTGTGCCATTCTTTCAATCATTGATGCTCCTAAGTTTTAAATACACGGTTAAAAATCTTGGACTTAGTTTTAAACTTTTTTGGATTACATATAGGACACGACCAAAAAAAGATTATTTTTTAATCCAATGAAAAGTTTCAAGTTTTTCGATCCAAAGAAGATTTATTTTTAATCCGCAAAAAGTTTAAAATTTCTTAATCCAAAAAGGAATAATTGTTAATCCACAGAAAGTAGAAAATCTTATAATCCAAAAAGGATTAGATTTTAGTCCAAAAAAGTTTAATATATTGTTATCTGAAAAGGAATACTATTTAATCCACAAAGTTTTAAACACTGTTTACTGTAATAATGTATATAATAATATTTTGGTTCAGATTTTAATAAACAATTTTTTTCATTTAATTAACAATAAATTTCGAATGCTTTAACAACATTTAGAATTATATTTAGCTTAAATTTCGTAGTAGTAGTAGTAGTTTTCAAGTAATAGTAGTAGTCAGTGGCAATGGCATTGATCAGCTGTTATTTTAGGAATACTTTTGTTCAATGGTAAAACTTACATAGCAGCAGTGGCAGTAAACAGTACTGCCGAGGTTAGCCCTATTTCTAAATTCACTGCCAACATGCAAATAATTAAACTACTAAGAAAAATTCCACATTCACTGCTTTTGATGCTGACGCTGCCACTGCTAGATTGTTTTTTGCAGGCAGTAAAATACAAAACAGCTGATCACTGCCGCTGCCACTGACACAGCTGCTGCCACTGCCACTGCTGCATTGTAATTCAGCTATTAAATAACATAAATACTTTTTCCTGAAAATACTACCTTAATGCAAATTTGTAGTCCAAAAATAGTCTTAAACTTAAACTTTTTCGGATTAAAAAAAATTAAACTAAAATATGGAATAAAAATTAGTACTTTTAGGATTAAAAATTCCTTGAAACCAAAGTTTGGATTAAAAACTAGTCCAAAATTTTTAACCGTGTACTAACTGCGTTGATAAAGAAAATGTTTTCTAAAATTCGTTGAATTTTTAATTATATTTAAATTAAATTCCAGTATCAAAAGTTAATGTCAGAACGAAGAAAACTTTATATCATGGTGGCAGGAATTTTTAAATCTTTTTCCTTGTGACAGTGCGCACGGAATACGATCAATAGAGACGGATCAAAATTATCACAATTTCATTAGTGTTTCCTCGTTTTTACTTCCTGTTTAGTTCACCGTATGTTGTATACGCGGCAAAAGATGTTTCACTTCAAAAATGCCATGTAAAGCTTCTTGAGAACATGAACTTTAGCCGTTCGAAGTCGACATAGAACATGTAGGTCCAGTTTTCGGCCAATTGTGTGCAAACATTTAATAACACACACACCACAATTGATAATAAGAAGCTCGGTCAAAGTCCTTTCAAAGTCTGAAATGGCCAATTTGTTTTTTTTTTGTTTGTATGAATAAGAAATGTATCATTTTTTCAGATTTCTAAAGCCAACTTCTAACGCTCTGGGAGTCTTCGCACACAACTTTGATTTAAGCGATATACAGAAAGAAAGTAGAACTTAATATCTTTCCAAAAATAACAATTCCAATAAAATTTAATGAAAAATATGTCTTTTGCAGCGATTTAAAAAAAATGTGTTTTTGAAAATAGCAAAAAATTAAATTTTTGGTGGTCAATAAGAGTTGTAATGAAACATAGTTTTTTAAATTTTTTTTTGTCAAAATATTGGTATAAGTAAGAAATTTTGTATTTTAGCAGATGTGGGTATGCGTTCCATAAAAAAATAAAAAGTTACAAGTAGAAAACATGTTTTTTTATCAAAATGGACCTTCAGGAAAATAAAAATTGCTTCGGCGGATTTTCTTCGATTTGATATGGGAACTCTGTACAAGAGCTTTGCCGACTTCTTTTACCCAACCATCTTTGCCAAGGCACCCGCAGATCCAGAGAAAGAAAATGGAGACCGCTTTCGACTTTTTGAACACTTTCTTGGAAGGTGGATTATGTGGATTATGTGGCTGGTGATGAGTTGAGTGTGGCTGATATTTCCATTTTGGCTACCGCCTCGACCTTTAATGTCGCCGGTTTCGACACCAGCAAGTATGCCAACATTGCCAAGTGGTTTGCGAACGCCAAGAAAGTCACACCCGGCGCCGATGAGAACTGGGAAGGTTGCATGGAATTCAAGAAATATTTTGAATAATTTAAAGTATTTGTATTTTTGTTCGTTTTATGTTTTTACATTTTAATTTATAAGTACACAGTAAAAAGTTTGAGGGTAAATTTTATCTTTTTTATAACATTTCTGTAGTATAAACTCGTTTTATTCCAAATTTATTATAAGTTTTATCCCACTCAATATTATAAAACTTGCATTTCCATTCAAACAGCTATTTTATTCCAAAATAGTATACATTTTATAACATGTATTTATAAACATCACATATTTATTCCAGTTATACACACGAAAACCTCACGGAGCCACTCGGCTTCACGTACAAGTCGAGTTTTCGAAGCTACCGAACTTCAGCGATGCTAGCAGGCAATCAGTTTGCGTTCTTCTTCAGTCAGTAATCATGTTATGCGCAAGTAGTTCCGTTGAATATTTTTTTGTACACATATATTAAGACAATAATATTGCGCTTGAATTGGAAGCTCTGCCAACATGATCGAACATGCAAATTTCTGAGTACAATTTTTACTCTATTTTTCCTGTCAATTTGTTTTTGAAAATATAAAAAAAGCAGATATAACATGAAATCTATCAATTGAAATCAAGAAATTATTCCTGATTTATGACTTTCAATGTAACACACATTCAATGTATGTGTCATATACTTTTTATAGAACATTGCTATAAAAAACATTAAATGTGGTTTTCAAAGATTTTATACTTTTTTTATAAAAATGTATACCAACGTGGTGTAAAAAGATTTTATACACTTTTCGGATAAAATCTATACCAATTTTGTATAAATTTGGTTTATAAGATTTTATGGTATACATTTTATAACATTTTTTGTATGGATTTATATTTATACCAAATAGTATAAAATTTATCCTCATGATTGTTACTGTGTACAACACGTTGTTGTTGTTGAACTATCTATTTCAATGTTGTAAAAAATGCTAGTTAGTTTTATATATATTTTTGTGATTTTTAATAAAAATCCATAAAATTTACAAAAAAAAAAATAAAACACGCTTGGAAAATGACATCGATGCATCAAAAAAACCATCGATACATCGGAAAATATATATGTTTATTTGAAAAAACATCGATGCATCGATTAAACATCGGAACAAACTTAATCATCGATGTTTTTCGATGCATCGATGTATTTTGTGCATCTCTAGTCCTTAGTGGCACCAGCTGATGAAAGCATTTGAGGTATTTAGTGAGAGTCCACAATGACTTAAGTGGAATTTATAAATCTTAGATGGGATTTTAGAGGAATTTTGACTGCATTTTTTAGTGACGATAACGTCTGTGAGCCTAAGTATATAAGTCTCGATCTAAGTAAGGCGAGGCATGTGCAAAGAGAGGTTCCAGGCTTTCTTGGACCCCTGGTTTCTTGCACTTCTTCCAGTTTTCATAAGTGGTAATACCCAGCTTCCTAGAGTGGGACGCCACCATGCTCTGTCTGACCTGTGAGGATTCCCACTAGAGTCCTGCTGTTCCTTGAGGTGCGTGCCAGACTTGTGATAATTAGAGAGTGGATTTTTATGCAAAAGCATATGCAAGAAATATGCAAGAAATATGCAAAATATATGCAGATTATATGCAAGATATATGCAAAAAAATTTGAATAAATAGAAAATAATTAATTGAATTTTAGTCGGATTGAGGGCTTTGCCCGAGTCATCATTTCTTTGACCGAATGTGACTTAATATAGACGAAGGGGCAACCGACCTAAAGAATGAATGCAATTTTGAATCGTTTTAGTTTTTCTCAAGAATAATTTGTGTCTTTGTCCGAAACCTTTTCGAGGTTCAGGTAAAATATGCATTTGCATAAAAATCCGCTCTCTGGTGATAATATACAAAATTTTCATATTTAAGCATAGTACTATGTTTGGCTTCACGTGAAATTCCACTCAAATCTCCATACAAAAAATGACAGTTGTGAAACAACCATGAACATTGCACAATTTTTTCGTCAAAGCTGTACTATGCTTCACTGGTGAAAATCTAGTACTATATTCTGCAACATGCATCTAGCAACATTGTTTTCACGGCAATTTAATTGAACCGACCATTTATTTTGCCGTGAAAAGTGACAATTGCCATTTCATTTAAGAAATAAGTGGAAGCAAAAGAACAATGCTTATAATTAAAATGATATTTTTGTACTATTTCTAAAGTTTTGCAAATAATAATTGCAGTTGTTTGAAATTGTAAATACGGATGCACCTTTCCTTGGTGTTGGCGGTCGCAAAACTTCGCAGCTTGCAGACTGCCATAAACTAATGACTTGTTCTGCTCCAAAATAAAGGACATGCATACTTGTATAAATATTTATTTTGTATTTATATTATCACAAGTATGAATATTAAAGAACTTAAATGATTTTCTGCTTTTCCTCTAATAAATTGTGGCTGTTTATTTACATCTTGTCAAAATATGTAAGCTGATCATCAGCTGTTCGTTCGCAACAAAATATCTGTCAAAATTTTCACGCAACAATTAATGGCTGTTGCCAGTAAAATTTCACGCAATCGAGCATAGTACTAGGCTTTAGAGCGAAGAAATTTCACTTGAGAGTATTGAAATGGTGTTACATTCCAAAATATGCGGGTTTTTGTGAGCTGGTGTAGTCAAATTTTTGAAAAATAAGGCTAATTATCGTAAAATAATGCATCAACGTGGTTTTCGTAGTAGACCCCAATGATTTGTGTTTTTTTTAAGATGATTCAAAATTCTCTAGGCCTTGAATGATAAAAACAAAACTTTTATTTATGGCAAGACCAAAATATCAAAATAAATTTTAGTATGAAAAACTTATTCAAATTAATGCTGGTACCCCTCCTAAATTACCATCTAGTCGGTAGTCTGAAAAAAAAAAAAAAAAATAAATAAATAAATAAGAAAATTTCCTAAATTCCAACCAATGCTGTCCTAGTTTTCTCTCTAACATTTCTGGCAAGCCTGGACAAAAACTAATAAAATTGATTCATGCTTGCCACAATGCGCAATAGTATATATTTTAGATATTTATGTTTATCAGATGGCTTTCAAGCATATATTAAGGCCACATGTCGTGAGCCATACCACCAGCCCCCCACCTCACTGCCCAGATGCTACTCTGTGTTCTACCAAATAAATAGCATAACAACGTGGCATCATCAGTAATAAATAAAACACAAAAACAACAACTATTTTAATTGCGTTTCAGACGCGTGCTCAAACAGGATAACAGCAGTAAAATGCTTGACATAATATATAATATCCTTTAATACAAACCAAAAAAAAAAAAAATAAAAAAACACACGCACACAGAAATACACACATAGACTGAAAGAGAAAAAAAAAGCGCAGAGACACTTAACAACAGCATAAAAATATAAAAATATGATAGTAAAAAGTCATATTTATGACACAAACCTAGAGCAGACATCAGAAAGTAAGTATCCTTATGAAGTGATGCGCAGGGTTGTATCATGTTTTGACAGACAGAATGTGCGTTTTTGTGTTTTTTTTTTTTTTTGTTTTTGCTTTCTTTCATTCATTCATTTACCACCCTACAACTCTACACTTATACTTACACCTAATTTAGTGTCTTGCGTGTAAATGACATTAAGTGTTACGCATTGTTGACTGCTGCTGCATGCAAGAGATGTTGTTGTTATTTTATTTTTATTTAGTTTGGCTTGTGCGTTACAGCGCGGTAGCAGGGGGGTAGGCGGGTTGTATATTACTGATTGCTATGCACTCAACTTAAGTATGCTTAATAATTTTTAAAATTTTTCTAATTCTTTTTTTTTTATTTTGGCCCCTTATACAGTTTACGATACATTGCTAACACATAGAGACAGACAAATTGACTCACAAAGCAACAAAAATAAAACTTCTCTAATGAGCAAGTTCTCATAATTTTTAATGAACTTTTTCTTGCTCTTGATTAAAAGATAATAACTCAGACTTATTTCAACCTGATGCCAACACAACGCCAACAACTAAGCCAAACCACCTATGCTCCTTAATTATAAGCAGCTCGTACGTATAAACATGGCTAACGCATAGTTTTGGCCTTCCATTAAACAGCCGGCTACTGACGATGACGTCGACGGAGACGGCGACGGTGATGACGTTGATAATAAATTAACGAACTCCTACAAAACAAAAACTTTGCTCATTAGAAACGCCGCCAAGCGCCTTCCTCTTCTAATTCACAAGGATTTTTATTATTTTTCTCTCATATATAAGTATTGTGCTTGTGCTGTTGGTACGTTTCTATTATTTTTTTGCGTAAAAGTTTGAAATGTATTCGAAAGCCTGTGCATATGTTGCTGGTATGATTGCTTGGAGCGGGTTGGGTAACGCTAGGATGGGATGAGTCGTTCTTGTTGCAGTTGAAAGTTTTCGTGTGAATCCTTTCAATTCTCATCTGTTGCCATCAAGTAGGTCGGCCGTTCTTATTAGCAGCTAGCTTATTAGTAGTGATTAATTAACTCATATTTGCTGCGTACTTTTATATTTTGTGCTTTTTTTTTTTTTTTGTTGAATTGAGTTTCAAGCTAATTGAAAAAGTTTTCTTCGAAATGCAAATGTAATGCTCTTGTTGTTCGTATGAAAAGGGTTTATTGAGTGTAGCAGCTTCTTATGTTGTTTTTTTTTTTTTTTTTTTGTTTTTCATATGCTTCTGCATATGTAGAACAACCTTCATCGTTATGTTTTTTTTTGTGTTTTGTGTTTTGTGTTTGTTTTTATTATACTAAATGGGCCAACCATTTGTTAACCTCAATAAAATAAACAGCTTGAATTAATTTATAGAGTTATATGGTACAGCTCAGATAGGCAACGATGGCAGATTTTAAGGGAGAAAAATAATTTTTTTGGACTGAGTTTTGAAAGCACATAATAAAACAAAAGCTTGATGCACAAACGAAGAATGAGTAGCTTTGGTACTTGAACAGTGAAGCTTTTATGGTTCTTTACGTGTGGTTATATGTACATAAGGTAAATACTTACAGGGTGGCAGTTGTAAGCTTTCTTTCTTTCTTTGACCTAAGCGGCAATGTTAATAAGCAAAATTGTCGAATTGTCGGATTGAATCTAACCCACAGATGCAATTTGATCCAGGAGATGCACTTTCATCTACTTCGCGTCATAGTGTGGTGTGCAGTTTCTTACGTTTTTGAAAAAAAACGGCATCACCTGATCTTACTGCATGTTGAGGCGTTCCTAGGGGGGGAGGAGGGTGTGGTCCGCCCCGGGTACCACCATTTTAGGGGTGACACCATTTCGATTTTTTTTTTTTATATCTCAAACAAACAGAAAAAGTGATAAAATACTTTACGGTAAAAAATGCAATTGCTGTTTGAAAATATAAAATTCTGCTTGCAAGTCTAAGCAATGGGGAGGAAACATTGCGTTTCGAGCTGTAACATCCGAAAACTTTTTGTAACACAACGCAAATGAGTCCATGTAAAGTGTTTAAAATTTGGCAGCAGCTTACAACGAAATTTCAGAAAAGGAACTAGTTGTTGAAATTGCTTGCGATGCTACGTAGGCACATAAATGCAGCACAAATCGAAAGGGCCCAACAACAAGACAGTATTAGAGATGCTCACTTTCATTGTGGAGTGGTCCTTTTTGGAAACTTCGCCAAATATTTCATTAGCATTGAAATTATTTCTTACAATTTGCTTATCAGTAGCTTCATGCGAAAGGAGTTTTTCAAAGCTTAAATTAATACAGACTTACTTGGACTTCCATTAGACTTTCAAGGTATTCCATGGGACAGGTCAAAGTTTCCGATTTTGCTTTTTTATCCATTGCAAACGAGCTTGAAATTAATATAACTGATTTCGATGAGGTTATTTCAAATATTGCAACTTTTAAAGTAAGAAATTCCAGTATTTAGAACAGCTCACTTTTAATGCATCGAAATGTTACGAAAATAGTAACAACATTTTTTTTTTTTTGTTTTTCTTAATTTTAGAATATTGAACCAAATTATAAAGTTATATAAAATTTAAGAGATTTTTTAACATATCTTTAAAATCTTTAACAAAAAAAAAAACAAAAACGGATTCTTGAATTTAAGCGAAACTTTTTTGTAATTTGATTTGAAGTATTAACTTTTGACTTTCAAAATACTATCTGCACCTTTTCATAAACAAGAAAATTCTGCAGGATAAAAAATAAAGTCTTACTAAGTTTGTAATTTTCAATAAACATCTATTATGTTTATATCTAGCATTCTGACTGAGTTGTTAGGATAGGGTTACTTTTCTACGTACCTTCCATACAAAATTATGTAAAATTTAACTATACATCCTAGGGAGGTACCCCTAAGGTCTTACCAATTTCTACCATTTTCAGTGCACATCAATTTCTCTAATTGCCAGCCGTTTGACCAAATTTTGTTAAGATCGGCCAACTTTGGCATGCATCTCCCATACAAAATAATGTAAAAAATTAATATAGGAAAAGTACCAAAGGAAAGTACCCCTTAGGAACTGACCAGTTTTAACCAATTTTGCAATTTTGTTTCGCCTGCAATAATAACTTTTAACCCTCTTTTTAATCATTTAATTTATAAAAAATAAAATATTTGTATTACAAATTAAAACGATTTCAAATTTATTGATTGATTGATTAAATGATTTCAAAAAAAGTTCAAATAACAGTTATTAAATTCTTTTAAAACAAAAAAAAATCGCATTTTACTACTATAAAAACAAAAATTTTTCAAAATGTAATATTTTTTTTCTAATGTTTTAACAATTTTTATTGTTTGTCATCTATTGTTTTTTTCGGAAAACATAAAGGAAATAATAAAATCACAAAAACTCATCAAATTGGTTTCTAATTGCATTTAGAAATTTCTTATAGGGGTGACACCGAGCCTAGGAACGCCTCTGACTGCATGTGAGTTTTTTTTTATTTGTGTAATTGAAAACATGAATCCTTTAAATCAATACCATAAAATTTAGATTCTCAAGGCTCAAGGCAGTATAGAATAATTTTTGCTAAGATGTCGGATTTGCGTACCCGAAAAATCTTATATATTAATACGTGAACATTAATGTTTGTCGTACGCTTTTTTTGTATTAATTAAAACTCAAAATAATTGAAACTTATATCATTTGAAAGGTTTCGTTGTCCAGATGTGCAGAATGTATATATAAATGATATATCTTATAGAGGGGGTTCCCAACCTTCTAAGAGAGAAATTAAATTTTTGAGAAAAAATCTGCTCTTTGATTGATATGAAATTTGGTTGGAGGAGAGTTCTTAAGTCGCTCAAATTTGAGTTTTTTTTTAAAGTAACAATTTCTTAAAAATTGTAGTTTTATGCATTCATCAATTGTTAAATTTGTAAAAAAATGTTTTTTGAACTCAAAAATTTGACTTTCCATGTGAATATCTTGGTCGGATTTTAACGGTTTTTAAATGTTTTTCATTTTTTCTAAAAGTTTGATAAATTTTCTTTTAAATGTATTAAAAATTACAGCAAAATTCTAACCAAAAGTATTTTTAATGAATTTTCTTAATATTGTCGTTTGTTATTAAGCGTGTGTTTCAACCAAATGCCAAGAGAGAGAAAAAAACTGTCTCAAATTGAATGTTCTAAATTGGGAAGCCAATATCTCCGCCATCTGTGAATAGATTTTATTTATTTCTTTTTTGTATTTAAGTCTTATCAGTTAACTTAAAAAAACTTTTGAAAATAATACCGTTTTTTGTTTGTTTATATTTAAATTATTCATTTTAAAAAAGACCATAAAATTTGATTTATTCTAAAAATATGGGGTAAAAATGATTTTTGTTGTAAAAAAACCAAAAACTCAAAATTGCATTTTTGATTTTCTTTCAAAGTCTATACCGAATTGCCGGTGAATTTATTTTGTCTTGACACTAAATTAATAAACTGTCCGTGCCATCAAAAAATCAAGGCTTTAAATAAATAAATAATTTTTCTGAAGAAAATAGCTTTATTATCAATGAAAAGTTACAGCCCCGAACTTATTTTGATCATCTCGCATATATTTATAAATAGGCAATCAATAAATTGGTCGAATTTCGACCCCAGGTGATACTAGTTGAATATAAATAGCCTTCACGCTATTTATATTCAATTTTTTTAAAACCAATTAAGAAATCTATTTAGAATTGTAACAGACACAAGATATCTTGAAAGATATTCAAGCTGAAAACGAAGCTGAAGCTGAAAACTAAAATAAAACAAAAACTGTGCTAACAAACCAAATACAAATATTCACTCAGTTTTTATTTTCAGCTTCAACGTCCACTAAGCGAAAAAATATTACATTTATACAAAAACTTATTTTATTTATCCAAAAACGTATTTTTTTTTTGCACTTACAACGCATTTGCATAAAAAAATAATGTAAATATTAAAAAATTATAATAAAAAAAAAATAACATGGATCAGGTAAAGAGCCTTTGTCCCTGAGATTAAACTCAAAAACCACAGACAAGTGAACTAGTTGTCTAGCTTTAATGTTAAGGTAAATGTAGGGAATTTCATAAGTTTAAGGAAACTTTTTTAAATTTACCAAAATGTCTCTAATTCTGTGATAAAATTTGTTGAATTAACTTAATTCCGTACATTTAAATCTCTTATTCCTTAAAAAATCTTAAAGCAATGTGATGACATTTGATGCATTTTTATTTTTTAAAAATTAATGTTAGTAACGAAATATAAAATAATGTATGAATGGTAAGGTCTAAAATCAAAAATAAATGTTAAAAATTTAATGGAGTACATGGAATTGCAAAACAATGTTTAAAAGAATAAAAATAAAACCTTTGGTAATTTGGTAATTTGTGGAGAACACGCCACGTTTGTTGATTTGTTCTGGTGGGCTTTTTAAAGCAGATATATTTTGGTGTCAGTGCCATGGTTTTGACACTCATAACGCCGAGGAGTAACCAAAATATTAGCGACTTGTCCTAAAAACTTCTCTTCTTCATAATTACTTAAACATGATCTCCTTCAGAACAGATAATTCATTGATTAAACCTTTAAAAATTACTTCTTTGGCATGTGTGGGGTTTTTTATCGGTGTTTGATTATATCGGGATTAAGACTAGAGTAAATTCGTTGCTCAAGCATGGACACAACTTCTTCTCGTTTTAAACGGTCTGCAATGTTATTGATACGTAGATCTTGCAGAGATATTTTCTTAGAAACTTTAAGGGTGTGGAAGACGGCAATAGTTATTGGTTGAATAAAAAGCGCAGTTATGAGAATACAATAACAATGTTCTGATTTTTGGTGACAGGAAATCTTATTCTTGTCAAGTTATACTTAGATCCGAAATCTTTTTAAAGAACATAATTTTTTATACATATTTATGCAGACATATCAGAAATTATTAATTTTTATTAAAAATTTACAATTATTGTACATTTATTTAATGCATTTCACAATTTGCCTTTGATTTTGCATTTAAAAGCCTCGTCCTTAGAAACACAACGTTGCAAGTTGCTTCAGTTTGCTTGTAAAACAGCATGAGCAAACCTTAACTATTAGATAGCTAAATTTATATTTTAATACCCACTTAATGTATTTTTATCTCATAGATTTTCTTACCTCCAGTTTGATTGTCAGCAAATCAAATCGTTCTACGTGAATAAATTAAATTGTTGAATAATTGAATTGTTCTAACATCAATTTTATTTCTTAATAAAAACTTCGTGTCGTCAAGACGACTCTGATGTTGGAATGAAACATGAAGTTTGTCTTTGTATTAAAAACATTGTTGTAATTTGTATTTTGAAGTAAATTTTTTATTAACATAAACCTATGGTTGCTATTAGAAGAAGCACATTACATGCACAAAATTTGGAAAAACAAAATCAACAAGATTGATGTTGTTAAATTTAAAATCAAACATCAATTTAAAAGAAACTTTTAAATAATAAAATTAATGCGACTGACATCAATTCTCTTAATAATATCAAACATTTTAAATAAGCTAAAATTTTTTATTATCATAAAAATTAAATACTTTGTCCAACGAAGATAAAAATCAATTTGCTTCAAAATTCGAACCACCCATTTTCTTTTCAATACTGGCATTTCTAAATTCCAACAAAGCGCATTAAAATCATACAAAGTCCTTTAAATTGCTGTATTGAGAGCGTAGCAACTACTTTAAAATTAAATGAGGCTTATAAGTATTAAATTGACTTGAAAGACTTGCGATGGAAAAATTTAACAAAGGTATTTTGTTTATATGATATGAAAAAGTTAGAAATGCACTTAAGCTGAATTAAAAAAATAACAAAATTTGAATGATTTAAGTCTTATAAGCAATCGTCTTTCAGACTTAAGCCTAGTACTATGTTCGTTTGCGTCAAATTTCGCTCGCAACATTAATTTTTTTGTTGCGTGAAAATTCTGACAAATATTTTCTTGCGAAGAAATTGAAAAATTTGAGAAAGTTCATGCATTACTTCTCAAAATAGGGAAAAATAAATATATAAAAACAAAAACTTTACGACAACTGTCACTTTTCACTTCAAAATAAATAGGCAGTTCAATGAAATTGTCATGAAAAAACAAATGTTGCATGAGAAATGTTGCTAGCATTTTTCACAGCGGAACAGAGTACAACTTTAACGAACGTGTTGTGAAATATTTCACACATATTTCACAGCTATAGTTTTTTGTATGTAAATTTGAGTGTAATTTCACATGAAACTGAACAGAGTACTAGACTCTAAAATCAAAATAATGTCATGTGTGTGCTAAAGTAGAGACCTTTTTTGTAGAAGTTCACGAAAACCGAAAGTTTTTCTACAGGAAAAAAAAAAACTATAAATGTATTAAAAAAAATAGAGAAAGAATAATCAATATCAAAATATGTGAAGTTCATGAATGAATGTACATTAAACGTTGAATGAATGCATGCATCAGTTTGAGGAAATTTTTTTGTCATAAGGTGAAGGATCTAAACATTTTTTTTTTGTCATTTTCTCTCCTAAGCATCTTGTTGACACCTGTTAAAGTTCGGTATAAAACATTGAATAAGTTTTATGGTTCCCTCTAGGTGAAATGCCATAAATATTCGCCTTTCTTTCATTCGCTGGGGTGCAACGGCACTAAACTATAAAACATCTTAAAACAGTGTGTTTTGGCAAATAAATAACTGCAAAGTAAGACCAATTTTATGTTTCGATTAAATAAATTACCGCTCTTCATTGTCTAAATTTTACGATCGATGTGAATGGGCTGAACACTCTGAACAACCCTTGATACTGACACCCTCTAAACACTTTCACTGTTACGCATTATAAAACAGCAACAACAACAAAAACAAAAACAAAAATAACGTCGAAAACATCTATTTCTACACATAATACTACTACTACTACTACTACTACTACTACCACTAATACCACTACTGCTACTTTAACTTCTACTTCAACTGCAACTTCTACTACAAAACAAGTGTAACCAACGACAACAAAAACACATTTCATTAATAAAACCGAATTTTTATGTTTACTTTTTTCTCTTCTCTTCTTTTCTTGCAGATTTTTATGACAGCAACGTAGGCAAAACGACGGTCACAGCAGCAACTTAAAAGGATAACAAAAGAACTTTTAACAGTTTTTCGTTTCTGTTTTTTTCCTGTTTTTTTTTTCTTGGCCAAAATGATGGCCAGCATGTGTGCGTGCCAGTGTTTGATGTGCATGTGAATGTGAAGTGCACATTTACTGCCAAAAAACAAACTCAGAAACACATAAAATAAAATAAGAATGTTGGTAAATAAAAAAAAGCAAGTCAAAGAAAAAAACCTTAGCAACAAAAACTAATTTAAGTCAGCTTTTACAACAACTTTAATATATAACAACTTCACCTTCAACTACTTTTAAGACGACAGCGAAGAGCTACAATTTCGACACGCTTTTACTGAAACGCATAAAATAAAATTGTCGCCATTTTTAAACACACACATAGTGAGAAACGTTTTAAGGCAGCAGCAACACTTGGCGTTTGTAAAAAGAAACAAAAACATCGGCAACATTGAAGCAATGCTCACGTCACAAGAATTTCAAAAGTTTGACTTTATTGTATGGCTAACGGTAGAGTGGTGTCCTTTTAAAAGGAAGTAGAGAGTACATATAATAAGTGAAAAATAAAAAGGGCAGTGCAACATATCAAAAAGGAAAAAAAAGCAAGCAGCAGTTGTTGCTATAGCAAAAAGAAAAAAAAAATTATTAAAATATACTAAAATATATTTATTCATTTAATTGCATCTATAAATGACGTGTGATTGTGTGCGTTTGTGTAAAAATGGCAAATTGGCAATACCTACAACAACCGACAACAAAAGCAAGAAAAACCACAAGCACATCAACATCATCCACAGCAGCTCCAGCCTCTGCAGCAGCAGCAGCAGCGGTAGCAGCAAATCACAGTCAAACACAAGAAATTACAAAAACAATAAAACCAACACGTCGAAAATGTTTTTGCAGTTGGCAACGCCCAACGTGGCTTGCCACAAGCAGATCAACAACAACAACACTACCAGCAGCAACAACAACCGTAGCAGCAGCTACCGAATATTTCATCATAATTTCGATTGTTTTGGCAACACTGTGTGGCCGCACCGGTTGCGACGAATCGCAGGACTTTCAGAAAAACAGTAAGTTTTAATTATAATTTATTTAAAATTTTTTTTTTTCTTTGTGGAATTTAAATCTAGCGGTCAATTAACTAGATTAAGATAAATGCATTTAAATATCGTTGTTTGAGGTTTGACTCATCAAGGAAAAAAGTACTTTCAAGTATATGATTTGTAATCATTTGGAATTTTGCTAAAAAAATGCACTACAATTTTTGCTCAAAGCGATCAAGAATCACTATTTTATATATACATATATATATCGGTGATTCCATGTCAGAAGGCACCCTTTTCTAACATCACTATTTTTGAAACTTCTGATACTTTTTTGGTGGATTGTTCATCTCAAAAATATAATAACTGCGTTAAATTTCTTTTGCAAGTTAATTCTTTTTGCAAATTTATACACTCTCAAAAACAATAAAAATGAAAAATACCACCAGAAAGATCAATTCACGGTTCTTCAACTACACTTGAGTTTATTTTCTGTACGAATTACAGTTCAGAAGATAGAGCTGTTTAAATATATGCATCTACTTAATTTTGTTTTTAATTTTTAATGTTTTTGACAGTGTATTACTAACCAAAAAAAAAAAACAAATTCGCAATAATTAAAAACATAGAATATGAGAATAAACTTACCTACAAAGTTTCAAACAAATCGGAAGCACTAAGGTCAGATTTTGCCTAAAATTATTTAAAAAAAAAGCTTAAAAAAACTCTATTTTTTGTCGCGTCCATTGAATGATTGCTTATAACTTTGTACTAAATTGTACTAAATCTCGCCAATATTTTTATAAAATGTAGTACTCTTTCGTCGCTTTAGAACAGTTAAATACATATCGGCTCATTTTGTTTCTTTTTTGTTTTTCGAGTAATTAAAACCGTGCGAATGCCGCGTCCGTGCCACTGGTAGATGCCCATATGTAGTATACTTACACAGCCAGGAGTCGAACCCACGTCCACCGCGTGACAGTCCAACGCACTTCCACTGAGCTATTGGTAACGATAAGATAAATATAGCAAAACACATTTAAAAACGATTGGTCCCGTTCTGAGTTAAATTGAACCTGTCCTGTGATAGGTTAAATAAGAACTATCAAAGGACCGGTCACTTTAGGGCAATTGACCCTGCTTTTTCCGTAGGGTAAAAACAGCTTTGAATAAATATATAGCACACTACTAAGTTTACTTAAAAAACTCAGATTAATTGTATGTAACACAAGTCAGCAGTTAACAAAAATTTTATATATTTTAGTATATATGAATTATTATAATTATATGGTCAATTATATATGACCAAATTGAGAGATATGGATGAAAAATGGTAAAAAGAACAATTTCATTTTTTTTAAAATTTTGCGATTTTGAGGCTTTGGTGAAGTTTTATTGTGTTAGTTTGCTCTGTGCTTTTGTTTTCCTTGGCAATAACTACAACTTTGCTGAAGACGGGAAAACAAATTTTCAAATAACTAACGAGACATAGACGTGAGAAAAAAAGATTTTTTTTTAAATAAAGTTTCAGCCGATATCTTCCACGTACCATTTAAACCAATTGATAGCAAAACTAGCAAATTTCGGATGAGGTTTTTCTATTAAAGTCCCTAAATTTAAAGAACAACAGTTAAAAATTGTTTGAGTTTTATGTGTTGCACCCAGTGGCGTTGCTGGGCTTAGTGTCACCCGATGCGGTACTCATGGTATCACCTCTGTAAGAAATTTCTAAATGCAGTAAGAAGCCTACTCGATGTGATTTAGTGTTTTTATTATCCTTATATTTTCCGAAAAAAAAGTTAAACAAAGAATACTTATTAGGGAAGAGGTAATGTTTTGAAAATCTTAAGAATATTGTATTGAATTGTGAGGTCAATCTGAGCAAAAGTGTCGAATTTATGATAGTTTAAATGACCGTTTATCCAACTCAGCTATACCAGTGAACAAAACTTAAAATCGATTTTCCTCAAACATGTAATTTTTAAAGTCAGTCATCACGATTCGGAAAAAAATACTGAACCGATCATTTTAAAAATTTCTACTTATATTGAACATTCAAATATCTCTCAAATGACCTTGAGGTTTTTCAAAATAATTCAATTAGTATCTATTTTATTGTAAAAAAATATCAACATTTCATCGCGTTCACTGCAAAAACCAATTTTTTCGAGACACCAGCGGAAAACTGCATGCGAATGCAAACAAAAAATGGCCAATCTAATCAAAATTGTGTCATAAGAAATTGATAAGAACTTAGGGGTACCTCTCTTGGATCAACATTAAATTTTTAATGTAGACCTTAAGAATAACACTCTTACACTCATATTATTAGTTTTTTAAAAATACAATTTTAGACATATTTTATATTATTTCCAATAGAAAAATAAAAATGGTAACTTTTTTTTTCACTCAATCACTACTGACCTTCATTGCTACTGACTTCTACGTAAGATTCACTACAAAATTATAAAATCCTTTTTTTAATTCCCTTTTGAACTTTGCTAAATTTGGATTATTTTTCTATACAAAAATTGAAATTTTTCACAAAAAGTCACATTCTTGTTTTGAAAAAGGTGCAGATAATATTTTGGAAATCAAAAATTTAAAACTTCAAATCAAATTACGAAAAAGTTTCGTTAAAATCAAAGAAACTTTTTATTTGCAATTCACTTTTGAAATTTTATAAATAATTAATATTTTTCCATGCAGAATTTGCATTTTTCGTAAAAAATCAAGTTTAGAAATTGCAAATCTTTCTTGTTTGTAAAAAAATGCAAATAATATTTTGAAAATCAAAATAAAAAAAAAAAATTATTTAAAATACAAAATTAAATTAAAGATTCCCCAGATATGTTAACAAAAAATTGAGGAATAGTCGGGGCAATATTGAATTTTTGTTGTATGTAAAAATTGCAATAAAAATGCACTAATCAAAAACCTCCTCAAAAATATTTAAATAATATAAAATATAATTTTCTTACTTAATATTTTGAACAAAATTGACAGAATTATGTTTTTTTATAAAAAACAAATTTGAAACAAAAATTTCAATATTTAAAACAAATATTTTAAAGCATAGTTTTTTCGATGTCATTTATTAAATTTTTCTGAGTTTTCTGATTTTTCTGAGTTTTCGACAGCGACCTCCGAAACTAAATTTTAACTTCACTCGACGAAGTTTGTATTTTAAATATGTATTTAAATTTTTTTTTAAATCTGCTGAAAAAATTAGCAAAAATGAAAATGGGTGTTAGTTTTTGGAAATGCCATTTTTGAGTTCCTCGCGAATTTATTTGGCCTAGTAGAAGGGTTCAAACATGAACAAATTATGTAAAATATGCACTTTTCCGAAAGCTTCGTTCTTCTTAACCACTAAAGATAAAATCTTTGAAATCCTGGGTTTGATTATAAAAACTTTAAATTATAATATAATTGTCCAAATTATTCAATAAAGGACACAGCTTTTTCAAAGAGGACTAATGAGCATGGAATTTTGTTTTCTCAATTTAAGATGTTTCAACCCTGAATTGCTCGAAAGTCCTTGAACAACATTTTTTTTTAGACTTTAAAGGTCCTTCAAATTGATTTCAGAATATAAAAATTTTCGTACAGTTTTTCAAGGTTTTCATTAATTGTATAGACCTTGAGGCCAACAGTGAAAACAGCATATTTTAACTCCTAGTGGGTACTAAACTAATACCAATGAAACCATTAAATTTTCATAATGGAGACTTTCTTAGTTTCGAAGGTGTAGGCTTTCAAATGCAAAGATATATTAAAATAATTGTATAGTTTTTATTTCATCTCACTTTGCATATCTTAAAAAAAAAAAACGAAAAATTCAAAAACTGACATTGTACTCAGATAGCTATTTTGTTTTTGTCATTTCAAAGTAATAATTTTAAGAGAAAATTATAAAAACATAAAAAAGTTTATAGATAAAATGTAAATACATTTGTTTTTAATTTTATTTTGTAGAAACGCGCATGCATTAAATTTCTATTTTAAAATTTTTTGTTTAATTTAAAAATGTTTTTATCTCAGTTTACATTAGACCGGATCGAAATTTAGATTCCGCTGGTCAGGGTCTCATAAGTTAGAGGAACTCATTAGATAATTTCTGCATACTTTTTTTCCAAATCGAAGAAAAACCGCCGAAGCAATTTTGATTTTCCTGAAGGTCCTTTTTGGTAAAAAAAACATATATTTTGCTTGTAACTTTTTATGTTTCACAGAACGCATATCCACATTTGCTTAAATGTTAAATTTCTTACAACTCTTATTGATCACCAAATATTGAATTTTTTGATATATTTCAAAAGACATTTTTTTCAAACCGCTTTAAAAGACACATGCTTTTCTAGATTTACGTGGAAGCGTTATTGTTGAAAATGTTTTAAGTTCTTCTTTCTTTCTGTGTATCGCTTTAAACAAAGCTGTGTGCAAAAACTGACAGAATGTGAGAAATCGACTTTAGACATCTGATAAAATGAAATATTTTTTATTCATACAAACAATTAATTTCATTTGTTCACTGCTTCATTTGTTCATTTGTTCATTTGTTCGTCCAGTTTTCGATTTATTTTTTTTTTTAATCACATAGTTTTGATTAAAGCGATACACAGAACAAAAGAAGAACTTAATACCTTTCCAACAATAACAACTCCACGGAAATCTAATAAAAAATGTGTCTTTTAAAGCGGTTTTAAAAAAATGTCTTTTTAAAACTAGCAAAAAATTCAATATTTGGTGGTCAATAAGAGTTATAATGAAACAAAATTTTAACAATTTTTTTATGTCAACATGTTAGTTTGAGTAAGAAATTTAACATTTAAGAAGATGTGGGTATGCGTTCTGTGTAAAATAAAAAGTTAGAAGCAAAAAACATGTTTTTTACCAAAAAGGACCTTCAGGAGAATCAAAATTGCGTCGGCGGTTTTTCTCGGATTTGAAAAAAAGTATGCAGAAATCATTTTAATGAGTTCCTCTAACTTTTGAGACCCCGACGGGTTGACATTTTTTGTCCATATAAAAATGATACACGTTCAGAAAGTTTCATTGATATCGAGAAAAGTCATGAATATATTTTAATTAAATATCTAATGTTTTTTTCTGCTGCAAAGACCACGTCTGATTAAGGAACTGCGAATAACTAAGTGGCTTACAACAGCTTTTCAAACCGTGTCTTGGTATACTTTGTCCGATGCTGTTTACTTGTATTCCGAAATGGTAGTCAGTGACTCCATCGTAAGAAATACCCCACCAAACTTTGACTGCAGCTTATTGTTGAATCAGTTCAGTTGCTTCCTTAGAGGAACGTGATTCCAGCATCTCAAGTAGCTATTTTCAAATAGTTTTATGCACCGTTAGATTGACATCCGACAAGCCCCGAGCAAGCCGAGTGTTTTGAAAAATGATATGGTTCTCATTTTTCGACTACGTTACCTTCAATTTTGAATTTCCGATACAGACGGTAAACGTTTGCTTTAAAGGTGATGTTTCGTCTTAGTAGTCCTTTTGTCACTACTACTTAATAAATAAGTAATCTTACATATTAATACGTGAACACTAAAAATTTGTCGTACGCTTTTTTGGTATTAATTAAAACTCAAAATAAATTAAATTTATATCATTCGAAAGGTTATGTTGTCCAGATGTGCAGAATGTATATATAAATGATATATCTGATAGAGGGGGTTCCTAACCTTCTAAGATAGAAATTAAATTTTTGAAAAAAAACCCGCTCTTTGATTAATATGAAATTTGGTTGGGGTAGAGTTTTTGAGTTGGTCGAATTTGAATTTTTTTTAAAAGTAATAATTTTTAAAAACATGTAGTTTTATCCATTCATGAATTGTAAAACTTGTAAAACAATGTGTTTTGAACTCCAAAATTTGACTTTCCATGTGAATATCTGGTCGAATTTTAACGGTTTTTCAAATTTTCTAATTTTTTCAAAAGTCTGTTAAATTTTCTTTCATATGTGATTAAAATTATAGCAAAGTTCTAACCAAAAGTATTTTTAATGAATTTTCTTAATATTGTCGTTAGTTATTTAGAGTGTGTTTCAACCAAATGCCAAGAGAGAGAAAAAAGCTGCCTCAAATTGAATGTTCTAAATTGGGAAGCCAATATCTCCGCTATCTGTGAATAGATTTTATTTATTTCTTTTTTGTATTTATGTCTTATCAGTTAGCTTAAAAAAACTTTTAAAAATATTACCGTTTTTTTTTTCTCTATATTTAAATTATTCCTTTAAAAACAAAACAAACAAAAAAAAATGATTTTTTCTTAAAATATGGGGTAAAAATGATTTTTTTGTAAAAAAACAAAAACTCAAAATTGCATTTTTTATTTTCTTTCAAAGTCTATACCGAATTTAAGGTGAATTTATTTTGTCTTGACACTAAATTAATAAACTATCCGTTCATCAAAAAATCAAGGCTATCCCTATGATTTCTTGGACAAAATTAAATTTTTTTAAAATGTTGTTTTTCTGTTTTTGAAAAAATAATAAAATAAAAAAATAATTTTTTTGAAGAAAATAGCTTTATATCTCCAATCAATTAAGAGTTATAGCCTCGAATTTATTTTAATCATCTCGCATATAATTATAAATAGGCAATCAATAAATTGGTCGAATTTCGACCCCAGGCGATACTAGTAATTTAATAAAACTTTGCGTCATTTTTGTTCCAAGGCGCGGCAAAATTGATGAAATATTCATTTTTTTTTTATGTTGTACATTGTTTAAGTTCAACATTTTATATTTTGGTACTTCATAACTCATCTGAAGAAGTTAATAAGCGAAGAGCTGACAAAAAGTACTCATTAGCTACTTTTATCTATTTATTAATAATTAAGTGCAACTGAATTGAATCAATCATTCGAAGCAATAAACATTTAACATTAAAAAAGTACAATTTTTCATCGAGTGATAGCAAGTTCATCTCTTGCCAGCAGCATCTGTTCGTCTAACTGAAATAAGTTGACACCTCTGTGATTGACATTTGTTCCCGGTGACGTTAAGAAGCAATTCTGTTTTGCCAATAATATCATAAGTCAACAAGAATATACCAAGTGGGAGCATTTTAAACGAGGGGATATTTTGTGTGACTGCTTTTCTTTAAGTCAGCACTCTACATAAAACAAAAAATAAACTACAAAAAATCCTCTAAAACCGTCAACACAAATGCTTAGCATACGTCATGTTGAGGAAAAACCCAGAGACAACTTAGCACATTATGACACAAATAATATGTTTTTTATATATAAATAAATATGTTTATGGAGAAGTGTTAAATAACTTTGACTGCATCATGTTGTTTATTTTGATATTCCCCTAAAAAGTTTTCATCAAAGCCTAGCCACAAAAGAAAAGAAAAAAAACCATGTTTGAACTTAAATTTAGGTATATCAACAAAAAAGTTTTAAATTTTGGCTACAGGCTGAAAATGATGCTAAGCGTAGATTTATGGAAAAATGATTTAGTACAGCGCACATGGGCAAAGGCAGCAACATTTTTCCAAACAATTTCCAAAGATGGGCAACTTATTGCTGACTACTTAGTGTTGGGTTGAGTGATAAATGATTTTTTAATACACGCGCCCAGCTTAAGAAAAAAAAAAAAAAAAAACAGAAAGACCCCGACTGAGTAAATATAAAGAAGACATCAGGTGAATTATGAAAAGTGAGTGGAAAGTGTTTTATAAGAAAATTTATGATGATTATAACAAAGAACAAGCACAGGTTGAATGCTTAAAGCATCTTGAATAAATAATCTTTTGAATAAGTCACGTTCTAAGCACCCTAAAGATGAAAAAAAAAAAATTACGACATGGAATTCTTCACATTGAGAGCAATTGAGAAATCAATGTTAAAGGAATGTTTTGATTTTAATGCCTATGATTTTCTAGCCAACTCATGCCAGCAATGTTATTGAATTTTCATCTTCAGTCTCTTCAGTCCCTGACAACATGAACTGAACAAGCTTTGTAGAGAACTCGCGTTAAGATTACTTAGAAATCGAAAAAAAAAAAAATAAATAAAATACATTTATTCTCGCCAAAATCGAATTACAAAGATAACAATTTTCCAGCTAGAAACGAGTGGTAAAAAGCAAAAGGATAATAAAAAAGGGTAAACTGTTAGATAGACGATGGCGCCTATAAGCAGCAGCAGCAGCAGCAGCAGGGTGTACTTCCTGCTTGAATAGCTTAGCTTAGTGTGGTAGGGGAGGAGGTTATAAAAAGGCGGATGAAGAAAATCAACTGAAGTTGGCAATAAATGTTGAATATGTCTTTCAAGTGGAAAATAAGGGGTGACGACGACGACGACGACGACGACGACAATATGTGTTTGTGTGCAAATCTATACAGTGTGTGTTTGTGTATATTTTCCAGTAAACATTGAAATATTTGTGCAATTTACGTTAAAATAAGTTGTACATTTTTTCTATTTTTCTTTTTTTTTTTTTTTGTTTCTTTATTATTTTGTTATTTTCACTCTGCATATTTTTTGCTGTATTTGCATCTAACATATTTGTATATATTTGTGTATTGCGTACATAATTTTCTATCGATTCTGTAAATTAAATTATCTCAATAAATTCAAATATTTTGTTGATATTTGCATTAACAGAAATATACAAATTTATTAAATTTGTTTTCGATAAGAAATGTATATAAAGTTTTTTTTTATGGCTAAATGAACACTGACTGATTCAGCAACAAATATTGATGTAAATATTTAAAATATGATTTAAAAATTCCAATTTTTGAGAATGTACATATATATTGAAATGTTGATTAAGTTCATATCTAAGGGTAAATATAATAAAATACAATTTCTATAATTCAAATAAAAAAAAAAAAACAAATTTAATTTCGGAAAATTTATTTATTTATTTATTTAATTTCATGAAATTTTAAAAAGCTGTAAAAGCTTTAAAAAAATACGAATTTTTTCTTTTTTAAACTTAACTTTTTTTAGCTATTTAGCTGTTTTCGAAGTGTTTGTTTAGCCGAGTGTACTGACGGTGTGTCTAGTACTCGACTGTCCTAAGTTTAAATACCGCCACGACCAACAAGGAATTTTTTTATTAAAATCAATTTTTTTTTTATTTAATAAAAAATGATTTGTATTTTTATTTTGAAGTTTATTTTTGACCCAACATTTCATGAAACAGAATAATAATTTCAATTATAAAATTCAAATTTTTGATACTTACACGGATAAGATACGAACCCACGACCTCCGCATGACAGTCTCGCACTCTTAGACTGAGATATTAATAACGACAAGATAAATAATGCAAAACGCATTCAAAAACTATTGTTTAGAGAAATCCGGCATTTCAGAAAAAACACGAATATAAACGTTCATAAATCAAACGTTCATTCAGCAAAAAAACTGATAACTTATATGCAAATCATTCAATCTAACAGTGTTTTGAAATAACAGCGATCGACTGTTAATATAACAGTTGATATTTTTCTGAGTGTACATGCCAAATTTTATATATATAGGGAAAACGTAAGTTTATTTATGTAGTTTTAAATTTTTTGGTTGTACCGGTGGTAGGCATTTTTCAGACACATCTCCTTTTTATTTGTAAAATAAATACGTACCAAATTTTATCTCTGTAAGACAAACATATGCTTATTTATTGGGTTTTCAATTTTTGCATTGTATGGGAGGTTTGCATTCTCAAAAACATATTTGTTTTGTTATAAAGAACTTACGAACCAAATTTTATCACTCTAGGTTATACATAACCTTATTTATTGAGTTTTAGATTTTTGGGTTATATAAGAGGTAGGCGTGTGCGTGTGCAGGTAACAACCATTTTCTTAAGACATATTTCTTTTAATATAAATACATGCATACCAAAATTAATTTCTATAGGCTTAACGTAAGCTTATTTATTAAGTTTTCAGTTTTTGCATTGTACGGGAGGTGGGCGGGGGACGTGGGTTCGAGCCCTAGCTGTGTAAGTATCAAACAATGTAATTAATTAGTCGTAAGAAAAAATAATAATAATAAGAAAAATTCTGTTTCATTAATTGTTTGTTCAAATATCACCATGTTTTAACACTTCTTCACCTGTATATAAGAACTTAAAATGTGAATTTTTATAAAACGTTATGGATTTAAATTTGAGTTATTCAATTTTTTTTCTAATTGCACTCTTTCTTACAGTCAATAACATTTGAATTTAAATTGCTTGTCGATTGCAGCCCTAAGCAATGAAACATTAATTCCTACATTGACTTTGGCTTTAGTTGTAAATATTAAGTTTTTTTTAATAAAAACGAAGTCTTGGTTACGGTAAACATTTATTCATTCGATTTCGCTCCGGATTCATTTGATATTCAAAATATAAAATCTCAGTCATTTAAGTGTGTTCTAACTATAAAAAAATTTAAAATTGTGTGGCCGTGCATCCGTGGCAAATCATCCCCTCCTCCCCCTAGCTATGCTGCTACATTATAATATCAGACAATAAGTTCTCTTCCCGAATTTTTGCTCAAAAATGCATTTTTGAGATTTAACATGGCATCTTTAACACAAAAACAAAAAAAAAAATGAATTGGCCCTTTCAATTGCAGCCCTTGAAAGGACTTTGACGATCAATTGTGTTGCGTGTATTATAAATGTTTATACACAATTGACGCCGAATTGGACTTACATGTTTTATGCCGACTCCGAAAGGATGAAGTTCATGATCTCAAGAAACTTTAACATGGCACAGTTTACTCTCTGAGGTTTGCCATTTTCTACAGACTGGGGACGGTCGATCAGAGAAACCAATTTGTAAAGCAAAAACTTTCTGTGTCAGGCGGTGATTCGAACCCAGGTCTGCCGAACATACTACTGCGGTTGCCATATACGATCTATGTACACTTAAAATAATTGATTGCATGAAATATCTCTTGAAATTGATACAGCAAACGTACATCTCTAATACTCTTGATAATAAACGGTTATCGAATTTTTTTCTTCTGATTCTTTTGTTATGACAGCTCCAAAAAAGCACTTTGCCTCCTAAACGAATATTTCCAACCACTCGTTGTGCTTAGGCGTTGCCATTTAGATTTTTTTTTTTTTTTTCATTAATACAACTTTAATATTTTGCCGCAAGAGATTGTAGAATCTAAGTAAACATTATAGAATAAAGTTTGAATTTTTAGAGAAACTGCTGTTTCAATTGTTTTGTCCGTATTTAGACATATTATTTAACATATCGCACACTAAATACAAAACAGTCACAACTCAAAATTTTTTCATATCGACTTTTTGTCATAAATCAAGTCACAAAACACTTATCTCACTATCTTTTTCAATATTTTCTTCATTAAATGGAAGAATGAAGTTTGTGTGTTAAAATGAAAATTGCTTTTATTTTGCAGTTTCAACTAAAGGGTCTTATTTTTCGCTTCTCCTGAAAAGTCATGTTGTTTGAGTTGGGACTGTTTTGTATTTAGTGTGCGATATATGTCTTTAGGTCAGCAAATAAAAACAAAGAATTTACTTTTGTCGTAATAATATTGAAGTGGAACATCTTTAGCCGCGTATACAACATACGGCGAACGAAACGGGTAGTAAAACCGAAGAAACGAATGAAACGGCGGCGAATTAAAGTGAATTAAGGTGAATTTAATTGAAATAAAGTGTTCGAAACACTCTATAAATTCGAAGGAAAAAATTATAAAACAATAATTTCCAATTTATATTGAAATCAGTCCAGGTGTTTAGGAGTTATTATAGAGTGCCATGCCCACATACTTTCGCCCACTTTGTTAACACATGCTTTGTATTGGTTGCAGTTGCACCTTTAAACCAAATTTCATTGAAATCGGTCCAGGAGTTTAGGAGTTATTGAGCCTTAAACATGCACTACTTAAATCGCCCTCTTGCGGAAGTCTTTGGAATTTTGTATAGCCTATGTTTTATTTTGGCAGCAGTTGAACCTTCATACCAGGCGTTTAGAAGTTATTATCGAGTGCCACGCCCACATACTTCCGCCCACTTTTTTACACCCTCTGTGTTCTTTCTCCTTATGAAAGGTACTCGGTATTCAAATTTCAGCTCAATCGGATAAGCGGTGCGCGAGGCTATACGGAACAGACAGACAGACAGGAGGACAAACATTTGATTTTATATATAAGAAGATGGTTTGAGTCCAAACTAACAGACTAATTAATCAACAAAGTTTTAGACCGTACTTGTTGGAGGTGGAATTTTCAACAATATACGTTATGCTTCAATTTCCAACCGTGACACCTACGCTGGAATTTTCAATCTGTATGATTCCATGGCCAATCAGATGCAATGGGATTATCAGAGGTCACAGGCGTGTCATTGCCACTTTTATGGATTCCATGAATCATTTGGACCAAAATGAATGTTTCTATGGACAATCGGATGCAATGGAATTGGCAGAGGTCATAGACGGGTCATTTGTACTTTTATGAATTCCATGGAGAAATATGTTATATATTTGGACAAATATGGATGATTCTATGGCTAATCGGATATAATGAGGTCACAGGCGGGTCGTCGTTCGCAGGTGGTCATTGAAACTTTAATGGATTCCAATTCACAGTGACAAAGTCCTTCTCTGTGTTTGGTTTCTGTATTTGTTGGGGCCGTAGGCTGCTACGATTAGATGAAACTATCACAGTGCAACTCTACCGAACTAAATAAGGTAAGGCTCAACAAGGTAATTTTGCAACATGACAACGCTCGGTGACATGTTACGCAGCCGGTCAAAACATACCTAGAAACGCTAAAATGGGAAGTCTTTCCCCTACTATTTGCTTTCTTTGATGAAGCATGAAATTGAGGATCAGCATTTTAGCATTTTTAAAATAAACTTAATCTTCTAATGGCTTTAAATGAAATGAGACTTTTATAGTAAGACTAAATTTTTTTTTTTGTTAAGAATATTAATGTTACTCACTTTAAAAATGTCCGTTTAAATTAATCTAACGGCTTAGAGGCAATAACTGGTCTTAAAGTAAAGAAAAACGCAGTGAAAAACAATATTATATATACTAACAAATATTTTGTCTGTTTTGTGCAAATAAAAATATTTGCAACTGTGGCAACGCTGTTACTTTGTAGCCTTCTTATGGTGCAAAAAAAAAAAAAAACAAAATAAAAACAGAAAAAGAAACAATAAAGACACATAAAATGAAAGGAAAAAATACATCAATCTAGATGAAAATCTCTTATAAGAAAATGCGCTTCACTGCAGCCAAACAATTTTGTGAAGAGAAGAGAAACTCGTAAACACAGGGTGTAGCGCGGCAACCAAGTCAAAAGCTATAAAAATGATTTTTATTTTATTTTCGTTCATTGCATATAAAATCAGTAGAGTAAAAGAGTCAAGTCAAGGCATCAACAGCAACAACAACAACAACAACAACAACAACAACAACAACAACAAAAACACAAACATGAAAATGTTGTAAAACCAAGTGGGTGGCTGCACAGGATGTTTTGGTTGTGGGGGGAGAGGGCGGAGGATGTGGCAATTGTGGCTGGTTGTAAAGTAGTCCATAAAAGAAAACACATGATTTCCTCTGCAGAAATATTTGCAGCTGCAGAAACAGATGCAGGAAAAAGTGCATGAATCTAAAATCCGCTTTGCTTGTTTATTAAGTGCAATGTACAAAACCACACACACACACACACACTCAAACACATTTACAGCAGCACTGATGCACTAACATTTTCGTTCGTTTCTCTTTCGAATCAAGCATATCGAGTACGAGTAGTATTTGATTGTTTTATTTAGTTCTTTGGCGGTGCTTTCTGACAACATGAGCCAAGAAGCAGCTGTAGAGTGGGTAGAGAGTGTAAAGCTTGGAAAGTTACTCTTGGTCTTTCGACACAAATAACAGTAGCGCAGGAAGTCACGTTTGTGCTACATGTGAAAGATTTCAATTTCAGAGAAAATATTTTTCAATCATCTTGGGGGAAGGCATCAAGAAAGTATTAAAAACACATCTACACACATTTGTCGGTCCAGTTTATATTGGCGAGGATGTGACTAGATGAAGTTTTGTGGGTGGGGTTGAGCGTCGGTGTGGGAGTAAGTTGACTATATGACTGTGTGTGTGTGTGTGTGTGTGGTTGATGGTAGATCACAGCTAAGTAGCACATTTTTGGAATTTAATTGCTTGAACTTGACTCTCGTTAAACTTGCCAGATGTGCTGCTTTTGAATTTTTAGAGCAATCCACTCTCAATGAAGCAACACCAGCTACTATATAAACAGTATGCTATGGAAACTGAGTGGCTCTTTTCATCATAATTTGTAGCATGCGCTTTAAAAGGCAGATTTTTTTTAAATTCTCAAGGATTTTTGCGCTTTTTTTATTCTTTTGTTGCCTTTCAACAACTGCTGACTGCATTTTATTGCCTTGCATTTTCAAAATACTCATGCCAACACGCACATACACATTCGCACTTATAAATTTGCAAACAACAAGTGCTGCAAATAATTCACTACTTCATTTTCCATGGATTAATTAAAGACATGTGCTACGCGCTGCAATGTGTTGGACACACACACACATAGCCACAAACACGCACTCACCCACACGTTGCTGTGGAAAAATTTATTTCAACGCATAGTTTTTATGACTTTTCCTACATAAGGTGTGTGTGTGCGTATGTATTTATGTATGTGTGAAATGTATGTATTTATGTATGTGTTGCTGCATGCGGCACTTTTAAATTATTCCTCGCACATAATTACGCGCGCGCCTTGCTGCGTTGCGCTTGTTTCTTTGCATTGAGTTATTTTTGTAATAAACTTCAGAGCATGCAAGAGCATTTTTTTTTGTTATATTTTTTAAATAAGAATTCAGAGCAACAGCAACAAAATAAAAATGTGCTGCATTTATACTATTTTTATGCCAGTGTAGCGCCGTCGACATTTCTTGTAGAGACAACAGCGATTTTTATATTTTTTTTTGTTGCTCCTTAGCCCAATCGGCACCAAACTGTCGACGTTCATCACACTTCAATGTTTAACATAGAATAACTTGGCTTCCCAGAACTTGACATGTGCTTCCTTTCATTGCATTGCGAGTGTCTTTTTGTGCTTTTGTGCTGCGCAGCACATGCAGTACATTTTCTACCATTTTTTTTTTTCTTTTATGATGAAGTTTTGAAAATATGAAACAAACATATTTTGTTATATGTTTGTTTCCGATTGACTCAAAAATATCACTTTGTTTGTTTATTTAAAAACATTTCTAGTTTGATGGTCCCATTTCTGTTGTTATATCTTAGGTTTTTTAACCCCAAAATTACTGAAAGTTTAATATTGTACGTTAGACCAGATCATTCTTATATGGATAAAAAAAATTTCAACCGGTCGGGGTCTCAAAAGTTTGAGGAACTCATTAAAATGATTTCTGCATACTTTTTATGAAATCGGAGAAAAACCGCCGAAGCAATTTTGATTCTCCTGAAGGTCCTTTTTGGTAAAAAACATGTTTGTTGCTTGTAACTTTTTATTTTACACAGAACGCATACCCACATCTTCTTAAATGTTAAATTTCTTACTCATACTAACATTTTGACATAAAAAAATTTGTTAAAATTTTGTTTCATTATAACTCTTATTGACCACCAAAAATTGAATTATTTTTCTATTCTTAAAAAGGCTTTTTTTTTTTTTTTGAAACCGCTGTAAAAGACACATTTTTTATTAGATTTACGTGGAATTGTTATTGTTGGCAAGGTATTAAGTTTTCAGTTTTCTTTTCATTCGGTGTATCGCTTTAATCAAAACTACTAGGTAGAATACCCTAGGAACACCCAAAAAAAAAAAAAATGTTTGCACCTCTGAAACACTTTCGACATAAGCTTTGATGCTAGAGGGTGGGGTGTCTTTTTATATTAATTTTTGATGACCCGACTTAATAAAGTATATTTATATCAAATAGCATAAAATTTATCCTCATATTTCTTACTGTGTGCAAATCCCGTTTTTGCACTGTTTATACTTCGATGAATGATTCTGCTTTGGCTCCAAAATATATAGTTTCATCGAAAAGTTATTCATGTGGGTTGACAGGCTCTACTTTGCTGATATGTGTTCGATTCAAGAAACTATCAATTATTTGTTTGAAATTCAAAATAAAAAACATTTTTGACAGCTTAATTCATGGTAAGTAAAGACATTTTTATTTTTCCAATGGCCTTATATATAAAATTATTAATTAGGCTTGCAAATTTTCTTAAGCTAAAACTAACCTTCATTGACCTGCTATGTCCATAATTCCTATGCATAAAACACCAGAGTTTTCAAAATGCAGTAGCTTTAATCCGTTTTGCATTTTTCTAAGTTGTTATTGTTTTTGTAGATGTCTAAAGAAAAAAAAACAAATTGGCCATTTTAGCCTCTAAAAGGACTTTGACCGAGCTTCGTATGATCAAATTGTCTACTTTTAAATGTTTGTACACAGTTGACTTAGCACTGGACCTATATGTTTTATGCCGACTCCGAACGGCTAAGTATATGTTCACAAGAAGCTTTGCATGGCATTATTTACTCTCTGATGTTTGCTTTTGTCTGCAGACAGATGGTGACCGATCAGAAAATTTTTTATAGAAAAAAAAACACACTTTGCAGAGTGTGGAAATCGAACTCGTGCTCAGCCACACACTAAACCTGCATATAACGGTCACCACCGCTTCAAAAAAGCGGATTGATTCGACGTGTGGCGTTCAAAATCACATGCATTAAAATCTGAGAGGGAAATCGATGTTTAAAACTTTTTTTTTTAAAAATTGTAACAATACCAATCCAAATATTCTTAAGCATGTACTATTTGTGGAGCTTTACCACAAGATATCAAAAATTTTAAGGAATTTAAGTTCAAAAAATTTAAGGTAAAAGTAAACATTTTTAAATTTTTATGTACTCCAATTCATTGTTGGATTAGATTCCTTAAGTTGGTTTTACATGCAGGCTGGAAGAAACTGTACTGTCCTGTCAATTTCCCTTAATCTATATACAGGGTGTCCCGCAACTGATTGCAAACTAGTTACGGAGGTGAAAGGTAATGTCAAGTTGAGCAAAAAATCGTATGGGAGGGGTGGGGGGGGGTGTATTTTCACATTCTTAAGAGCTACAGGGTTTATAAGTATTTCACGATTTTGATTCAAATTACTGTTTCTAGCACAAAAACTGACTTACAGAAAACTTATTGCTAAGGCAATAAAATCACCTTTCTAACGGTATACCAACAAACCCTACCGACTTGACCATTCCTGAGCTGTGCTCGTCTGAAGATGAAATCAACCGGTGGAAACAACTAAATTTCAACTTTGAGTCCAAAGTTCTTAGAATTTCACGTAATAAATTGAATGTTTTTTCATAATAAATGTTGTAATTTATCCAATTTTCTTTTCAATGACACTAAAAACATAAACATATCTCTAAAAATAAAAAAGTTGACTGTACCACAAAAATTATAATTATAATATAAATTATATATATAATATAATAAAACTTATAAGTAATACATAAGAGTTAGTTATGTTTTATTTGATTGACTCCTTAAATTTTGTGGTGACCGTGGCGTGCTGGTCAAGTGTGTGGCTTAACACGCTCGGAGCCCGTGTTCGATCCCCAGTCGCGGCGAAAAGTTTTTTCAATAAAAAAATTTTTCTGATCGGTCACCACCTATCTGTAGACAATGGCAAACCTCAGATAGTAAATATGCCATATAAAGCTTTTAGAGAACATGAGCTGTAGCCGTTCGGAGTCGACATAAAACATGTAGATCCAGTTCTCGGTAAATTGTGTACAAACTTTTAATAACACACACACAACACAATTGATCAAAAGAAGCTCGGTCAAAGTCCTTTCAAGAGCTGAAATGACCAATTTGTTTTTGCTTTTTGCTTAAATTTTTTTTTCGCTTTGTTTTGTGTCATCATTGTCTTTAGTGTCATAAGCTATAAACAAGACAAAATAAAACAAAAAATTATTATTACCCTATTTTGCACTTAGAAATGCAAGTAGTTCTTGTCCTCTCTGGAATTTCTATAAAAATAAAAACGAAGCTTGTCTCAATATTAATTCGTCATGTTCCCCAGTTGAGTTGTTTTTTGCAAACCATGATTTTCGTTTAACATTTTTAATATTAAGCTGCACAAAAATGTGCTGCACTTAGCACATTGTTTTAATGCAACCTTCAAAATTCTTCAAGCACACTGCTTTTGCATTGCCATGCATGACACACAGTTGCGATTAAACCGAACACATTTCTGACACTGATGTGTGCCACATGTTTCACAGTGCATTATTGCTCAACGTTACGAACTCAAGTTCCAAGAACAACAGCTGTTTTCAAGAACAGCAAATGTGCTTAAATAGCGTATGGATAGATTTTTTTTTGTTGTAAACAATGCGAAATTATTACCTCACACATCAATGAGAGATAGAAAAACAAGAAAGAGAAGCGTTACGTTAACACATTTGAAGGGTTGCAATATCGTGGATGTTTTATAGAAATTGCTATAGAAAACATTTTTACATATGAAACGTTGTAAGATAAATAGTTTGCAACATTTCATTTGCAGGAGTACTCAGCCAGCATGCGTGCAACTCACACTAAGGGAAAAAGTTATGTAGTCAGTACAGAGACCGCTATGTAAAATCTATGCACTGCAACTTGTATGAGAACGCAACAAGAGCAGTATTTACTGAGTAAAGGGAGCGTGTACTCACTACATATCAATTTATTCACTTTTTAAAATGAATAAAAAATGTATTCAATACATCATGTTATGTGTTGAGTACATAGCAGACTTCAATAGATACAAGCAACGTGTACTCAATCAACGTGTTATGTAATTTTTTACAAAAACTTTACTCAATACATAAAATATAGACTCAGTACACGTCCCCCTTATACGATTGAAGTGACACATTTATTCAGTACATAACATATGGACTCAGTACACGTATCTCTTGCACATCGGCACACGATTTTGCTGTTTTATGTCATTCGTTTCTTGATTTTCAAATAAGCAACACCTCGAAAGCCTCTAGAAAATCAGAGCAGGAATGAGTTTATCCACTGTACTCTAGAACAAAAGCGATGATTGGATAAGAATGGCTGGGTTTCTATAAGTAATTGTCAATTATTTTGTGAAATCTAGTCATTTCTTTATTAAGTTATTTATTGCAAGTGTTGAGAGGGTGATTTACGCACAGACATTATGCATGTACTCATTGCATAAAATTATGTTTTTAACATATGTAATGAGTAAATGATGTATGTACTCATTATATAAATGTATGCACTAAAAATATGTAATGAGTAAATTATGTATGTACTGAGTCAATAATCTATGTAATACGTACATAAGATCTTTACTCATTACATAAAATTATTTGTAACAGCTTGCGATGAGTACAGTGTGCATGTACTCACCACATACATCCATGAATTCACGACACATATTTATGCGTTGAGTACATAAAATTCTTTATTGACTACATAACCACTTAAAAGCATTATGTAGTCAATAGAGATTTGAACATGTACTCAATACATAAAAAATGTAAAATTTTTGTGTGCAGAAAACTATGCGATGAGTACATAAATTTATGTATTGAGTCCATAGGTTTTTCCCTCTGTGCACCTTATATTCACTTAATAGAATTCACATTTAATCCCTAAGAATGAAAAAGTTAATAAAAACTTCAAGGGTGGCATGCTTCATTTTTTGTTCTCACTAAGGTGGGATTAAAGCAAAAAAAAAAAACACCAAGTTTATAACGTTTTTATTGAATTTCTTCTTAACTCTTTGTTATAAAAAGGATTTCGTTTTAATGCTAGACTGTGTTATCGTGCGTTTATCACATTACCTACCAGACAAACTTCGAATCAGACAGACACGTCAAAGCAACAGCAACAATGAAAGAACACAGAACGCATTAAAAGACTAAAGACAGCTTAACTTTTAACCGTCTGCTAAGCAATACTTGGTCAGAGGGGTGCTGATTGCGTTTTTATGTTCTTAATCGATTTGGTCAGCAGGTTGCCATATAGTTGTTGTAACTGCAGGGAAGATGTAAGCTTTACACCTTTTAACACGATTTGTGCTGTTGATGTTGGTGTTTACAACCAACTTTTTCTGTCGCGTCACACCCCCTTTAAATTTACCCTCGCCTGTCGTGTGGGAGTTTCAGTTGTAATTATTTTTGCTCAGTTTTGAGAAACGGCAGCTTTTTTGTTTTTTTTGGTTTATGGTTGGGGGATAATATTTGAACCCTTAGCCATGAGTTCGAAAATTCTTGGAACATAATTGCTATGAATTTAATTTGTGGTTAGTTAGCATGAACACGTCAACAAGTCGTTTGATCACAATGACTCAAAGGGTTTTTATAAGGGGTTGTGGCAACTTTTCAATTTTCTACATTTAATTGAAAATTAGTCTTGAGCATGTCAGAAACAGACGGTCGAGTAAAGGGTCACTACTTAGATATATGATAAGCTTGTACCGGAAAAGGGCGAGTTCTTAAGTGCTTGATTAAGATTCATCGATAACATGTTACTAAGCTGCCATGAGTCATAATGTTGCAGATTAACATATTTTCTTAGAATTATTTGTACGATTGCAGCCAATCTTGCAGTGCTTATTATGTGAAAATGTGCTTCATAAAAGAATACTTTTCAAAATATGCTTCTTTAAGCATATTTTTGTGACTATGGATTCAATAAGCAAAAACTAAAAGGGCATTTGCCATTTCAATTTTTCAGAAGAAAATTTATAATTTTATAAAAAATCTTACAATAGATAAATATTCAATTAATTGACAAAAATCTATACAAAACAAATTAAAATTTTTGGCAATATAATGAAACTTTATAATGTATACAAGCATAAATAAATTACAATTTCAAAAAAATTCAACATAATCTCTTTATTAAAATCATACTTTAATGACATTAAATTAATTACAAAATATTTTTTTATATCAATTTTGCTTAAAAATTATAGCTATGTCCCTGATGTACAATTATATGCTGCCCGAATTACTAAAAACTGAAACCGCAAATGTGCTCTTGACTGAGTGTTTTAAGAGTTAAACAAAAACAATAGCAACACAAAAAAATATCATGATTAAATTGTGGCTTAATCAATTATACAGTTTCGAGCAGAAACTCATGTAAATAAATCTATTTTTGACATTTGCAACATATACATATGTACCAGCAAAAAAAAACCATAGATTACAGCACAAATTTAAAGCATTATTAATAAATCACAACAAAAGCGACATGCAGAGCTAAACCAGTAGCCAAAACCAATAATTTTAAATATGCGACAGCAAATGATTCCTGCTTATCCTTAATCCGAACATTATGTCACACACAGAGGGAAAAACCTATGGACTCAATACATAAATTTATGTACTCATCGCATAGTTTTCTGCACACAAAAATTTTACATTTTTCATGTATTGAGTACATGTTGAAATCTTTATTGACTACATAATGCTTTCAAGCGGTTATGTAGTCAATAAAGAATTTTATGTAGGTACTCAACGCAAACTGTTACAAATAATTTTATGTAATGAGTAAAGATCTTATGTACGTATTACATAAATTATTGACTCAGTACATACATAATTTACTCATTACATATTTGGAGTACATACTTTTATGCAATGAGAACATACATTATTTACTCATTACATATTTTAAATGCATAATTTTATGTAATGAGTACATACATAATTTACTCATTACATATTTTTAGTGCATACATTTATATAATGAGTACATACATCATTTACTCATTACATATGTTAAAAACATAATTTTATGTAATGATTACATGCATAATGTATTCAATTTATATTTTTTGTTCATAATTTCATGTATTGAATATATACATAATTCATGTCTGTGCCTAAATCACTTTTTCAACAAATGCAATAAATAGCTTAATAAAGAAATGACTAGATTTCACAAAATAATTCGCAATTGCTTATAGAAACCAAGCCATTTATTTCTTATCCAATCATCGCTTTTGTTCTAGAGTTCTAGAGTACAGGATAAACTCATTCCCGCTCTGGTTTTCTAGAGGCTTTAGAGGTGTTGCTTATTTGAAAATCAAGAAACGAATGACATAAAACAGCAAAATCGTGTGCCGATGTGCAAGAGGTATGTGTACTGAGTCCATATGTTATGTACTGCATAAATGTGCCACTTCAATCGTATGAGAGGAACGTGTGCTGAGTCTATATTTTATGTATTGAGTAAAGTTTTTGTAAAAAATTACATAACACGTTGATTGAGTACACGTTGCTTGTATCTATTGAAGTCTGCTATGTATTCAACACATAACATGATGTATTGAATACATTTTTTATTCATTTTAAAAAGTGAATAAATTGATATGTAGTCAGTACACGCTCCCTTTACTCAGTAAATACTGCTCTTGTTGCGTTCTCATACAAGTTGAAGTGCATAGATTTACATAGCTGTCTCTGTACTGACTACATAACTTTTTCCCTTAGTGCACACATATAAAAAATGTGAAAAATATTTTCGTCACTATTATAGCATGCCTTAAATTAAGATATTTTTTTTAGATCCTTACAAGGGAACCTTTTCTGCCCCATCTCCACAATTACTGCAATTCTACAATTATGCAAAAAAAAAAAAAAAAATATTGAGCTGCTTCATTTCACAAAATTAGTCAATGACAATAGCAATGCGTTTACTTGTATTATTTGTATACTTACGCACATTTGAACATAATTAGCATGATTTTAATTACGATAAATATTTAACTGTCATTTCGTTATAGATACGAAAAAAAACAATAACATTTATTTAATCTATTACAGTTCTAATGAGACCACAAATGAAATTATAACAAAAACAATTAAACCGCTATAATATTTATCCATTTAAACCGAGTTGGGTTAAATATATGTAAATAAATGATATAAGATAAAAATTCTCTCGATTTAAATACAATCGGCTGCAAAAGTATGCGTACAAGTTTGCTGATTAATATTTAACCCTCGTTTTTAACATTTTTTATAACAAATTTTTATTGAAACTTTTATGTATATATGTATATTTATAGAGTCTCGTCTTAGAGTCGGTCGTAAGAAGACGTGCACGCGAGGCAATTGTCGTTTCAATGTGTATTTTTTGTCCAACAAGTTTTTTGTTGCGTACTCTTTATAACTTTGATATATATTTGTTTTGGTTTTCTTTATATTACCATAAGAGAAATAGACTCTATAAAAACTCAGTTTAAATATCTTAAAATAGAAATGAGTGAGCTTGAAGCTCAAAGCTCAAAATTAAATAATGAAAAAAACAATGTAAATGATCCAATAAGTCAAAATGATAACAAAACGGTTCTTGAAAGAAAAAGAAAAAGTGACATGTCAAATTTAACAATGAATAAACAACAAAAAAATTATTATTCAATTCTTGATAATGACGAAGAATGCAATCAAGATATCTTGAAAGAATTTGTAAATCATGTGCATGCACACAAAGAAATAACTGTACATAATAACTCCACAACAGTTAATAACAAAAACACAACGAATAATATGAATACAGAAAAAAATACAAGCAATAATGTAAACAAAAACAAAAGAATACCACCTTTAATTATTTTTGATGTAAAGTCTAATGAACTCATTAACTTTATTAAAAATGGTATAAAAATAAACGATTTTCAAATAAAAGAATCTAACAATAAAAAGTTATCATTATTTATGTCTTCAATGAACGATTATTTTCGTGCTAAGGCTTATTTAGAAAAAACAAAAACTAAATTTTTTACGTATACCCCAAAAAATATAAAAACAAAAACCTTCTTATTAAAAGGGCTCAGTGCAGATATTAACATCGATGAAATTTCAACAGAACTTTGTAAATTTCAAAATGAAAATTTAACATTTTTAAAAGTGAGTCAGTTCTCAACAAAAAGATCTGAAAATAATGACATCAAACTACCAATATATTTAGTTCAAATAAGCGGTGAAAGTAAAGTTAATGAACTAAAATCAATTAAGGGTCTGCTTTATCGCTGCGTTCATTGGGAGCCACTGAGAAAACCAGAAATCCCACAATGCAGAAATTGTCAAAGCTTCTTTCACAGCGCATCAAATTGCTTCTTACCACCCAGATGTGTAAAATGCAACGAAACACATGAAGTTGGTAAATGTTCACAAACGTTAGTGGCTGAGAACGAAAGAGACAAATTATATTGTGTGCTCTGCAACAAATATGGACACCCAGCATCATACAAAGGCTGTGAAAAATATAAAGAGCTGCAACAAAAGCTTAGAAACAAGAAACAGATTCTAGCTCAAAGAAGAGAAATCAAATCATCGATAAACGTTAATCCCAACTTGAGCTACGCTGATGTATTACAAAACAAAACTCCTGAAAATGGAAATACTAATAATAACCCAATTCAACTTGCGCTTAAAGAACTCAACAATTCAATGCAAAATTTATCAATTCAAATAATCAATTTACAAAAACAACTGCAAATCCAAACATCTAGAATAGATACTATTTTTTCGATGTTAGAAAACTGAATTATTTTTATGAGTGAAACAACTGTAAAAGATCTTAATATAATTGAAATAAATGTTAACTCCCTTATAAGATTGAGTAGGAGATTCGATTTATGTAATTTTTTAAATAAATACAACCCAGACATAGCTCTAATTTGTGAAACAAAACTTAATGCTCGCCACAAAGTTAGCTTTAAAGATTATATATTATTACGTAACGACAGAGTGGAGTCAGTGAGAGGGGGTGGGACAGCAATACTAATTAAGAACATCATTAAACACAAACATTTTACAAATCACATAATTAAATCCTTTAAATGCTTAGAAACAAGCATCGTTAAGATACCATTATTAACAAATAAAACCTTGTTTGTAATATCAGCGTATTATCCCTCTGGTAATAACAATTCTCTTTTAAAAGCAGAAATGCTACAACTTTTCCAATCATTAAACTTACAAAACCCCAATAACTTTTATATTCTCGCAGGAGATCTTAACTGTAAGCATACAGATTGGGGAAATATTTCAAATAATACAAAAGGAAATATGCTTAAAGATTGGCTATCTTGCAATGAAATAAATTTTCGATGTAGTTTATATGCTTCTGATACACCTTCATTTCCACGTTGTGGCTCTTTTCTAGATCTATGTATAGCTGATTTTCGTTTAAATATACATAAAGAGAATAATTCAATCAACTGTCTAAAAACCCTTGACTACGATAGTGATCATAGCGCAATACAAATAATAGTTTCAAATAAAGAGAATGATCATCCACTTGGATTCCTTAATGTAGCTGTAGTTTCAAAATTTAACTACAAAAAAACAAATTGGAAAAAATTTAAAAACATTATATTAAATGAACATAGCAAAAACTATATCATTCCAAATAATAGGAATCTTACAAATTCCGAAATAGATTTTTATCTACTCAGAACCAACGACATAATTATTGACACAATAGAAAAGTCTGTTCCAAAATTTAAAAATTTTAATTCAGTGGAAAAATTTACAAATCCCGTTATTAAAAAGTTGAATCTTGAGAAAAGTAAAATTTTGACTATTATTAAAAAGTACAATAGATTTGAATGTTTTTTACCAATTTTAGAAATAAACTTACTTAAAACTAAATTAAAACTAATTAAAAAACTAATTCAAGAAAATTTTGTTCTAGCTGTAAATTCACATTTTCAAGAAAAACTAAGTTATATTGATAACAGAAATGCCTCAAATATGTTCAGCGAAGTTAAAAAACAGTTTAAAACATCAAACACTTTTAATATAAATGTCCTTAAAATTGCAAAAAATGAGGAAATGTTACTTAGAAATGCTGAAATAAACTCGGATGATCTAGTAATGGACAATAATAATGAAATGTTTATAGTACAAGATTCAGTACAAATATTAAATGTAATTGGTGCCTATCTGGAGTCAGTGCACTCCTTTAAAGAGATTGACTCTGGGAATAGTTTGCATCGAGAGGTTGATTACTTTTTCTCCAGATTTTGTGACACAAAAACTGAGTATGAAAATAACAAATCAACTATTACCATATTTACTGATACCAAAAAGTCCAATAAACTAACTGTTTCATTAGCCGAAGACTATTTTATTACAAAAGATGATATTATGTATATTTTCAATAATCTCAGAAAAAAACTGTCTACAGGTATTGACAACATCCCAAATTTAATTTTGAGAAATATTCCTGAGTTAATAATTCTAGACTACTGCACGCTTTTCAATAACATGCTCAACAATTCATACTTTCCTTTTGCATGGAAAGTTGCTAAAGTTATAATTTTGCCCAAAAAAGATAAAGATACATCAAATCCAAAAAATCTTCGTGCAATAAGCCTACTTCCAAACATAAGTAAAGTTTTTGAAGTTTGTGTGAATAACATTATAATGAAATTCTGCAAAAATAAAAATCTAATAAACGATAGGCAATTTGGTTTTAAATACAAACATTCTACAATCCATGCCATAAATTTACTTGTTTCAAACATCAACTGGAATCTAAATAAATCTTTATATACCGGTGCCTGCTTAATAGATTTCGAAAAAGCTTTCGATAACATTTGGATTCCGGCCTTAATATATAAATTATCAAGATACAAAGCTCCTTTACATATGATTATTCTTATTTATAATATGTTAAGTAATAAGTCTTTTCAAGTAACTTACAGGGACTTAATAAGTACAAAGACGTTTAGTATAATAAATGGCTTACAACAAGGTACCGTAAATTCTCCTATCCTGTTTAATCTCTTCATTTTTGATCTGCTTAATAAAATTGACAACATAATTGGTTTTGCTGATGATATCATAATTTATCATCCGGATAATAAAGTTCAAAAAATTAACGAAAAATTGCAAAATTATTTCAAGATCGTTGAAAAATATGCATTAGATTGGAATATGAAAATAAATGATAATAAATGCGAAACTATACTTTTCCGCCCTCCGGTAGGTAAATGTAACTACAATATAAAAAAAAATTGGAAGGACTTTGGAATTAAATCTAAAGATAATGTTGCTATTCCAAACAAACAAATGGTGAAATATTTAGGCATTAACCTGGATAAATTTTTATATTTTAATAATCATATTAATTTACAAATTGTAAAAGCAAGGAATGCCTTCTTCATGCATAAAAGGTTATTCTGCTCAAAATTCATAAAACCTAGAGTTAAAGTAATATTATACCAAGCTTTAATTCGTCCTATATTAACATACGGTTGCCAAATATGGTTTAACATATCTCCATCTTACATGGAAAAAATCAGAATCTTTGAGAGAAAATGTCTTAGAGCATGTACATCCCTTTATAGATCTGCAGATACGGAATTTACAAAATATGTATCTAATAGACGATTGTATCATTCAGCCAAAGTAAATAGAATAGATAATTTCATAATACATCTCATTAGGAATCATATCGTCAAATGCTTTGAATGCACAGATAATAACTTAATTTTAGCTCCTTATTATGCCGATGATGAGTATATCTATTCTGCATTACAAAATGGTTACGTACCACCTGAGGCCTTTTTATATTTAGATAGAAATGGTCTTATCCAAAACACATTGGGCACTCCTATTTTTTACCACATAAAAAGACGTGCCAATGATAAAACTGTTCAATGCAATATAGCTACAATCGAAAATTACAGATATAATATGAGCATCTACTTTGAAGATAAACATATAAAACAAAATTTAAATAGTAAAAAATATTGGTGGCTCACTCAATAAACACCTTTTTCTTTTTACCCCTTGACTGACTCCCACTCCGCATAAAAAATATCAAAGTTATGTTTTTTCTATTTTAAATTTTTCTTAACATTAATGTATATTATCAAACACATATATTGTATCCAAACTGTTAAATAAATTAAAAAAATTAAGATACTTTATGATATTAAATATACTAGAGAGCTCGTATATGGGACAGTGTATTATAAGCTAAATTTACTACTGCTTGTTTATTTACAGTTTAAATTATTAAAAATTTGGTTGAAATAAACGCTTTTAAAAAAAAAAAATGTATATTTATATATCTTGATAGCAACTATAAACTCATCATGATCGCTGCATTCATTTGTGGCATCCTACTTCATTTTCCAAGGCAAAAATCGGTATAGTCGCCAACAAGCAGATTTTAAAAATTCTGCCTCCATAATCTCAGTGCACACTTCGTATCTATAACCAACCAGATCACCATTTTCGTCTCTTCAAGTGGATACTCCGGGCTTGAAACCATCGTCCATCCTGCTGATAGCATCTTAGTGCATCCTTTTTGCCCTGGTAAACCCCTATTTCCTCACGCTCTCGCTTTTTCCGCTTCCTTTTTGCGTCTGAAAAGGTTATTTTTTTCTCTTTTCGCGGTAGTTTTCTCGGATGGCTTGCGTTGCAGCTAACAGCGGCGTCTTTTTATATGTAACATTTTTGCTGCCTTTGCGTGACATCCCTTCTGTTGGTACCAAATTTGTGGTCGCCGAAAACCAATGTTCCGGGTTTTCCGTAAGAGGTGTTATTTTGATATTCAAAGAAAAATGCCATTTTTTGAGATAAATTATCGGATGTTTATATCATATTAAAGAGGAAGGTATGCCGTTAATTATGAAAAACAACATCAGCCAAATGGCCACCACGACCACGCTAAGAGGACCATATCCTTTTCATGAAATTTTCCATAACAAAATCGCAAAGTGGCTGTCCTCGATAAAATCACGAATTCCATCTTTGAGGTCTTGAATCGAACCTGGGCTGTATGCGTAGACTTTATATTTCACGTGGCCCCAAAGGAAGAAGTCGCAAGGTGTTAAATCATAAGATCTCGGTGGCCAATTGTGATCACCTCTTCGAGAGATAACATAGTCCGGTTACTTTTCAATGGTTTCGTTGCTTTTGTGGCACGTAGCGCCGTCTTCTTGAAAGTAAACGTCAAATGTCAAAAAATAACAGCTTCAAAAGTGACAGCTGCCGAAATAGCGGGCTATTCAAAATAATACCTCTTATTCGAAAACCCTAATAACATACTTTAGGTACAGTTTTTTTTCTCTATTACATACTTAACAGTTTTTTCTCTATTTTTTCCACTTATTATCCTTATCCTTATCCATATAGGTAGGTAGAGTTCCATAGATTTTGCACAATACATAATATGTGATAATAAAAAAAAGGAACTGAATTTGTAAGCCTTGAATGCATAAAATGCGTTATATAAAAATTATTTTTAATACTAGTGCAAATATATTGTTGCACTAGTATTAAAAAGTGAAAATTTTTTGATAGAAAAAATTATTCGGTGGCAACAATCCTCCTTTTTTAGTCGAAAAACTGGTATTACCTCGACTCCACGAGAATCAGCTAAATGGTCAAGATTTGGGGCAGTACCGGATTTAGCTGGACATTTAAAAAAAAAAATCGGAACAAGGAGTGAGAAAGCGATGTGTTGTTTGCACAAAAAACGAAAGAAAAAAAGAACAAACATAATTTGTTTCGGATGTAAAACAACCAGTGTGCTTTACTTTGGACAGAAATTGTTTCGAAATTTATCACAACTAATTGTTAGTTCAAATTTGATTTAGTTTTTATCAGTGGCGTAGATATGGAGGTGGTCCACGGGTCTGGAACCCACCCCCCAGAGCCATCAGTCAATTGATTCTATTAAATTAAAAGTTGTTTTGCGATTTTCGATTGAACTTTATGATTAGAAAATATTTAAGATATGTTTTATTGATGACTTTGTCAAAACAAAAATTACTGAATTTTTATAAAATTTTTGAATGGAATCATTCAACAATAACAAATATGAGTTTTCAAATTCTCTTAATAGTTTAAGTACATTCTTCGGAGATTTTGGTGAAACTGAATAGTGCTTTAAATATATGCGAAAACATTTCACCTACAAATATTTGTCATGAACTGAGCTGAGTTGAAATTAAAAGTACATTGAGAAGAAAACGTACTTTAAAATTAAACAAAAAAAAATTAAAATTGGAAATATAATGCATTTGTGTTGTTATATAACAAAAGTGAAAACAACCGTGTTTCATATTCAAACAAATTCCTTTCTGTTTTTTATAATTTTTTTTTTTTAAATTTCTGAGCATACCAAATCAAGTTTATTTTGCAGATCTTATTTTTAGCACGCATTCTCTAGGAAAGTTCGCGGGGAGTAAAAAAATATGTCACTTTTGAAAATTCCATACACTTAATGGGTACTCTAACAAATATGTATTTACTTAACTTAGCGTATGACGGGTCATTATTTTTGTGCTTACCCCTCCCGAACCAAAAGCTATCTACGCCACTGGTTTGTATTTATCATTTATACTATCCTATACATTTTAGAGTATCTCATAGTTTTTAAGAAATTTTTAATATTTTTATTTATGTTTTTTAACCATTTCAATGGATTTGTCCATTATATTGGACACATCAGAAAATAATTTTTGTTTTTATTTTCAAAGGTATTTTTTAAAATCAAATAGGTTGGTAATATGAAATAAAAATGTACCAACACGACAAAAATAAATTTAGAGAGGTCTATAACGTTTAACGAAGTTAGATTTTTTGTGTTTGTGCCAAACAGAAGCCAAAAATTTCTTATTTCGAACGTTAATAAATGTTGCAAAAATAAGTGCTTATTGTGATTGGTGTGCAAAGCATAATAAATTTTTGTTTATAAAAATATTATACATAACGCATTTTGCCTCCTGTCATTGCTCCGGTCATTGGTCTTTGGTTGTTTAAGTTGAAGTTAAGAACACCTAAATATTATAAAAAAACCTTTGAAAATTTTTTTTCATTTCATTGGACAAAAGCTAAGCAGCGCATAAAAACCAAAGGGATGTTTTTAATCTTTTTACGACCGAAATGATGAGAATTTAACTTAAAAAAATTTTTGTAACTTTTTTATTCTAGCCAAGCCATTGAAAGGATTAATTAATAATTCATGTGACACTCAAAAAAAGAGCTTCTTCTTTTCTAAAAATGGCTGATAACTATTTCGTGATGAATGTCTACTTCCATAGTTCCCTAGTCTAGTTCCCTAGCAACATCAACGTTTTGGTCAATTTTTGGCAATGATTACATTGACTTTTTCAGTAATTGAAAAGATCAGATTGAAAACGAGCAAACTTCGTCTTCGCTGCTATTTTTCTTGTTAAAGCGTCAAAGTATTCCGAATTTTTACTTATTTTCAAACATATATCATTTTTCATAGAACATTGCGATTTCAATTATTGTCTTTAAAAAAAAAAATAAACGTCACCTTTCAAACCAGCTAAAGCATTGCCAGAAACAATTAATATTTCCATTTTGTAATCAAACTTTTTCGAAAAAGCAATATTTTGTACGTGATGCTGTGGCTCATGGAGATAGCTTCTTAATTTGAAGGTGCTTATTTGCAGTTCTGTTAGATAGGTCTTTTGCTTTCCTCTTTGAAAGGAGAAATCTAACGGTTATTAAAATTTTATAGTAAAAGTACATGAAATTAAATAATCAAATCAGGAATTTTTTCACCATTCAATCACGAAATTATGCAAGTTCAACTTTTTAGAATACTAACCAGCTTTTACTCCGACTTAGGATAATATTGTAGCAATTAAGAAGATTTTTAGCAAAACCTAATCACTTGTTTTTTGAGCTTCTCGATGAACGGCTTCTTTCAAATATTTCGCCCATGATAGCCTGCATTATAAGCAGTGTTGCCGCGACGGTTCTAAAAAACGTATCCGTAAAAAGGTCAGAAATGGATTCATATGTATCCACTTACAAAAAAAATAAGTATCCAGGTATCAAATTGCAAAAAAATATATTGTATTCACTTTTTTGACACAAAAAAGTAGTTGTTGATACTTATCTCAATCAATTTTCATAAAAAGTATTTAATTAGATGCGGCATATACTGTGTTGACATGCAGAGTTAACTCGGGGCTTACTCGTAGTGAGCTCTGCATGAAAACGAGGGTTGAGTTGAGTTTCGTTAAACCCAAGAAAACGCCACAAAACTTGTTGGATTTTTCACTTAAAATTGTAGCTGCAAGAGTCTGTTGAACAAGAGTCTATTGAGCTGCCAACAAACAATTTGCTCTAAACAAACCTGACAAATCTAACTCACTTTGACGTCTTGCATGTAAGTTGCATCGAATTAGCGTCGCCGTATTTTTAACTCAACGAAAACCCTTACCACGGGTTTACAAAATCACAAAAATATACAATAATGGCAATGCTAACAATAAAAAGCATATTTTCATATAAAATAAAAAAATCTCTAACTTTCATTTGAACATTTTTTCAGAAGAACCAATACAATTTCTGAATTAAAAAAAACCATAATTTTTCAGGTTAATTTTGTTAATAAAATCGTTGTTTTTAGTAGTAGGAGTGTAACATTTTGCATAAAAATATATATGGATACGGTGCATCATAATCAATCAAAAACTTCATTTTGAATTTTTGGTAATTTAGGGCTTTTTGATTTCATATGACAATATTTTCATATAAAAATGATTTTTCATTAAAAGTATACAAATTTCCACTAAGACTAAAAAATAAGTATCCATTAATTTTTGAAGAAAAAAGTATCCAAATGGATCCATTTGGATTCAAACGGCAACACTGATTATAAGGCACTCTTCGAATTTTCGTGAGCGAATTATCCCTGTTTTGGGGCACTCTGTTGGGATTTTATTTTTCCACAATGATAAGTTATATATTTCTGGAAATTTGATACGTTCTCTGTCGAAACCTAAGAATAAGAAATAGATCAGTTCTAAATTAAGTTCTTTTTTTAATCATGCGAGCAGCTAAAATTTCCTATATTGCAATATATCCTGTCTTGCTTTTTAAATTTCGCGCTCGGTCACTATTTTTACACATAGAAATATTTTTTGAGTGACAATCCCTGAAAATTAATTTCTATCAAACACACTCTCATGTTATAACATGACACACAAAAAATAACACAAAAGATGACACGAAATTCAAATTCTTTTCTTAAAAAAAAAAAATAGGGTTTTTCTAGCATTAGTCATTCGAATCAGCTGTGTGTTTTCATATAGCAATATATAATATATGAATTTGTTAAAATATTCGTTGGCAACAGTTCAACAAATAATTTTAACGAAAATTTAGTTTAAATATATGTTGTAATCTTAAGTGATAAAACTAAAAATAAAAATGCGTATCTGTTGCGTAAATTTATTTTTGCTTGTGCCAAAAAACAAACATGATGTGCAGCTAGTTTTCGAGTATTTCTGTGTTGTGTGTTTAAATTTATTTATTTATAAATTTAACGATGTTCCTAAATGCTGCTTATAAAGAGGCAAATTGAAGTTTTATTATAGCTTTTTATACTGGTTTTGCAGTTAAATTTTTATGTGTTTTCAATTTTATGTATATCAAACAATTTGGTGGCAACATTGGCTGAGCACACTCAACAAATTTGTTTGTGTTTTTTATAGAGCAGAACTCTTGTTTTTTTGTTTTTTTATGATATGTAAATGTTTAGTTTTTTGTTTCTTGAGTGATTTGAGCAAGCATAGAAATTGTTTGAAAATATTAAAGCTTGTTGCCAAACATGCTTAAGAAGATACTTTAAAAAATAGTGAAGATGTTTTTTATGCATGGAAAAAATCTGGCTGAAACATAAAAGCTGTCGTTTGTAACATAATATTTGGTGTTTTTAATGTGCTTCATGCAGCACATTGAATGCAAGAAAATAAGCTTTATGGGCTCTATCCAATAAAGTTTAAAGCAATCGAGTTTTATGGCCAATTACAGCTAAACAGCTAAAATCAGCTGTCAGTTTTGATTCCATTTTGTTTAATTTCGAACTCAAAGTGCATATTTGAGATTAAGGCATATGTGTGAATATGCAAGTCAGCAGATGGATTTTTTTTATATTAAAGTAGAATTTACCATTTTGAAAAAGTCACATTCCATGGAAGGTGGGGCGTAGTTTTTTTCCATGGGGTTCAATTCTGAATTTCATATTTTTTTTTATCATAAAAGCTTATAAATAACTAAATTTACGGATGTTATCGTATCGATAGACAGACGAATAGGCTAAATGAAATCAGGAGATGATTCGTTCGACATGTTGTGTCAACTTTAAAACTGTCAACTACTTGCACAGTATACAATGTGTATAAAAATTCAATACCTGGGGGACCGAGCTCCGCTCAGAATCCCACCACATTTTTAAATGTTACACCGTTTTTAATGTATCGAAAATGAAAACTTAAAAAACAACATAAAAGATAATATTTTTCAATAAACTTGAATTGCATTTTTATTTTGTGATAATTTCAATAATTTACTTTCGATGCTACACGAAATTAAAAAAAAAAATTTAAACCCGTTGTGCATCTCAGACTCTAGCATTGTGCATTGAATGCGAAGGCTAAAGTCATATAAAGAAAAGGTAAAAAGAGAAAGATACTTTTTTTTAGCGAGAAAATGGCAACCGTGAAATTATTTTTCTTAATTTCGGCAAAAATTAAATTTTTTGCCAGTGAACGAATTTTCCAAGTAAAGATAGTGGCGGAAAAATTTAATTTTGAACAAAATAAGGAAACGTAAGTGCACGTTTGTCATTTTTAGCTTAAAATAGCATCTCTCTCTTAGCTCTTTATATGTTAAAACCCTGTTATTTACATAGAAAACTGCCGATCTGGCCACATTCAGTGCAGTGTTGTCAGTTTGAGCGAATTTTCTCTTTTTGAGAGATTCTTCTATCGTCTATTGAGCTAAAAGGAAAAATTTTGTTTCGTAGAATAAAAAAAGGGAATTTTTTTAATGCAAAAAATGCATTAAACTGTGTCTCAAATTAATATTCATCACAGCCATGTAACAGTTATATATTTTCACAATAAAAATTATAATTGTGAATTCCATTAAAATTCAAATATCTTGGCCAAGAGCTGTGAAATTAAAATTGCGAATTATTTTATGTTTGCTTCAATTTTCTGGAGGAAACGAATATTTTCGGAATAAAATGCAACAGATTCTGTGCTTTCTTTCTGTGTACTGCGTGTCATGGCAAATGAAAAAAGTAAGTATTCCAAATTTCAGTACATTGAATGGGAGTGAAACCCGGACAAGATTCCGTCAAAAATCTCCCGCATTACACTACTGCAGTAATGCTCTTTGACTAAACGTTGCTATATAGGTTTTATTACAAATACTAAATGTGAAATATATCAAACCGGTAGTGTTAAGCGAAAAGAAAGAATCTAAAAACTACATTGATAAAAAACAGTGTATGGGGATGGTGCCGGGGTTGTTGCCGGACTAGCATAACTACTAGGATAGTGAAAATCATTGTGAATAGGATGATAACAAATATTAGAAGAGGTAATGAAGAAAAACAACTCTTGTTAAGTCTGATGATTTTACAATGGCTTCACGAATATGCTTACTAGTACTTGGTACTTGTATTCTAAATAATTAAAAAAAGCAAACTTCTCTGGTGCTATGTCTGTCCGAATAGCGTACTGAGTTCTCTCAATTCCGCTCCATAACTTTCCATAATAAAATTTTCAAATCCTTTAACATTTAACATTTTGTTTCGTGAGTCCACATGTATCACTTTATATACATGAGCATTTGCGAACACTAAGCGATATTTTACATTTTTTTAAAACCATTTTTTTGGATATACATTTTAACATTCTTCTGCAGTTTTTGCAGGTTTTGTCGAACTGTCACCCTGAACTTTAAAAAAGTTATGACAAAAATGTAATATTTTGGTATGTTTACAAAAGATTAAGCCTGAAACATTTTGAACAACTTTTCCAACGAATCTTTGCTAAAAAAGCCATCAACATTCAAATTGCAAACCATACCGTAATTAATACTTATTCATCAATATATCTTAACTCTGTGAACCCGTTATATCATAGTAATTAACAGAAAAACTCCTTTACAAAACTACACTGAATAGAGAACAAACAGTTAAAGCCAACAGTGCAAACTGAAATACTTGAAACTTTAACCCTGCATAGAAAAATACAGTTGAAAAATCAATTCATGTACAATAGCGGTTAGAGTGTAGCAGTGGGTTAAATGTAAAATTTAAAATATGCTCTGTAAACTGATATAAAGTGTCTACCACAATTGTGAGCAATATAATTTTTCACCGTCGTGAACATGTGTTCCAAACAATTGCATTTGACCCATTTTCACAGGGATCCCTTTTAACTAAACGAAAAAAAAAAACATTAAATAAAACACATACCATAACTGTAAGTAACAACAACTATACCTGCCCCACTTAACACATATAAACTCTGCTCTCACACTTACTAACATGCCGTAGAACTGTTGAAAATTTATATGCTACATTTAGAAAATGTGAAAATACAAAAATGAACATTGTTTAAATGAGCAAATAAATCAAAGCAACCCTGACAACTATTGTGAATGCCAAGAGAGGCGGCATTCAGAGGCCTGCTCGGCCTACTCCACTCTGTGCCGGTTACACTTTGTTGTTGTTTTTATTTTGCAAAGTTGGAAATGGCGCAACTAAAGCGGCAGATGCTGAAGCTTACTCTGTTGTTCATGATGAGCAGCGGTAAAAACAGATAAAACTAGGTTATGAATGAAATTTAATATGTGGCAGCTCTGATGGCCGGATATGCATGTGTGTGAGTGAGTGTGTAAGCATAACTGAGTAACTGAAAATAATTATAATAATTGCTCTGGCTTAAATTTAGCATTTCTAAAATGTGCTTCATAATGTGCTTCATAGAAGTTCATACATTTGTACATCTTGCTGCATTTTGATACTTATATAAACTGTTAAAAGCTTTTGTAGATTTCGGACATTGTTCAAGTTGAATATTTTTTCCTACAATTTTGCTTTGAAAATGCTAACCAAAAAAATCAAAATAACTCAGTCACGTGCGTTACCTGCTCAAAATTAAGACATATATCGCACACTTAATACAAAACAGTCACAACTCAAAAAACATGACTTTTCAGGAGAAGCGAAAAATAAAACCCGTTGGTTGAAACTGCAGAAGAAAATCAATTTTCATTTAACACACAAACTTCATTCTTCCATTTAATGAAGAAAATAATGAAAAAGATAGTGAGATATGTGTGTTGTGAATTGATTTATAACAAAAAGTCGATATAAAAAAATTTTGAGTTGTGACTGTTTTGTATTTAGTGTGCGATATGTTTATGCTAAGGCAGCAGCCGCATTACAGAATTAAAAAAATGTCAGGGTTACTATTGTTGCTGTTACATTAACCACTGCTTCGGTGCTGCAAAATGTGTTACCTTACAATTTTATACATACTTAACGTCATGTTCACGCACTGCTTATTCCATGGATTGAAAAAGCTGCTTTTGCACGCTTGATATTGCAATATTTTAAATGAGCAGCAACAGATTGTGCTAAAGGTGTGTGTGTGTGAGTGTGAGTGTGCGGAAATCCCAAATGATTTTAAAGCTAATTGAAAACTTGAGTCTTTTTTTTTTTGCAAATCTACTGCATGGAATATTCTATAGATTTTTCTGCGCAACAGAAGTGTTGCTCCGGCTACATGTAGCCAGGCGCAGTTTTTACAAGCCCCAAAGGTTCAACCGTAAACATGCAACATTCTGCATTTGTAGTATATGTCAAAAGAGAGAATAATGTAAAAAGAATACAATCAACTTGCAAAAGAAATTTACAGGTTTTTTTTTTGTTAATTCCTTTTACCTAAACGTCTTAGGTTGCGGTTATAGTGAACGCCGAGTCAGACAGGCAGGCAATGTGATCAAGCGAGATAGATAGCTATCTGCATCTCGTTTTTTCACACAGTTTTCAGCCTGCCTGTCTGTCTGCCTGTCTGAATCGCGTTCACTATAAACGCGGCCTTAGATAACAAATATATGAATAGCTTAGAAGGTTAAAGAATTTTCGAATTACTGTCTGCTTTTATTTTTTATATGCTCGCAATTCTATATGTGAGATATGATAAAGACCCAGATCCGTAGCGGGGTTTTGTTAAAACAAAAATATCGAAAAATTACAAATTTTCTACACTCAAAATTCCAACAGAAGGCTAGACAATTGCAAATATAGATGTGTACTGAGAATGGTAGAAATTGATTAAACTTTTGGGGTACCTCCAAAAGTTCATTTTGATTTGTCCATTTTGATTTGAAATTTTTACATGATTTTCAATGGGAGATGCTTAAAAAAATAAGACGATTCTAACGAAACTCAATGAGAAGGCTAGACATATAGAGTAATAGATGTGTACCGAATATGGTAGAAATTGGTAAGACTTTAATGTATTTTACAATCAAGTGAACATATAATTAAAGGAATTATGGAGCTGTTACCATCAATGCAAACTGATATTGATTGTATGTCATATACATATTGTTAAAAGAAGTTTATCGTTAGTGGACCCAATTAAGAATATTTTTATACCCCCACGCGTACTGCGTGGGTATATTAATTTTTGATAAATCACTTTCGACTGGCTTTTTCATTGCTGATTGGAAATTTGCTTTAATTACACCAATATATAAAAGTGGTAATAAAAATTATATTTCCAATTACAGACCAAACTCAGAACTTTCTTGCATCTCTAAGCTTTTTGAGAGTATTACTTACCTACTTTCTTACTAAGATGGCGCTTACAACCGTTGCACAGTGGAGTACCCAGAACAATTTAGTTGGATAAAATTTTTTTATGATTTGAAACTAAAGGTAATGCAAAAACAAAAAAAAAAAATATACGACAAGTGGAGGTGTATATTAACCTCCTAGGCAGCTATGGGTTAATTTGTAGGTTATAGGAGGTTGCTCCACTAAAAATGCTCTAGCAAGGAAATTTTTTGATGCAAAACATTCTTCAAAGAAATTTTGAAAAGATATTTTCATGGACTTTCCAACGACATACATTACTAATAGAAATTTAAGTGAAAAATATAATTTTTTTTGGTCAAATCAGGAAATTTTGGAAAACATTCACAATTTTTGAGTTAAAAATCATTTTTGTCAAAAAAAAAATACTGTGTAAGCCTATCTTTTTTATTAAAAATTATAATTCCTGTTAAAATTTCCTAAAAGAAAGTATCACTACAATAGCTTATTATTATTATTGAGAAAAGTGTTTAATAGTTGAGTCAATATACAAATTAAATGAAAGTTGAGTTAGAAATAAAACAAAAGAAATTAATTAAAATACAATCGTGATTTAATGAATCAGTCTGGAAAGAGGTCATCAGAAAATGATTCCTCTTCCTCAGATGACTCACTTTCAATTTCGATGGCATATTAGTGCTCTGCATTTCCAAAGTTTCCTTAAGAAATAGTTTTGTTTTTTTTCCTCGGCATGGTTCTTATTCCAGCTAAAAGAGGATCGGAAGTTAAGAGCAATCGACTAATTTCATCTGTATTGCAATATTCTCTTGATGCTTTTCTTGTATAGCTTTGACGATATTCTCGAAAATGTTTATTTCCTTCTAGCTGCTTCTTCTGAAAGCTTTCCAATAGAAAGAATAGTATTCAATAGCAACAATTGCACTATGTATTAATATTTTATGCATTGTTGGTCTCATCGGATACCATTGATTTAAGTCTACGTATAATTTAGCTGTGTCCATAACGCTTTGTCAGATTTTGATAGTTTTTAACATTGACTTTAAAGAAAAAAATGTATGCGTTAAGTTTCAAGTCGATATCTAAAAAACTATAGGATATATAAATGCTTTACCATGTTGATGACGTCACTTTATATGGGAGGTAGGCGCAGTTCTTAACTGATCTTTTAAATAAAACCTGACATTTAAATACAAGAGATAAACTTATATACCAAGTTTCGTGGCAATATCGACCACTTTGCTCGAAAATATCGTTTGTGCCAAAAAACAAATTTTACTGGAGAGCGTTTTTTCTACTTTACAGTACCTTAGCTTGCACTATCAAAACCAAATTTGGCATGTGCTTTTGGAGAACCTATAAGGATTTCAGTTGCAATATTTTACAGGGTGATGCGTTGTAGGATGTAGAACAAATTTTCATCAAAAAGTCAATTTCGAAAAAATGGCACATACGATAATTTCGCGCAAGGGGTCGATATCATAAAAACTTAAGGATTTATGAAGGTTTTACCAGTTTTTTGGGCTTAAATGGTTTTTAAAAAAATTCAGCACTTTCCGAAACGAAGCGCACAACAAGTTTATATTTAAGTTTAAGTTTTTTAAGAGCCGGACAGCCGCATACAACAAAACCCTTCGGATATCCAAAAATTTTTTCAAAAAATCCTCAAAAAACACCCATTTTTAAAATACAATTATTAATTTTAAATAAATACAATACCATCCAAACATTTTTAAGTATGCACTCCTCTAAACAGCTCAACTAAAAAGAAAAGTTCAACTAAGAATGGCAAAATTCAGAGAGCTAAAAACAATGTTTGAGCAAGGCAAGGTAAAAAATACTCATTGTGCGTTATTCTTACACTATTTAACAAACTAAAAATATATATATGTTTTTTTAAATCGGTGTTTGACAAAAGTGAATATTGTCCAGCTAAATTGAAGAAATACTCCATAGTGCGTTGGACGGTTTTGGCCTGGTCTAAAAATTTGCGCCAGACTCTATTGTCGTGAGCTTGCTGGTGCCAGTTTTGAGAGAATTATAAAAAACAATAAACATTAATTTCTCCTAATCAACATGGGTTTGTTTCGGGACGTTCAACAGTATCTACCCATGCAGTTTTTACTGAAGAATGCATCTCTGCATTAAATGGTGGTTTCCAGGTAGATACAATTTAAACAGATTTTGTTTTGATAAGGTTTGGACTTTGATAAGGTTTCTCACCAAATTTTGATTGCGAAACTATCAATATTGGGATTTTACTCGTATTTTTAAAATGAATAAAATCATATTTATCTAAAAGAATCTGCTATATTGCTGTTGGCAACGAGAGATCTATGCCTTTTGTAGCCACTTCATGCGTTCCACAAGACAGTGTTCCAAGCCCTGTGATTTTCATTTTGTTCATCAATGATGTTAGTATCTGTTTTGCTAATGTAAGTTACCTGCTATATCCTGATGATCTAAAAATATTCTAAATCATAAAATGTATGTCTGAATGCCATAATTTACAACTTCAGTTGTCAAACATATTTGCTTGGTGTTGTAAAAATCACCTATCGTTAAACATATAAAAGTGATATCACATTACATTTTCGAAAACCCAAAACATCATAAATACCTCTTATTATTGGTATTGATGGTATTGTCTTGAATTCTGTTTATGAAATATCGGATTTAGGTGTGATTTTTGATACAAAATTTTCCTTTATAAGTCATTTATTCCATGTATGCGTTGCTATGGTCCTATGATTTTACCTCTCTTATATTCTTTCCTCATTTCTTATCAACTGAAATTAAGAATTCATCATTATATGGGTCATTCTTTTACAAACCATACAGATTTCGACAAAAAATTACCGATACATTTTTGATTTGCCTGAAATTTTTGTTACGGGTTCTTTACCGAAAAAAAGAGACACGTGCTCGACGATTTTTTCTGTTTTTTTTTTTTTTTTGAAAATATAGGAGGTTTAAAGTTTGCGACTTTCGTGATTTTAGCCTTGGAGACTCGTTTGCAAAAATTCATAACTTCAGTAGTTTTTAAGATATATAAAAGTTTTTTTTTTCATTTTGAAAAAGAATGCAATCCTTGGTTCAAATTAAAAAAAAAATCATGAAACGTCATATCATATGATATCATATAGCAAAGCATATTCTCTATATGTGTCACGTCAAACATATTGTCGAGTGTGTTTGAACCAAAATGAATATTAGGGCAGATCGTTTTGTATGGAGAAAAAAACCACAGCCGGTTGGGGTCTCAAAAGTGAGACGAACTCATTAAAATGATTTCTGCAAATTTTTTTTCAAATCAAAGAAAATCCGACGAAGCAATTTTGGTTCTCCTGGAGGTCCTTTTTGATAAAAAAACACATGTTTTTGCATGTTACTTTTTATTTTTCACAGAACGCATCCACCCCACCTCTGCTAAAATGTTAAATTTCTTACTCTAACCAACATTTTGACATAAAAAAGTTTTTTAAATTATGTTTTATGATCATCAAAAATGTATTTTTTTTTTGCTATTTATAAAAACGTACTGTTTTAAAATCGCTGTAAAAGGCACATTTTTCATTAGATTTACGTGGAATTGCTATTGTTGGAGAGGCATCAAGTTCTTATTTCTTTCTATTAATTGTTTTAATAAAAGCTGTGTGCGAAAACTGACAGAACGTTAGAAATCGACTTTAGAAATCTAATAAAATAAGTTTCTTACTCATACAAACAATTAATTTCACTTGCTTAATGTCATATTTATTAGGTTGATATGGGCATAGTACAACAAGGAAGGTAGTATTATTAATGACTGCGCTGCCGAGCTGTGGGCAAAGAATGTCAAAAACAAGTGATGTAGACCGAAATAAAAACATAAAGGGATTTTTTCTTTAAGCAAATCAAACTCTGCATAGACTTGTCTTCCCATCCTTGCGCTAAATTATATTATTCTATTGTCAATTTTCAAAGTTCAAGTTTCCGCGTGCCTTTATCAAAACCCAACCACTTTTGAAAGATTGTACGCAGTCCTGTTCCAAGTAAACAACACAAGTGTTTGTAAATCAAATTCTTATTTTTTCAAACTCTTCCGCCTTATGTTGTGTTTTTTAAAACAATGCAAAATTAAATTAACAAAAATTAAAAATTTTGCCATTTTTCTCACAAAAATCCTATTTTTCGTTAATAAAAACAACACCGTCAATTGTCATCACAGCATTTTGACACTATATGCCTACGCTAAACAGCGTTTTCAGTTTTATTAACCTAGTATCCTTGTATCCTTGTATCTTTGTTGTACTAGGATAGGGGCGCGTATTTTGTGGCAATAAATAAAAAAAAAGGCAAAATGTAAGGGAGAGTGGGGTGTTGTGAGACAGGTTTAGTTTTTGGACGATAACTTCTTTAAAAGTTAATATTTTTTTTTCTGGAAACATTTTTTGGATAGCTTATTCAATTACCTAACAACCTGCGATGACATTTTTTTGAAATTCAAAACATTTAAGAATTTTCTTGAAGCCTGAAAAAAAGATTGAAATTTTTGATTTTAAAAAATTATGGGGTGTTGTGAGACACTACTATAAATATAACAAAATGGAATTTTTTGCTTAAAGGGCTTATTGAAATAGGAAAAAAATTAGGAAAAAATTAAAATACAGATAAAAAAAATTATTCGCGTTAATCTGATTCGGCTAACAGTTAAAATATCCGGTTTTCATTTTGGCACAGAGCATTATAACAAAATGGAATTTTTTGCTTAAAGGGCTTATTGAAATAGGAAAAAAATTAGGAAAAAATTAAAATACAGATAAAAAAAATTATTCGCGTTAATCTGATTCGGCTAACAGTTAAAATATCCGGTTTTCATTTTGGCACAGAGCAGATGTACAGTTCGATCACAGTTATTGCAACTAATGAAATTGTTTTCGTCCGGACTGATTTTAGAATGTAAGTCGTGCATGCGTATAGTACAGGCTATACGTATTCATGAGATTTCACACTCCCTTGGCGAATCGGATTTTTTTCTCAATAATGCCACATTCTTGGAAGTTGTAAATACGGTTGCAAAAATAGGCTTTTGGCCGCGTTTTGATTTTTGGAATAGGGGATCAAACTTCAGAGGACTAACCTTCTCTAGTGCACTGCTCAGCTCAGACGCCTTGAAAAACCAATTTAATTTGTAAAATATTGGAAAAACTGGTTTCCTGCCAGTTTTGACACTTTGATATGCAACAAAATCGACTAATTTATCATTTGAAGCCGATGCGGAAAAAAATTGTGTCTTCAACTTTTCCATATAACGGGTTCCATACATTCTAGATTTATCAAAATTATATGATTTGCAGACAACTCGAAAACAATTATCTTTTATGGCAATTTCTTTGATGGCTGCCACTAGGTGGGTGGATGCGACATTTCCTTTTGGCTTTGGCGATACTTTATATGCATTTAGTGGCATGATGGCTATAAAGGTAATGAAATAAAAACAAAAATTTACTGTCTCACAACTCCCCATATTTACTGTCTCAAGACACCCCATATTCGACATTTTCAAATGGCCACTGCGCCATCATCACCCGCAATTTTTTTTGCAAAATCACTTCGGTGGGCTTAAAGGCAATGGAAGAGATATCATTTTAATAAATATTTACGTTCACGTTTAATTGGCAATGTTTCTGGAAATTCCACAAGGCAAACTGTACAAAAAACTTTTAAGAGCGCGATCAAAACTCATAATTGTTACAGACACTAGGAACACGTGTCAATGCGATGAGTGCACATAATAAGTGAGATCCCATTGAGAAAATATCTTACAGTTGTTCTGAGCATTCATAACATTACCACTATGTCAGATATTGATGTGTCTCACAACACCCCATGTCTCACAACACCCCACTCTCCCCTACATTGAAAAAAGGCAAGCAAGCATATGTTTAATCGAACGTTCCATTTTTAAGCTGCCTTTTTTACTTTATAAAATGTTTTTTTATTTTATTTATATTTAAATAGAAATAATTTTCATTAAAACAAAAAATAAACAAAAATGTATATTACGAAATGTTACGACAAATTTTTTTTAAAGTAATGAATATATACATAGCTCAACAATTTTTTTTTTGGTTTTAAAAATAATTTCTTATTTATTAGTTTTATCAAAAAATAAAAAAATTATTTCTAAAAATTGTATCAGATAAGCAGGCATGATAATTAAAATATGAGCATAACCAGAGTACATGCAAAAAAAAAACCCTAACGATGCACATTTGCCGCTCAAATTAAAAACTAAACCAACAACATCAGCAACTATTAATTAAACATGCTTCATTTGTTCTATACAAATAATGTTTTAGAATTAAAAACACACATACACACACACTCACATACAAATGCTTCGATAGGCGTTTATATCCCATTATTTAATTTACATACTATATAATTATAAATGCTAGAGATAAACGCGTTGGCCCATTAAAAGAATTTTAAAATTAATTTTTAATAACAGCTAATTACACTGTCAAACAAAAAGATTTTATTACTAATTATGAACTTTCATTGATAAATCGGACTTGGTTTTTTTTTTGCACTTTTAAAACGAAAAACATATAAAATAAAAAAAAGTATGAAATTGACTGCTGCTGTAACAAAAACTATAACAGTTATTATTTAAACCGAATTTATGAAACAAAACTTTTAATTAACATGCAAAAATTATAGTGCTTAAATTGCACAAAACATAACCATCATCAGCTGCACATAAAAACATACTTATTACGTCAAGAGGGGGGGGGGGGCGGGGGGAGGTGCTATTAGTTAATGAGCTATTTCTACAGTGAAGCGATTATGTTTGCAAATACGTGAAACGTGTTAAAGATTTTTAATTTAAGAAGTGTGTTACAATTTGTTTATAGTGTTAAAAAATCATTACAATTCAAATTGTCAGTTGGAACATGTAACAGATTGAATAAATTTTAATTTTTTTTGTGTTATGTTATAGTTTTATTGTTTTGTTTTTACAATTTTATAATGATTTTTAACTTTCATTCCAATAATTATACTAACATATTAAGGAATTAAAGGTTTGAAGAAGTAATGTTTTTTGTAAAGTTTTTTTCGAACAAACAGTTTTTTAACTATAAAACATAAGTTTTATAATAGAACATATTTAAAAAAGTAATAAGTATTAAGAAAAACTTTGAGATAGTTAGTTGCTATTTAAAAAAATAGCATGAGGTTTTTTTTCAAGACTTCCCAGCTGTAAAGATATTTAAGCTGTTTAGTAGTCATCTTACATTTTACACAAACATTTTTTTTTGACAGAAATGCCCTTTTCAAAATTTATTATTTTCCGAATTTTCACAATATCCTATTTTTTAAAATTCCCCTTCTCATAATTGCCTGTTGCAAAATTCTACGAAATAAAATAATAAAGAATAGTGGACACTGATAACATGTGCAAGCTATTTCACTTTTTATATATTTCGCTGCAAGTAAAATTTTCTAAAATTTCGTAAAAATGGAAATCTTTTATGAGGAATTTTGTAAAAGGCAGTTTTGTAAATGAAAAAAACGGTTAAGTGGACTTTTTTAAAATTGAATTTTTAAAAAGGTGAATTTTGTTCTAATTCAAAATTTGTATTATTACCTCTCATAAATTTGGTTTTATGTAAAAATGTTTAAAGATATAAGAGTTATGCAAAATATATTTTGGTTTTAAATTTGAAAAATTATCAATTATCAAATTATAATCACCTTTTGTAAAGCGAATATTCAAGTAATTTTTACTTTTGTGCTTAACATTTGGTATCTAACACAATATCTATTAAAGCACATTACTGCAAGGTGAAATTCAAAATTTTGATTTAAAAAAAAATTAATAAAAAAATTGCATTGAGTGGTACTTATTTAGAGATATATTAAATATATAATTTTTTTTTAAAAAAAAACATATCAAAACGAATTTAGGCCAAAAAAGCTTCTTGAAGGACGTAGACTTATTTTAAAATTAATGCTTAATATTATTAAATTTAAATAAAAAAAATAATTTTCATATCTGATGAGTTATTCATTTACAAAGTTAAGGTTATGAAATTAGAAGAAGATTTTTATGATTTTTCCTGCTAAAAATCAAAAAATTGTTTTTAATGATATATAAGAAAATGAACTCCATTTCTTTTGCATATCGTAAAAATGTCAATTTTTGGTTATTTAGATGATTAAAGCTATTGTTTACTGGTGCGAAGAAAAAAGCACACATTTTGTATGGAAACCTTATGAAATGTCAGCTTTTCCGATAAAATGTTCAAACATTAGAATAGGCCATAAAATAATAAAATTGTTGATACCGTTATTGGGTACTTTTAATGTAATGAAATTTTTTTTTTATGTAAAATAAATGCATTTCAACAACATAATAAATTTTATTATAAGCAGTATTACAAATTAAAAAAACCAAAAAAAAAAGGTAAATTTACAAATTGCCTTAAATCCAACATAAATTAATATGAAATAATTGTGTCAACATACTTCTTTTATATCGACTAAACATTATTAAAAGTTACAACATCAAAATAACAACAAAATTTTCTTATGAAAAATTGATGCCATTGGTTGTGGTTTTGTAAGAGTTTTCGTTTGGTACTTAACTTGTAAATGTTTCCATAGAAAATAGCGAAATTATAGCAAAAAAAGGAAATTCTTGCTGATTTTTGAACGCGAGTTTGAAACTCTTAGCCATCGATTAAGCACGTATAAAAAAAAGTCGACTTTAGATTTTTGTCTTCTATCACATATCCGAAAATAGTTCAAATCGGGGACTGCCATCTGAGGACTTTTCCTTGTTAGTGCAAGGAAAAACGACTTTGTTTTCAAAACTTTTGATCATACGATGGTCTTGTTTAGGGATGGACACATTGCCAAAAAAAACCTACTTTTCTGTTAACCGGTTTTTTGAATTTTGGTTTTCAACCTTAACTAAAAACCAAAGTAAAACAGCAGTTTTCCCAAAAACCGATCGTTTTTTAAATAGATTTTTTAAAAATACACACATTTTACTCTACATAATTATTTTAAAAAGCAGCTTACAAAGTTTTTGTTGTTTTTTATTCTGCATAAAATCTATCAATTACACAGGGCAACAAAAACGAAATTTTTTCTGCGGCGTAAGTTTTTGGAGTCAATTAAGATTCATAAGATAATGATGTTTTCATCCTTTAATTCACATGGTTTGAATTGATTCTGGTTCTTGCGATAAACCGCTATTTTAAAAATTAAGGAGATTTTATCACAGATTTTAACATAACATAAGTTGAATAGTTTCGGAAATATTCATTAAGTTCTTCTAAAAAAATCATTTTTTCTTAATGGCAAATTTAAACTTATTTGTTATTTCATAGTTCATAAAAAATCAAAAACGTCAAAATAGCTTTGTTTTCATATAAAGTTATAAAAACATATATGTTACAAAGAAAATAAGCCATATTTTATTTAAATCCATTGGCATGTTTTGGTTTTTGATAAAAATTTTCTAAAAAAAATTTCTAAATTTCTAAATTTCTAAATACACAGAGGAATAACAATTTTTTTTCTGCGGCATATATTTTTGCTTAAAATTCAGATTCACTTACTATTAGGCCACCAGAGCATTAATGGTAATGAGAGGGCTGACGGTCTAGCAAAGAAGGGCGTCGGGCTGGGATCTGAGTTCAAGGATTTTTTAAAAAATATTTTAAATTTTATTTTCAAGTAGCTCTAATCTGTCATTTGTATAAAAAAATCAATACAAAACAAAAAATGTTGCTTTGTTTGAGAAAAGAAGAACATATTTTAAGAGAGCTAGATTCTGAGGCATCTACCTTGTTACTGTATCATGGTCTCAAGAATGAAAACAATTGAAATTTTTTGGCTTCAATAGCATTTTTAATCAATGTATGTATTTATTAACCAATTAAATATGAGTTAAATTACTGTTTGCTACTTCTTGATAAAATAAACGTACTTAAGTTGTCTTTGGTCTTTAATCTTCAATTATAAGATTCATCTGACGAATTTAGTTGCATTCGGCCTAGTATTTTCCGTCTAAGCGATTTAAAATAACTCTTTGAGGTCAATCCACTAGATGACTTCACATCAAAACCTCACCTTTTTAGGCATCTTCACTGAGTGCCTGTTTCCTAGATGTTGGCGCATATTTGGTGTGCCATCTGGTAGTTGAGGTTACACTCTGTCAAACTATTATTTTTTAGTATAAAAGCCCGTCCTACGACGGGAAGGAACAATTTAGAGTAGAAAATACGGCAACAAATTTAAAGCATTTATATACAAAGGTTTTTATTTGAAAACATGTTTATTAAATTATTTTGATAAAACTTCCATATATAAAACATTTCTAGTAAACCATTTTTTAGAATTTTTAACCAATTCACTTTGTCCCTTGCCATCTATAAAGCTTAGTTTTACATCATCAGCCCGTTGAACTCTTGACATGGCTACATAAAGCTGCCCATGACTAAATACCGGTACTTTTAGAAAAACTCCTAGTTTTTACAATATTTGGCCTTGCGATTTATTTATGGTCATTGAAAATGCCAGTTTAACGGGAAATTGTCGCCGCCGGAGAGTGAAAAGCAAATCTGTATTTGTCGGGGCCAAATCAATTCTAGGTATGAAAAATTTTTCATACTCGGCAGTGCCTGTCAATAACTATGTGATGATTAATTTAGTTTTCAGGTTTTTCACAACTAACCGCGTTCCATTACAGACACCTTTTTTGGTATTTACCGCGTTTCATTACAGAGACCTCTTTTGGTATTTAAATTTCGAAGAAGTATTATAATACCTACTTCCAATTTTGAGGTTTAACTTATGCAGTGGCATTCTTGAAGGACAAAATTCATTCAAAAACTCGGCAGGGAAATTTTGTTTATCGTTATCATCACTGACTTCAATTTAATCCGTGCTCAGATGTGACACCAACTAAAATATTTAGAACTTGCTCCTTGACTTCGTTCACATTGGAATTTTTTGAGCACAGGATAGCAATTTTGAAATAACGGTTGATATTACACGGACTCAAAGTATCGTCAAAAAGCTCTTTAACCTTTTCAATGGATTTGAAATATCATCAAATCAATAAATTGGTCGAATTTCGACCCCAGGCGATACTAGTATGTATAAAAGTATAAAAGTATTTCATTTAAGTAATATGCATTCTATTCAAGTACTATAAATGGGCATTTCCAAACTATCGCTATGTACGTTTTGTACGAAAAAAATTTTAAAAAAAGAAAGTCTAAAACTTAGACTTCTAGTTTTAAAACTTTTTTTTATATTTACGTAGTAATTAAGTAGCACTATATTAAGTAAAATATTCATAACAATCAACTCTAAGAATTAAAAGATATAAGCAAAAATATGCACTGGCGTGACGTTACAAAAAACAGAAGTGGTATTCGACTTGGATTAGAAAATAAGCAAAACTCTGCGAATTGGGCAAGACTTTTTATAAAAAATTTTATTTAGAAGAATTTAAAATAATATAAGTGTTCAAATATGAACACACTTCTTTTAGTGCAAAAGTATATGCAGGCAGAGGGATGATTCGTTATGTGTTTAGGATGCGTTGTCTCGTTATCTTTGCTGATAAAAATAATTAAATACAGTCCACTATGAAGCGTGCTCATTACCATGCATTCATGATTTATCAGTACTGATAGGCTTCCACGAACTATTAAGAATTCATCCCTCTAATAGATACGAAGAATAGGGTAGGTAGACAAATTGTATTTCTTATCAATAAGGTACGCAGGATAGATGGTTTAGTTTAAGATAATTTTAAGCTATAAATAAGATGTATTTTAGAATTAAGGAACAATAATAAAAAATTATTCATTTAGAGCAGACGTGTGGTCGTTTTGCTTTAAAAACAATAAGTTTATTTTGCTAGTTATCAAATTGAAAAAATCTTTTCTCGGATTTATTTTTAAAAGGCTTAGTCATCTGGCGTGACGTTACTGGCGTTACGTTACTTAAATTTCCATCGGAACATTTTAAGTTAAAATTCGTTTAAAAAATATTTGGCGTGAATAAAACATAGAGTGTAACTATTTATTATACATTATTTTTTTAACTCCTACCCCTTGTTCTTTTTTGACTCCTAAGTTGGAAAAAAATTCCACTAAAATACCTGCAACCAAATTCAGTAACGAAATTGGGAAAACTTCGAGCAATGTGGCGTGACGTTAATCACTTTTCAAATTTAATATAAAATTAAGGGGTTTTCTTCTTAACGATTTTTTTATAAAATTTACTGAACTTTATTAATATTTATTAAAATGCAAAATCTCACGCACTTTTGAACGTCAGCGTGGAAAAAATGGCAATAAAGGCTTTTTTGTCTGACGTGACGTTACCTCAGAATTTCATTAAAAGCAAATCAAAATTTTACCGTTAATTGATATTTTCTTGCTCTTTTGCATTTATTTTGTGGTTAGTTGTTGTTGTAGCAAAAGTTTTACATACGGGTGCAATTGGACAATTACTCTTAGAAATGGAAATTGTAAAGAGAAAATGCTCATAGAAATAAACAAAACTGACCAAAACTTGAACTTTAACTTGGTAGCCCGATATCTTGCCATCGCAACATGGGAAAAAATTGAACTCTTTAATTAAATTAATTTTGAATATTTCTCTGTTATAACACTGATTAAAAAAGCTGGTTAACTTTTAATTTTTTGGTGACAGTAGACTATTCTGCGGAAATGCCCATATAACCAAGCTCAAAATTAAAAGGATAAAAATGTATCATTACTAGGGTTACCATTTAAGTATTTAATTTTGTATTTAAGCAAAATAAACATATTTTCCACATAAAAAAATATAAATAGACTTTTGAGCAACGAATGCATTTTTCTGAACCACTGTGTGACATAGTATACAAACTTCGAAAAACATTTTTTTTAAGATTGTTCACAAAAACTAAAACCCAAAGTTTAACAGAAACAAAATAAAAACAAACAAAGCCAACTCGAAATTAAACGAGCGTGACGAACACAATGTTTTCAGGATTATCGACTGTAGAGTAGCGAGTTTAGACAAAATTTCAAAATATTAAAACCGTCGCAACAATGTTTTCAAACAACACACTGTTTTGCTTTTACCATCAATTTTATATTTTATTACTTTTAATACTTATGACAGGTTGTATAACGGGTAAATTTTTACCAATAAAGAATGTATTCAAGTAGTTTTAACTTCTGCAAGAAAAAGACTTTTTTAAGTGATAAGAAATGTCTTCGAGAGCTATTAAGTATTGATCATCTAGATTTGTATGTTCCGATGACCACTTCTATAAAATATAATTTTTGAATTTTTTTTTTTGATATAATGTGCTATAATGAAATACATATTTAGAATGTATTTTGTTAAAGATATTTATTTATTTAATGTTTTATAATTTGTTATCTTTTTTCTTTTAAGTTTCAAACAAGTTTTCTTTTAAATTGGTTTTCGTTTAATTATTTGCCTCACTGTAGCATTTGATAATAACGATACTTGTACGTGTCAATAGCCCCAACCACCGACCTATGTATATTGCAAGTTTGGAAAGGTGTTGGCGATTTTGTGAAAATTTATTATTAATTAACTTGCCACTTTAAATGAAATTTTCACAAACACACTCTCCTACACAATTATAGTTTATTAGAGACATGCCAGTGTTCCACAAAAACAAAAAAAAAATAATTTTCCATATTTTTCGGCCATTTGGCTTGGATTATGCTTTGTCAGATTCGATTATGCTTTGTCAGCATTTAACAGTTAAGGCAGCATGTATTAATTAGTTTGAAAATATATTTGCATATCGTTGCAAAAGCTTTACCATGTATTGTGTTTTTTTTTTTTTTTTTTTTTTTTAATGAATTGTTCTATGTTTTTGGTCTCTGTGTATGTTTGTGTGATTTGAATAATTATTGAATATTTGTTTTAGTTAATAGGTTTTTAGTTTTGTAGAAAGGGAAGGCATACCGATGTGAGCTGATGATGACTTAATTTGTTAATTTGCTGCATGAGGGACCAACAAATTTGGCTAAACAGTTTCAAAACTGTTGATAAAAGTAAGGGAGAAATTTATCATTTATGCCATAATCCAAACGTGGTATGGTTTTAAAGCACCTTCTTTTCAAATGTTTGAAACTTTGTTCAAAAATTTTGAATTAAAATGGTTTGTTTGCTTGAATTCATCTACATTTATCTCTAAATCACCGAAAAAATATTTATTTTTTGGAACAATTTTTTGAATACAATAAATATGTTTATCAATTTTGGGTTTCAAAAAGTGCAGCCCTGGTTTTTGGCAGCTGTCAAATCTTAGTATTATACAAATTGAATTTTGTTTATGTATATATTAATGTTTTTTTAAGCTTCATCTTTGGCTTAATTTCAACTGTCGATTCTGATTTTTTTTTTAAATTGTTACCAATGCGAGAAAATTAAAATAAATACAAAAATATATAACAAATAAATATTTGCAAAGAAAAGTTGTGCAAAAAATAAAACCCTTCCCAAAAAATAAAACAAAGCAACTCGAAAACTGGTGCGGACTTGTTTAAAAAAAAAATTATGTTAGCAGTAACAAGATTTTACCAGAAGCATTTTATTACAAATTTAAGCTTACTTGCATACATTTTGGCCACCACTGTATATAAATTAGTTATAAAAAATAACAAATATTAAAGCGACACTTGCTTGACTTTCCATGTGCTTATTTTTTGGCGTTCTGGTTCTGATGTCCACTTCAAGTCCTTAACTTTAAATTCTACTCATTAACGCTTTTTGATGTTTTTTTTATTTTTTTTTTTGTTTTTGGTTTTCACAACAGCATAACAGAATTTCACATTAAAAAATTGTTGATGGGATTGTATGTCGCCACAAATACGATTTCACAGCGTCCTTTATTCGCTTATCAGCAGCAACAGAGCACTTAACACGCCCCAAAAAATTGCCTCAAAAGCAGTGGCAAATAAATTAAATTCAAATTGAAAAAAATTATCACAAATAAAATAAGCGAAAAATAAAAACAAACTGAGTTCCCGCCATTTTCATAGAACAATTTTCGCCTTTATGTAAATATTTTTTTAGCGATTTTTTTATACATTTTTTTCTTTCTCTCTCTCTCTTGTTGATTCTGTTAATGTTGACAATTTTAATAATGTCAGCATCAGGCACCGTTTTCTTTACTGTTTGTTGATGTCGCTGTCGTCATCGTCGTCCTCTTTTGTTGCTCTCATCGTAAAACGCTGTATAAATATAACTTTAAAGAAGTATTTATTTGAATTTTAATTTGTTTTCCACAAAATCTGCACGCTTTTGTATAAACAAAATATTATTAAAAGCACGATAAAGAGCATACCAAATAAGTTTTAAGAAGAAACTAAAAACAAAAAAAAACATGAATTAAACTACATCTCAAAATTTTTAAAGAAATTCTAGCGTTTAATGTGGGCGTTTAAGAAGGCTTCTCTCTTTACGCTACATTTTTCGAAACTGTTGAGAGCTTTTGATTTCTGAGATTTTATGGGATATGCCATATATCGTTATAAAGAAGGATGAGGTTTGATAGTGGAAAATATAAGCACTTTAAAGCTGACCCAAAGCATCTGAATAAGAAATATTCTATTGTTTTGATAATAAGAGCGATGAAGATTTTGAACGAATTTTCCCTCTTATGCTGCTTGCAAGCTAATAAATAGGAAATAAACGGGTTGCATAGAACAGAGAAAACTACTCAAGAGTTCCACTGCCTATTGTTGCTCTGTGTTTTCGCAACGCACTAAAAACTTTAAGCTTGTGAGTTTTGTGTAGTTCTTATTTCTTTACTAAATATTTCATAATTCAGGAATTCACTACATTTCACTGAATATTCTATTTAATTTCAAGTGATCATTTAATATATACAGTGCGAGACTAAAGTTTTAAAACACCGAACAAATCTCTAAGAGTCTTAGCTTTGAACTAAGGATTTCAGGTGTCTAACCTTGGTTCGGAAATGGGGAGATAAATAAGTAGTAAACCTGATCGAAATTTAGATATCGCCGGACACCAACTCAAAAGTTAGAGTCACTCTTAAAAACTATTTCTGCATAATTTTTGTTTGGATCGGATAAATCCCCATGGAGCGGTTTTGGTTCTTCTGAACCTCTTTTTTGGCAAAAAAATCAAGTTTTTTTGTCAAAAACTTTTTTTTCTTCAAAATCAAATTCTGATAACGGTTTTTTAGAAAATGTACGCCAGATTGCGCTCTAGTACAAAATTCATGAATTTCAAAAATATCTTTTTTTAAACGCCCAAAGATAAGTATTTTTCATGGTACTCAGTTTTTATTAAACCTCTCCATACGTTATACCAACGGAAATACTAGTTCAATACTTTTCCAATAAGCTTTAATGCATATGAAGCCATGACAAATATTTATTTTATGGGTGTTTAAAAAAACATCTTTTCGCAAATGACGAAATTTCAAATTTGTTTAATCAATATTTGTGTACTACACAATCTTTACTTTTATGCTTATCTTGGGTATTAATTCTGAAGAAAAAAAAGTCATAGGCAAAAAACTTGATTTTTTGGCCAACAAAGAAGTTCAGAAAAACCAAAACCGCTCCATGGGGATTTCTCCGATTCAAAAAAAAAAGAAAAATAATGCATAAATAGTTTTTAAGAGTCCCTCTTGGTTTTGAGCTGGTGTCCGGGTGACTTTTTTTTCTGCATTCAAAATTTATCCGGCTTAATAAGGAGCAGAGAAATGGAAATCAAGTGAACCAAGTGTCACTTGGTTTCCAAGAGCACAATATCAACATGCAAATTAGAATCTGAGGCATGTGTTATGCCTGTGTTCTTCTCAGTAAATTCGAGCTACTAAGCAATCTCATTCCACACACATATCTACCACCAACTACAATTTCCAAAGTCGCATATAAAGATGCAATTTTAATTTTAGTTGATTAGATATCAGGAAAAAATAAAAGAAAGTTAAAAGTGTAGGACCATGCCCAGGCCAGGATATATATATTGATAAAACTTTAATTTGAGTTGATTCGAACTGAGAAAATAATGTACATAAGAGAGCTAAAAACGTAGAACCTGGCCAGGATTCGAACCCGAAACCTGTGTGTTGGCAACCAAGTACGCTTACCATTCAATTACCTGCATACATACAACTCAAAAACAATTTCTTTTGCGCGTGTTTTTCCAGACTTCTTGGAAAAAGTGCCGTTATGTTTATTTATTTTTTTAATTTTTGCATTTTTATTCAGTATAAATCATGATTTTATGGTTGCTGGTAGGCTTAAGAAGAAAATAATGAGGAAAGGAAAAGAAATCGATTCTATTGTGAGAGATTTCACAATAAAATTTCATAGAGGAGGTACATCTTAATAAAGTTTTGAATTTGTCATGTTTAAAATATATATAAAACTTACAAAACACTGAAAAATACGACCAGAACTTTTGGAAAAACTTTTTCAATGAGAAGTTAGCCTTATCCTAAAGGAAGTGCACAAAAATCCAAAAATAAGTGAGTCAAACTTGCTTTGCAGGCTGATTTAAACAAATTGTATGAATGGCGTTCTAAAAACCATTTATCTATAAATTTAAATAAATTCAAAATTACATAAATAATGCGACAAAAAACCAATACAGTTTAAATAATCATAAATTGAAATTAATTATATTAATTAAGGATCTACCCGTAATATATGACTCAAGTTTTACTCTTATTCATCATCTGAATTATATAATTCCTACAGCCTATTTTCTACTAGCTTTTGGATCTGTATAAGCTAAAAACTCTTTTTACAAGCTCATGTGAGATCCAAGTTAGAATATGCTAGTTTTATCAGGAACTCGTATTACAACACACTCGTGACTCGTTTAGCGTAACGTGTTCAGCGTAGATTCTTCAAGTTTGCACTTCGTTCTTATAATTTTGCTGATACCATTACCTCCAATGAATTTACATCAAACAATTTATTAACTTGAATATTTTGAAAAATTGAAGGACTATTTTTTCCCTCTTATTCGATTTCAATATTATTTCTTGCACCACGGATTGTTCATATCTTTTGAACAAAACAAACAAACAAATTGGCCATTTCAGCCCTTGAAAGGACTTTGACTGAGCTTCTTATGATCAATTGTGTTGTGTGTGTTATTAAATGTTTGCACACAATTGACCGAGAACTGGACCTACATGTTTTATGCCGACTCCGAACGGCTAAAGTTCATGTTCTCTAGAAGCTTTACATGGCATTATTAACTCTCTGAGGTTTGCCATTGTCTGCAGAGAGGTGGTGACCGATCAGAAAAATTTTTTGTTGAAAAAACTTTTCGCCACGGCTGGGGATCAAACCCGGGCTCCGAGCATGCTAGGCCACACACTTAACCTGCATGCCACGTTCACCACATATCTTTTGAAGCAAATCTATTTTAATGCACCGTCGAAAATTTTAAGAAATAGTGCACCAAACTATGCTTTTTATTTCCCAATTTTAAGAACTTTGCGAGAATTTAACATTTTATCGACATTGTATTTTATAGAATTCTCAGTATCTAAGAAAATCATGTATAATCAATTAGCTTACATTTATAAATGTTTAATATATTATTATTATATCAAGTTATTATAAGATTAATATCTTGTCAGTAAGTAAAATATTCCACTGACAAAATAAATTTATAAAGAAAGCTAGTTAGCAGTAGTTTTGTTGCAATATCAGGCTAACATGTGCACCCAAAAACTTTAAAAAAAAAAAACACGTTTCGATAATATCGTAAGTGTAGACGTAGAATACCGTTTTAGTTGTAACCTCTTCAACTTTGACTCTTTGGTCCGATTGTTTTGTCCATTTTGCACGTATTTTTTATTTATCTTCCGAAAATTAGCAAATAAATGAATAACACTCAACTATGGACTTCTTATCGAGACTAAAACAAAGATAAAGTTAAAAGTAAGCATGATAAAATGAGCAAGCAAAAAGAAGGAAGCAAAATGTCAAATTCTTTCTATCATTTCGTTAAGTTTGACAGGTTGATTTCATTGACTTAGTTCAGAAGAAGACGAAGTAAATGCACTTTCCATTAGTGTCACTTATGTCTCTGCCCGATATATATGTAGTTTGCGAGCTACAGTCAATTTAACTACTAATTTCAAAATAAAGTTAAGATCCCGTTTTTTAAAAATTCGCATGATAGCTATATCTCACGCTGAGCAAATGTCCTTTCCATTAGTGCCACTTTCGTCTCTGTCCAAGGTATAGCTTACCAACTACACTCAAATATTAATCCAAATTAATTTTCATTAAAAACAAAAATAACAATTGATTCAGATCGAAACCGAAATAATTTATTGAATCCAAAATATATGTGTCCATCTCACAATTTAGTTCTGCTACTTTCTACTAAAGGCACTAATCAACGCTTGCTCTTTTGGATGCATATATTGTGCCAGGCCATCTATCAGGTAGCCAGTGCCATCTATCGGGTAAAAGCATAAAACAAAATATGATCAAAGTCGTTTTTTCATTAGAGTTAAATCTAACCGAATCACATACCCATTTCGTTAAGTTTGACAGTTAGTGTTCATTGACTGAGTTAAAAAGAGAATGTGATTGCCATTTTGTGTTAAAATAGAGCACTCATTACACAAACGAAGTAATACATACAACAAACCAAGCCCTCTTAATGTGAATTAGAGAACCAAGAGAGTTCGTATGAAACAAAAACAAAACAACGAAACAAAAACAAAGAAAGCAGTAGGCACAGCATAAACAGCTGATGATTGATTTTCTCATATAAACACATGAATTTTTCTTCTGACATTTTGCTATTTTGTGACTTCAATATAATTGTGACAAAATCCAAAATTTGATATTCATTCACCGCAGGATATAACTGATATGTAAGTATGTAAATTATATTTGAACAATGAATACTAAAGGCTGTAGGTATACTCTAAAGTATTGGTCAAAAAACGTTTCATGACTTTGAAAAAACTCGTTAAAACGGCACCATATAAACCGTGCTGTAAGGCATTATTCTACGTCAAAACTTTACGTGACAAAGGCTATCGAAGCAGAGGTCCATCTTAAAACCGAAGAAATCTACAGCTTCGTATGGATTCCACCAACAGCTACTAGCATATGGATGATTCAAGACTTTCTAAGAAAAGTTAAAGTTAAACTTAGTTAAAGTAAATAAAGTTTAAGTTAAAATTAAGTAGTTAAAAATTTTGGCATAATTTCGCTACAGCATTTCAACCCAAAAACAGTTAACCCACTTATAAGCTGTTTGAGTGTTTGAGACAGTTTGAGTGGTTTTAGGTTCGGAGCATAACGCTTATCTTTTTTGCATGAAGATATTAAGTTTTCGTTTTTAAAAAATTTATTTAAAAAGTAGATAATCAATTCAACTTTGCTATATTTAAGCTTCCATAATATTTTAACTATACATTACAGCCATTGTTTACTTGGTTTTGCATCTACCCTCTGCCCCACACCCCTATTAGAACCGCATAAATAATTCAATATCAATTGATTTGAACTGCCGCATAATTAACAATATTTGTTGACAATTAAGACAATGTTAAAAATAATTCAATTAGCAACTAAGTGTGCATGAAAATTTACTGGTTGGCAGCTCAGTAGCTGCAGTGCTGCCAACCTTATGCAAAACTTTACATGTAGCACATCCTCAACGTCAACTTAAACAACTCTGCTACCGAGCAGCATAATTTAAACAATATTTGTTTACTCGATTGCAGCCTTATGCGCTTCAGTGTATGTATGTGAGTGTGTGTGTGTGTGTGGCACATGTGTGAAGCACATTTTTGTTATAATTTCAGTTGATAATTACAACAACAACAACAACCAAATTAGGCAACATCAAAGAGCTAGGCGCCTGTTGACAGCGCCAGCGCAAGTTGAGTCGGAAATATGTAAATTTTTATGAGTTGTTTGCATGCTTTTGTTTTAGTTTGTTGTTTTATTTTCAGAGAGAAGGGAAGAAATAATAACAAGTGTGAGAAAATAAAAATGTCAACATTTTTGTGTTATTTGTCAGGCATTTATGAGTTATGCCTGACATGCGTGGAAGTCTTAACTAAAAATAAGCGTATATTTGAACCTTTTTTCTTCATTTTCCTAACATGCCTGCTTATCAGAGTTTTGACACTTTTTGCCTGCTGCCTACAAAGTTCACTGAGCTCGTGGACATTATTTAGTCAAGTTTCTTGCCGGCCTGTGTTTACACTGTGCAACATTTTAGTGCTACATGGAGCTTGTGAACAGCCAAATTGTTGTGCATGATTAATTAAACAGCTTGTTTAATGATCAGCAGCTGTTGTTGGTTTGTTTACTTGAGAGTACAGTTCAAGTTTAGCTGGCTGGTACACAGTTTAAGTGTTTTAGTTTGTTTTTGGACACAGCTGATGGATTTCCAAGAATTCTTGGGTGGGTTGGTTTTTGGCTTATGTTGGGCTTTGTTATAGTTTTAATGAGTCACAAACGACACAAATGATGCGATCAAAATGTGAACCAGAAATTGCTGAGGATTGAGAATTTTAAATGGTTTCAGGCGAGTCACATGCAAGTGATTAATATTAAAATTAACGCTCGTAAGTTAATATGCAATTTGCAAAAGTACACAAGTTTGATGATTAAAATTATTTAATTTTTTTTTTTTTTTATTAAACGGAATTGTCGAACCGGATTCTCTTTGACAATTTAATACAATCGCAGTCACATAAAACTTAACCTTGAGCTTGTGCAATGCTCCGAGTGTCCTGTAAAAGTTAATTTTCTTTATCTTTATATTAATTTTTGCAATTTTTTATGCACTTGTATCTGTTTCGCAATATCTATGCGTTACACGTTTCGTTCTAGTTCGTGACCTAAATGTCAATGCTTAGGTCAAATTAAGCGCCGCAAGTTTACACTTTTCTTTATCAGGACAAAACAAAAAAAAATAAATAAATAACACAGTTAATAATTCCTTCTTTTATATTGCAAATATAATTTTTCAAAATTTGTGGCATTTTTTTTTTTTTTTTTTTTTGTTAAGGATTTTTTAATTATAAACACATTTTTCTTTTTGTTCTTATCAGTCACTTGCTTTGAGCGCAAATCCAAGCCAAGTCAAGTAAATGCAAAAATTTGTGTTGAAAAAATATCGCTCTTGTGCTATATTTCCGAGCCATTGCCTGCAACCAACTTCATGCATAATTAAAGCGAAAAATACGCAATCCTTGACTGGAAGCTACAGCAAAGCTAGACGTGCGCAGCGTGTAAATGGCACGCAAAGGACGAACAAACAAACGACGGAACGCCGAAGTGAACGAACAATGGCAACGAACGCATTTTTCAGGTCAGAGCTCAAAATGGAATTCATCTCAATTAGTAAACTAATTGAAATGCTTTTAGTGCGCTCGCATAAACTAGGGTTTTGCATACAATAACAACAACAACAACAATAAGCAATAACTAAAAAAATATAACAAACAAAATGTTAAAAACAACAAAACTTTAAAAAAAAAAAACACTGAACTGAAATATTGAAAACATTTACATCAACACATTTTCACTTTAAGTAATTATTTTGTAAAAAGCTCTTCTTCAAAAGTTAAAATTCAAAATTAATGCTGATTGCAGTCATTTTTTCTTCGGACTTGCTTTTAATAAAGCATGCAAAAGAAAAAAACAAAAAAAAATGCAAAACGTCTGCCAAATCCTTGCAAGTGAATTCTTTATCATATAATTAAATTGCAGCTAAAAGCTTCAAATTATTTCGAAAATGTTGAACAAGCTTCTGTCGTCTATATTGTGCTCTGTACATGCTGCACATTCTTTGAAACTTCTGCGTCATTCAACAGTTTGTCTATTTTTCAGACAGACGTTCATGAATGTGCCAAGAATTTATAATGGCTCTTTTATCTTATCTTTTTTTGCTGTTCTTGTAGTTATTTCGCTGATCCTTAAACAAAAAAAAAAAAAAAAAGATAAAGAAAGTTGGTCATTAGCAGCCAAGTTACAGCAACCGACTACAAGGATCTTTTGCCCAACATCCTTGAAATACTCATTCACAGTAAAGCGTACTTCATCAAGGCTTGTCAGAAATATTGTAGGAAATCACGAAATAACGCTGCTTAAATGACAGTTTAAGCATTTTAATTGCACAGCAGCAACGTAAAAAAAACTACAACACCAACATAAATGAGAGGTAAGGGTGGGCAAGAAAATGGCAATTTGGCAAAATAGCTGCTTAGTTTTTCAAAGTTATAGCTAACAAACTTTTTTGACTTTTTGCGGGTGTCAAAAACTTGAACAAACACCAGCGTCAAAGAAAAAAAAAATGTCAAAGTTTCTTTTTTCCAAACAACTTATATTTGCTGCTTAAGCATAAAAAAAAACAATTTGAAAGGCAACTTTGTTTGCTCAATTTCATCAAATAAGTAGGTAGATGGAGAGTAAGAAGGAATAGAAAAACAATTATAGTTTCTTAAAGAGAATTTTTTCTGCGAAACTATACGAAGCATCTAATACGGTTTTTAATCAGACCAATATATATGCTTGGAGCTATTATCAGCGAGCACGTGAAAACAACTTTCGAAAATGTTCATGAAACTTAAATAAATTCGCCAGAAATCAAAGCTAAAATATGTTAAAATGGTGTACATAAAATTAATAAAAATGAGTAGTAAATGATGCTAATTTTTTTTTGTTTTGATAAATATACAAAAATCTACTCGAGCAAAAACTCATAAAGTTACCAGCAATATTTTTGCTACAAACTTGACATGCATTCTTGAATGCACTGCTTCCAGAAATGTTCTAAAAATCCAATTGTGCCTCTCCTCAGGCTTATCAAAAAGTGCTTTTAGGAGGCATTCTCATAAACATCTTAAATGCTTTTTCAATAGCTTCTAAGAATGCTTCCATAAGCAAGGCAATTATTAAATATTTTCTTAGAAGCTTATTTTCTTATTAGAATCCTTTCATTGTAGGCTCCAAAGAAATCTTCCATTCAAAAATTCAAGAAGCACTTCTAGAGAAGACTAAAGAAAGTATTCCTACCAATGACATGGATATGTTAACATAATGCATTCTGGGTATGAACTTTAACACTTTTCCTTCTTTTGGAAGAAATTTTTTTTCTAGGTTGCTGTACTAAAACTTCAGAAGTTTCATTCTTCCTAACATTTTTATACCCTAAACATGAAAGGTCAGGGTATATTAACTTTGTGCAAACGTTTGTAACGCATAGTAACGAAGCGAGTCCGGTATAGAAAAGTATATAAATTCTTGATCAGCGTCACCTTGTGAGTCGAGCTATTCATGTCCGTCCGTCCGTCCGTCCGTCTGTGTGTTGTCCGTAAACACAGTGTAAGAAGAGGGAGTTGAGATAACTGCATGAAACTTGGTACACATGGTCACATGAACCCAAAAATCTGCACTATTGAATATTTTTGGTATCCGCTCACGGACACGCCTACCTCCCATACACCGTAAAATTTTAAACTGCATAAATAAGCTTGTGTTTGGCTTACAGAGATACAATTTGCTACGTATGTATTTTATAACAAAACAAACACGTTTTTGAAAAATGGGCGTCATCCACCAACGGACACGCCTTCCTCCCATATAACCCATAAAATTGAAAACTACATGAATAAGCTTATATTTGCCTTACAGATATACAATTTGGTATGTATGCATTTTATATCAGAACTAAGATGTGTTCAAAAATTGGGCGTAATCCATCCACGAACACGGCCACCTCCCACATAACCAACAATACCGAAAACACTATAAGAGTATTAATATGTGATAGCGTTTTCTTTGCACGAAAAAATTCTACAATTTTTTCTGCCTTCTTTGAGAATTCAGAATTTTTTCCGTTGTTTTCTAAAACAAAATTCTACCCTTCTTCATAAAATCGAATTCTTTTCTCAAAAATGTTGCCCTCAAAAGCAGAAAAAAATTATGCCTTCAAATGCTATAGCCTGTTTCAAAAGAGAAGAACATTTTCGCGCATGTTTGAGGATAAGAAAAAAATTTTGAGAGTGTTCTTCATTCTGATTGGTCGATATTAAAAATAAACTTTTATATTCTCTGAGCAGCAAAATTTATGAAAAAAAATTATTGTTTATTCCTGAATTTTGTTGTTCATCGCATCTGCGCTACGGAAGTAAAAAACAACAAAAACAAATTGGCCATTTCAGCCCTTGAAAGGACTTTGACCGAGCTTCTTATGATCAATTGTGTTGTGTGTGTTATTAAATGTTTGCACACAATTGACATAGAACTGGATCTGCATGTTTTATGCCGACTCCGAACGGCTCATGTTCTCAAGAAGCTTTACATGGCATTATTTACTCTCTGAGGTTTGCCATTGTCTGCAGAGAGGTGGTGACTGATCAGAAAAATTTTTTATTGAAAAAAACTTTTCGCCGCGGCTGGGGATCGAACCCGGGCTCCAAGCATGCTAAGCCACACACTTAACCTGCATGCCACGGTCACCACTACGGAAGTACTGAATTTTATTTTTAAAAATCAATCAATCAAAATTGAAAACAATAATTGTGTCAGAACATAATTTGTCAGCCGGAATTTCAGTTCACAATTTTTTTCTTAAGAAAATAAATTATTTTTAAAAATATAGTTCGAAAGAGGCTTAAAGGCTTCTGGTGTGATATCTTGCGAACCAAAACAGATTTCGTAATAACACAATAAAATTTATCGGTGGTTTTTTAAGTACTGTGTCAAAAAACAGTAAAAATACATACAAAAAACATAAAGTTCGGCAAACATTATAAAAAGAGCAATAAATTACGCTCAAAAAAAATGTCTAGCTTTAGAAATAATTTCTCACTGCGCATCGAAAAATTAAACTAAAAAATGTTCTTCTCTTTTGAAACAGTCTTTACCAACCGAATGAACGAAAGTTGACATTCATTGAAAATAGTTTACGTTATCATTGACGATTCAATTAAAATTTAGCTGTTAAAAGTCACACGTCAAAATTTTATAAATAAATATTTTTCTGTAGGCGACGAAGTTTTTAAAAAATAATTATATTATGTGAATATCTGAATTTTCTAAAATTTCAGAACATTTTGACGCAGAGGTGACTTATATAGACCCACCAATTGTGGCAAAAGAATTTTCACTACTACGGTTTTTGCTCGATGTGTGGCTTCAAAGTGTGGCTTCAAGGAAAGATTCCCTATTCTTGCAACATTTCAAACCCACCTAATGACTACATGTATTGGAATTGCTGATGTCTGATGCTATGTCACCATTGTATGGAGAGTTTTTTGTAGGACTAGGACTACTGCAGAATCTTTGTCAGATTAATGAATTAATGCCGAATGAATACGCTTTAATGAATGGATATGCAAATCAATAAACAATAGATAAATTAATTTGTAAAAGCTGAGGTTTGGTTAGTTTATTAAAGCAACTTCAAAATTCTTTCGAAAGACTCCTAAATAAATTTGTACAAAATATCAAAACAAAACATTTAATGGTATTTTATTCTTAAAAATAAATGCAAATACGATTCAACACAAAATGTTATAAAAATTGACACAAATGAGCTTGAAGTTTCTCAAAAGTAAAGAAAAGGGTAGCCAACGTAACAACTTTGCAAAAATGTTGCCTTTTTATGATCTATTCTCAGCAAAGAACAAGTCAAAATTCTGTGAGTTCAGGTAAAAATCTAAAAACTTTTGAATCTTCAGAGGGCAGAATTTTTCGTTGAGAAAAGAAACCGCTAGAGTCACAGGAATAAAACTTAATAGGGGTATTCACACTGACTTCGGTAGTTGGGTACGGGTAGATTGAGTACTTTTGATTACTGCAAGCACCCTAACTGCAATTGAGTACTTCGTAGAATAACAGCTGATGAGAGTTGAGTGACAGCTAGAAAAGAGTTGCAATCATATTATTCAAGTCATTATATGAGTGCAAAATTTAGGCCATTGTACGGGCGTAAAAAAGTTATTTTATATAGGAGTAATTTTCAACGTGAACTTTGCGGCATTTAATAATTTTTATCTGATTTTCATCTCAAAAATAACTCATTTTAACACATTTGTCTATTTTATTCACTTATAATTTGTTTACTTTGTCTTAGTTTTTTGTCAATTCAATTATTGCCTACTTTTGGAAAAGGTGAAAAAAGTAAAAAATACCCATGAAAAAAGTACTTAATCAATCTACCCAAACAAGTCAGGGGGTCAGCTAGAGTATATTGGTAGATTGGTAGATTGGTACTTGGGTAGAATGGCACTTTTACAAAAAAAAAAAAAATGTATGGCATTTGCCAATCGACCCAACTACCGAAGCCAGTGTGAATACCTCTAATATGTTTAAAGTTAATATTCGTAAATTTTTAATCAAAACTGCAATGTTTATAAAATATGGGTATCATCCGCCAACGTACTCGCCTGTTTTCAATACTATTGTAGTATTTTAAAAAATTAGGTTTTGGGTATTTTATAGTCGGTCTATACCGACTTTAGACTTTCTTTACTTTTTTTCCAATAAGTTTAAATTCATGTGAATACCATGAAAAATACATATTGCACCGGTGCTTAAACAACCTCTTTTCGAAAATGACGAAATATCGATTTTTGGAGGTCTCAAAAGAGTTCGTAAAGATTTTTAAAAATTTTTGAAATTTTTGAAGTGAAACTTCTTTGGCGGCGAGTGAAATTTCAAGGTCTCTTATTCGTGACGCTAGGCTAACGTTTTGAATTGATATGAAAATTTAAAAAAAATTATCGTCGCCAGCGGGAATAGAACCCAGGTTCTTTATTAAGCATCTCATAAGAGTCAGAAGCTCTATCACTACGCCACAAAGGCACATGACAAATTAGCAAACAAAATGCAATTAATATTCAACGAGTTTTAGTCCGTGTCTTACATTCCACAGACACACACCATGTCTGAAGAACGTACTGTACCATTTGATCCGTACTGTACCATTTGATTTTCATCTTACAAGTATAGCATAGTACTATGTTCGGATTCACGTGAAATTCCACTCAAATCTCCATACAAAAAATGACAGCTGTGAAACAAGCGTGAACATTTCACAGTTTTTTCGTCAAAGCTGTACTATGCTTCGCTGTGGAAAATCTAGTACTATATTCCGCAACATGCATCCAGCAACATTTTTTTCACGGCAATTTAATTGAACCGACCATTTATTTTGCCGTGAAAAGAGACAGTTGCCATTTCATTTAAGAAAAAGAGCAAACAAAAGAGCAATGTTTCTTATTGAAATTATATTTTTGTACTATTTCTAAAGTTTTGCAATTAATAACTGCAGTTGTTGGAAATTGTAAGCACGGGTGCACCTTTCCGCGGTGTTGGCGGTCGCATAACTTTGCAGCTTGGAGACTACCATAAACTAATAACTTGTTCTGCTCCACAACAAAGGACATGCATACTTGTATAAAGATTTATTTTGAATTTAAAGAACTTAAATGATTTTCTGCTTTTCCTCTAATAAATTGTGGCTGTTTATTTACAACTTGTCAAAACTTGTAAGCTGATCATCAGCTGTTCGTTCGCAACAAAATATCTGTCAAAATTTTCACGCAACAAATGGCTGTTGCCAGTGAAATTTCACGCAATCGAGCATAGTACTAGGCTTATGCACGGAAATTTTATTTCTTTATGCTTGGAATGCTGTACATTACGTAACAAAATATAACAATTGTGCATATTTTTTTGTTGAATATCGAATCCTAGCTTAAAGCTTAATTTGAAAGAGCATATCATAACGTTGATTGTTATCAAAAACTTGAAAGGTTATTGACAACATCTAAAACAGTTAAAACGATATAAAATTAAAAACAAGAAGTGTGGAAAGTGAAATAATTAAGACTGCCGAATCGTTTTTGTCTTGCCAAAAAATATCCCGAAGCTAAGAAAAGTACCTTAAGAATGCAACTGCAGCTAGTCCACAACTCAGCTCACGAAAGTGCTTTTACATTAAAAGCTAACTGTTATTTTTTGCCTTGTATTTTTTTTTTATTTTATCGATCAAAAGTAACAATTATTTTGTGACTTTTAGTTTTTCGGTCAAAAAAATTATGCAATTTGAGTTTTTTTAAAAGGTCGCTTGACAGATGTTGACACCATCAGTAAAATGTCTCACCGATAAGATGAAAATAATATATCAATACTTTTTAGTCGGTAAAATGACCTTTGAAAAAATACAAAATGCCTGATATTTTTGACCAAAAAAATAAACGGCAGAAAAAACTGTTATTTTTGACCGATAAAATAAAATTCAAAAGTAACTGTTATTTTTGCCCAAAAAAATATAAGGCACAAAATAACTTTTATTTATGTCGGAAAAAATAAAATAAAAAAATAAAATAAAATAAAAAGATAACAGTGATTATGTGACTTTTTCAATAAAAACCATAAACGGTACGGTCCCTGGATATAAATATTGAATAAACAGAATATTATTCCATTTTGTGTTGATTGATTTTCTTTTCAGATACTTTCTCTCTATTTCACACTAAAATCTATCATATTTTTTACTGTTTAAGAAGTTTCACTTCTGCCATATGTGTACCATAAAAATCTTATGTTTTTTTGCTTATCTTGGGTATGCATTCTGAAGAAAAAAAATGTATATTTATTATATGTATATATAATAAAGGGGATTCTGAAGAACCAAATCCGCTCCATGGGGATGTCTCCGATCAAAAAATTATACAGAAATTGTTTTCAAGAGTCCCTCTAACTTTTGGGTCGGAGTCTGGTGAAATTTAAATTTCGATCCGGAAAAAAAAAAATTCGTGGTTGCGCAGCTGCAGAGCAATAATAAACTTACTATGACTTGTATGTATTGTAATTTCTTTAAAGAAGAGCAAATAAAGTGATTATTTTTGATTTGATTTAAAAAAAAAAAGAATTAGCTATTCCCAGAAAAACATCACAATAAATGGTTTCGTGTTTAATTTTTATATCTTTGATAGGTTCATGGAAATTATTATGCAAATCAGGTCTAATTTTAACTCAACTTTTTTATTAATTTTCGAATAAAATTTTGTACAGCTTTAAAATATTTTAAGTTTTTTTGATGCTATTTAGCAATTTTTTGTTGCACCAGTGAATCTATTTTTGCATTTCCGGTCCAGTGACTCCAGTTTTCGCTTCTACACTCTCTGACTGTCTAAGCTACTTTTTGTTACTTTTTCAAATCTTACACGTGCACACACATACAGAGATACACAACAAATTCACTAACTGCTTTTAATGTATGCCACGAGCGCACACACACTGGGTTACAAACACACATGCCGTCATACAGCTAATACCAATACCAACAGCTTTCTTACGTTATTTTTCCGCTCGTAGGGGCTCGTTTGTTCCTTTATGAATCCTCCTCTTCTCTTTAGACACTGTCACCACTGCTACTGCTGAGAGTTCTCTGTTGAGTCCCTGGGTGCCGAAGTGATTCCTTTCAACTTATTCAGATTTCTATTCAATTCGTATGCGCTTCAGTGAGTGTGGAAGGACGAAGATGTGTACGTTTGTGAGTGTGTTTGTGTGTGGCTTCATAACAAATCCCTTTCCTGCACGCTTACGTGACAGTTGCTCCTTTTACGCTTTTAAAAGTTGCAGTTGCCATTTTGAGACCAAGGTTTACGTATTTTTTTTTTTTTTTCTATTCAGTTATTTGTTACCACATTTTATTCAAAAAAGTATTAAAAAGACATGCATATTTTGTAAAATGTATTTTTTCCGTATTTATTGTTGGCATGGCAGTTGCAAGGAAGGGTTTATTTGTGCTGCTGCTGCTGTTGCTACAACAAGCAACAAAGTTTCAAATAAAGCGTCAATGGTTGCAAGTTTAAGCATCATGATATTCAAAGTTTTGCTGTGGTTGTTGTTGTTGTACGCCTTTGTGTGTACGTTAGTGCGCTTGTGTAAGTGTGTGTGTGTGTGGGAGTCATACAACTTTGTTATCGCATTCGAATACACTTTTCATGAACAGTTGCATTTTCTTTTGCTACTATTTTATGCAATTTGTTGTTGACATCAGTAACGCACAGTCGAATCAAACAAATAACAAGCAATGCTTTTTTTCTCTACCATTCTGCGAGTATCTATCTGTTGGAGTTAACAAAGGTTGGAATATGCGTTTGCTGGCGTATGTTTGTGTATAAGAACATTATAAGGAGACAAACAGATTTTATTTTATGACAACAAATTGAAATATTAGCTATGGTATTCCAAGTCTTTTAAAAAGATAAAATTTTAAAATCTTTATAAAATTCCGAATTATTCAATACTTAATTCATTAAGAAAAATTGGCCAATATCTGGGTCAAAGATGGAACAAAAGAACCGATTTTAATACATAAAATTAATTAAAAATCTCTTTTTTTGTCAAGAACAAGACCCAGATCAGGAACCAAATCAAGACCAAGACCAAGACCAAGACCAAGACCAAGACCAAGACCAAGACCAAGACCAAGACCAAGACCAAGACCAAGACCAAGACCAAGACCAAGACCAAGACCAAGACCAAGACCAAGACCAAGACCAAGACCAAGACCAAGACCAAGACCAAGACCAAGACCAAGACCAAGACCAAGACCAAGACCAAGACCAAGACCAAGACCAAGACCAAGACCAAGACCAAGACCAAGACCAAGACCAAGACCAAGACCAAGACCAAGACCAAGACCAAGACCAAGACCAAGACCAAGACCAAGACCAAGACCAAGACCAAGACCAAGACCAAGACCAAGACCAAGACCAAGACCAAGACCAAGACCAAGACCAAGACCAAGACCAAGACCAAGACCAAGACCAAGACCAAGACCAAGACCAAGACCAAGACCAAGACCAAGACCAAGACCAAGACCAAGACCAAGACCAAGACCAAGACCAAGACCAAGACCAAGACCAAGACCAAGACCAAGACCAAGACCAAGACCAAGACCAAGACCAAGACCAAGACCAAGACCAAGACCAAGACCAAGACCAAGACCAAGACCAAGACCAAGACCAAGACCAAGACCAAGACCAAGACCAAGACCAAGACCAAGACCAAGACCAAGATCAAGACCAAGACCAAGACCAAGACCAAGACCAAGACCAAGACCAAGACCAAGACCAAGACCAAGACCAAGACCAAGACCAAGACCAAGACCAAGACCAAGACCAAGACCAAGACCAAGACCAAGACCAAGACCAAGACCAAGACCAAGACCAAGACCAAGACCAAGACCAAGACCAAGACCAAGACCAATACTGCTTGGTATAGTGGCTGATAAACATCCATTTTAAATTTTTAAGTCAATACCGCTGCCTTTTTACCTGTAAGATCAGAGTATTTTAACTTCTTAGTCTTTCATTTCAGAATATTTAACACATTTTAAAGATGTTTTTAAAAATAACTAAAAAAAAACAAAATTCTAAAATTAAAAAGAAAAAACTTAAACTGATCCGGACCAGATACTTGCAGCGAGACGAATTTTTTTGCTTTTCAGAGTACATTCCTCAGAAATAAGTATTCATATTCATTCAATCCTCAACGCACGCCACTCTGATTCAATACACTTACGCCAGAGAGAGATTATGGGCAATTAATACTCATGACCAGTGTGGCCATTTTAGCCTTTTCGAGGCTAGATTTAGCCTTTTTATTTGCAGTTTAGCCTCGAAATTTACGATTTAGCTTCGTGATTTTTTAGCCTTTTTTTACTTTGAAAACAGCCTTTTTTAGATTTATTAACAATTAAAAAATTTGCCGATTAAATGCAACACTAATGCAACACTAACAAATGTAAGGCAAAAATAAGTACACACTAAAAACTTTCCAAAATATATTTACACCGGTGAGCGAATATTTACATTTTTTACACCGAACGGTGTTTATTTACACCGCTTATCCGGTGTGATAGACAAACTTATCCGATTGGTGTAAAATAAGAAAGGCATAGAAGAAAAGCAACATGGAAATCACGTTAGCATTGACAAACAAATTGAAAATTTAAGTTTCACAAGACTGAAAATGAAAGTCGAGAATTACAAATCATGTTCGTGAAACAGTTGACATTAAAGTAATAAAATAAAAAAAACGGTTTAAATAGAACTAAATCCAATACAAATTTCGAGCATGAATGCCATTATATTTGGTATAACATTATTTTTAGCATTTTGAATAAATAAATTAAAATTCTAAAAACACATATTTCCGAATAGTAAAAAATTACACCTTTCGGTGTTGAAAAAAAATCATAATTTTGCGTATTCTAAATAAGCACCTGACAGGATTTGACACAAACATCCTTCGGATATTTAGTTTTTAACACCGATCGGTGTGATAAAATGTCCCCTTTCGGATATAAAATTCTAGCATTTTGACACGGTGTTTTTTTTTAACACCGAACGGTGTAGGACTTCCTGGAACACCGATCGGTGTAAAAATTCGAATATTCCGCAGACGAAGTTACTTCGATTGAGCTTCAATGGCGAAAACTATTGACACGTAAATGGTCAAGCCTGTCCTCTACAATTGAGTTTTGGGTAGAAGTAAAGCACTTTAAAAACTCGTTGCCTGAAAATCCTTTTTCTGAGCTCGTCAATTTGGCTTTCAGTTTCTTAGTTTTACCACTTAGTAACGATGAGGTTGAAAGAATTTTTAGTGCAATGAAAATTGTAAAAACTAAGCAAAGAAATAGATTTAAAATTAAAATGCCTAACTCGTTGCTTAATATTCGATGTTCACTGAAAAGATTACAAAAATGTTGTCATGACTTTGAGGTAACTGATGATCTCATACGTCTGTTAGATTCACGTAGTGCTTATGCTAGCTGTAGTTCGATTTATCTGATGAAGAGGGAATAATTATATCTGAGATATAAACCATGTTGAAATAATATAAGTTTCTAGCACGACAGTGATAAATTTTTCAAACCTTCAATTTTATTTAAAATTTCTCGCGAGAATTGGAAAAAGAGATTCCCATTTTTTAGGATCAAGAAATTTTGGAAAATTTTAAACAAATTTGTTCATCAACCGTGAATATTCATGAGTGTTTTAAGTTAAACTTTTAACATAACATGTGATGTCTGTATCCTGCTGTCTTAAAAATGAGAACTCCCTTTTTCAATTCACATGAGCAAATTATTCTTAATAGGACTCAATATACATATACATCAATTCAATATACATATTATTTTCATTTATATATAAATGATGAAATGAAAATTAATGCAATGAAAACTTAGTTTATTTAATGAAAAGTAAGTCATTCTGAATTAAAAAGGCTGGTATTATTTTGCTTTATAAATATATACCATATGATTTTTTGCTTTTTACAAATTTGTACCTATGATACTGATGTACCTATATTAAAAATGAATGTTATGTTAAAACGAAAATAAAACTTGAAGTTGCATGAAAAAACTGAATTTTTTTTAGCTTCTTTTTTCAAAACTTTTAGCCTTTTTTTGACTTCTTTTTTTGGCCAATTTAGCTTCTTTTTTTTCCAGGTCGTGGCCACACTGCTCATGACTCTAAGTGAAAGAGAGTAAAGTTGGCTTCGGCTCTGAGTGCTATGAATACTCTTCCTCAATTATCGCAATGACTCGTCGATACTCATAAAATATTAAAAAACTCTTCGAAAAGTTAAATCACTGGGAGTGCGGCATAATTTCACGGAGGCTTATGAGCATTTAGCATGTTCACTCATGTGGCATGATTAATTTTATCATGTTGAAAATAAATTTACAGACGCTTTAATCAGTATTACTAAATCTGGTAACCAGTGCTGCCACTAATTAAACATGATTCAAACTGATAATACTAAAAATAAAGATGCTTGCATCAAGTTGCACATAACAAAATTATATTGTTAGAACTGAAATATGTTTAAACTCATCAAAAATACGACTTTACCACTTGTGCTTCAGAAAGTCAAAATTTTTTAACGTCAGCTGAAATACAGAGAGATATTTACAATTACTCTCTGTTACAGTGTTGCCAGAGAGCCGAACTGAAATTTACCACTTTTTGGGAAAAAAGTTACCACTTTCTGAGAAACCTTTTTTACCTTTTACCTTTTTCTAAAAAATATTACAAAATTTTAAATGATTAACAGTCGTTATAACTCACTTCACTACTGCACAATGAAACATTTCTTTGCTAGCCTTGAACAATTCGTTTTTTCCTATTGCCAACAACTTTTCCAATTTACGATGTTTAAGAGACTTCTTCTATCCACTTTTCCATTAACTTTTTTTTGGAGGATCATGGCTTTCTATAACCGATATTCTTTTAAGCAATATTTGATGCAGTTTCAAATCATTTCATTACTTCTTATGTCTTGGTGTGTTTCAATAATTACCTTAGTTTTTAAGTTAAAATTTGCAGCAAATCAAGAATTAAAACAATCCTTTATTTGTTATTTTTTGGTACAAATGGGGACTCCCAATAATAAAGGACTGCTTGTGAGTACGATCAGAGAGGTAACAAAAGTGCAAAAAACTTAAAATATTTTGAAATCTAGAACAAAATTATATTGCAAAAATTTACCACTTTTAGTTAAAAATTACCTTTTTTACCTCTGCCCAAAAAATGAGTCAAAAATTACCTCAAAAAAACAAAAACAAATTGGCCATTTTAGCCCTTGAAAGGACTTTGACCGAGCTCCTTATGATTAATTGTGTTGTGTGTGTTATTAAATGATTGCACTCAATTGACCGAGAACTGGACCTACATGTTTTATGCCGACTCTGAACGGCTAATCTTCATGTTCTCAAGAAGCTTTGCATGGCATTATTTACTCTCTGAGGTTTTACATTGCTTGCAGAGAAGTGGTGACCGATCAGAAAAATTTTTAATTGAAAACAACTTTTCGCCGCGGCTGGGGATTGAACCCGGGCTCCGGGCATGCTAAGCCACACACTTAACCTGCATACCATGGTCACCACATTTAGAGAAATTTACCTTAATCTGGCAACAGTGCTCTGTTATCACTTACACTCTCTTCTCATGAATCTAACTCAGTTGAATAGGGGTGTAACTCATGTCTAATTATAAAAAAAGAGTTGAATGCGAATATGGTGGGTATGTTGGGTATTTTTATGAGTATGAGTCAGTGTATGTAAAAGCAAATCGTGAATATACTGGCGAGTATATTCGAATCTGAATCACTCATTCTCCATACAGGTCTCTGATTCGGACTGGACATGGATTTTGAGTAAGTAAGTTATTATTTTAAGCTAGATTATTTTTTGATACTAACGATATACTTCAATATATTGCAGTATATTTAAGTGCTTAATTAGGTTAAAGGTATTTTAAAGTCGGATAAGACCAACGTTTCCTTTTTTGTTTTTTCTTACTTTTCATACAAAAACACTTCAAAAAAAGATACAAAATTACTGCTACAGTTTCATATTCAAGGAATTTTTTGGTTTTCTTCAAAACAATTTTATTTAATAACAGAAAATGCATAATTAATTATATTACAACATAGCTAAATTCGACATCAATCAAAAGTTAAACAATTCTGTAATTTTAAACAAATATATCTCTTCCGGGCAACACAAACAGCTTTTTTTCTGTTCTGTTCTTTAAATTTTCCCTCTCATAACTTTTCTATTCTTCCTCAACCAACTCATGCCAAAATCATCGACTTCCGCTGACCATCGTTACATAAAGCCAAAAACAATCAATAAAGCAGCAATTAAGGAAATTTGTACGTCTTGCTGCTTATTCTACTTTTCAACAAAAATAACAACCAATATAGAAAAAAATAACAAAAACGAATTCCAGCAGCAAATAAACATAACAAATACCAATAAGAAGCTGTAAAATTAATTGAATTAGTTATTTATATGGAAGTTGAATTCTCTATAGCAGCCAATCGAAAAAACACTCCTATTAGTATGCTACAAATTGCAGGATTTTTTTTTGCTTTTGTTTTGTTAGCTAATGTGCTCACTGCACCACAAACCAAAGTTTCGTGAAAAGTGAGAGTTTATCGAACTTTTCCGGGTTAGCATTCACATTTTTTCTATTTCCTGTTTTTGAACTTGACAAATTAAAATGCTATTATGACGTCATTAGCTCTCATCTTAAAAAAAAAATAGTTATAATAATGCCCATATCTTCGAAAAAAGGATGCCAAAGACGTTCGTGAAACTTGACATCATTCGCCCTCGGACACGCCTGCCTACCATACAAACAAAAAATGTAAAATTTCATAAATAAGCTCATGTATGTCTTATAGAGATAAAATTTAGTACGTTTGTATCTTATAACAAAGCAAATTTTTTTTGAGAAATGGGCGCCATCCAACCACGGATACGCCTACTTCCCATATGATAAAAAAAAAATTTAACTCCATAAATAAGCTTATGGTTATCCTACAGAGATAAAATTTGTTATGTATCTTTTTTGTACTAAAACTAAGATGTGTTCAAAGATTGGTCGTTATCCGTCCACGCACACGCCCACTTCCCGTACAACCCACAATAGCGAAAACTTTATAATTGCATTAACATGTGAGCTACAGGATTAAAAATTGGTATTTCTACATTTTTCATTAAAATGGACATGTATGAAAGATATGGGCTTCATAAGCCCACGGTCACGCCCATTTCCAATACTATTAATGTATTTTAAAAAAGTAGGTTTAGGGTATTTCATAGTCGGGGTAGACCGACTTTAGACTTTCTTTACTTGTTACAATTAATTTTGAACTTATTCAGAGTTGGTGTTAAAATATCCAATAAAACCGGTTTTGAGAGCGCTATTTTTTTTATAAATGGTTTTTTTTTTTGAGTTCCCACCTAGTATGTAAGTATGTATAACTGAGTAACACTGAGTTACTGAATCCCAATCCGTTACAAGAATTTAAAAATTATGTAATTTTTTCCATAAGGCTGCTATAAATTTAAATGGGTAACTGAAACGACATCCATTGTCAAAATTTAAAAATTATGTGTATTTTTTTATAATAGGTTTACGAATTCTTTGATGACGATGAATGATACCATCATTAATAAGGATGAGGTGATCAATTGTACCACAGCATTTTTAAATGCACTTGATTAACGTTTCGCAACATGAATCAACCAAAATTTTATAATGGCACCAGGCTTGCTGAAATTCAAAAAAAGTTAAATTTTTGAATGGAAAATTCAAATGTGAAAACATCCCTCTCATATGAAATTTAAATTAAAGAGTCTTCAATTCCCTGTTCTATCATCAATAAATCTCTATGGCAAATCTTAAGAAACGAATGGAATATTAAATTTAAATTTTCTGTTATTCTGATCAAATATCTTTCCTGTTTTATGTTATCTAATTTTAGCGTTTTTTAGAGTTTTTTGAAAAAAAGTCCACACTTTGATTTTTTTGGTCCAAACCATACTGTAAAAGATGAATTTTTCATCTTTTAATTTGAAAATTAAATATTTTTATTGCAGAGTTTTACATATTTTATAGAAAAATATTAAATTTTTCAATAAACAAATTATTTATTTCTAATAATCAGGGAGCTCAGAAATTAATCCTTTGTAATCATTCTTGTTTGTAAGTGGATTTGAATAGAATTAAAATTAAATTTAATCAAAGTTAAAAGTTAATTTTTAAAAAAAAAAATTGCAATGTCCCGAATTTTTCAAAGTATACCTCAAAGTAAATAATGCCATGTAAAGCTTCTTGAGAACATGCACTTTAGACATGTACTTCTGCAAAATTTGCCAGCTTTTAATGATACTGATTATAATTAAAATACGATTCATTTGAATCATTTACATTTGAATCATTCGTAGAGCCCAAAACGTTTTTTTGTATGCAAAAATCTGCCTACGACGAATTCAAAAAGTATACTTTTCGTACACTGGGTTTTGTATTGTTGAAATGCTTTTTTGCTGTTTTTCTTGTTTCTAGATTGTTTTCTTTATTTTTATTATTGGGTACTCATCGCTAAAGTATTTTTCATTTATGTTTCATAACTTTAGCTTGAATGTGTTTTGCAAACACAGCTACTCAGCCATGAAGGAGGCCTCAACACAGTTAAACATCATTCACTTCATCAGCCGCAGCTGCCTGGTAGTCATCTCAACTTGAACTTTTTCTTACTCAGACTCCAGACTCAGATCATCGCCGGCAACCAGCAATGTTTTCGAATCATCGACAGCCTCGTCAGCATTGAATGCTGCTGCCTCATTTGCTTCAACTGTTTGGGTCACATTCGCAAGGCATGGTGGGGACAACAACAACAACAACAACAGAAACAACAGAAACGACATTAACTTTCTTCGCTATCTTTTGCTTTGAAAGGAAAATATAACTTAAAATAAAAACAAAATAAAAAATAACTGAGAAAAAAAAGGAAAAACGATTTTCTACGTGCCGGCTTCGTACGACTGCGTACTGCTGCGTTCTTGGTCCGGGTTTACATTTATTAAAAGTCATTCGTTATATTTTGTGTATTTTTTTTTGTTTGTTCGTTTTTGTTTTTAATATTTTTCTGCCATTTTGCCACTTTTATTTTCTGTTTTTTTTTTATTTTTTTGCATTTGTTGTATCTTTGCGCTTTGAGTGCGCTGTTGTTGTTGTTGGTTGGCATTTTTTGTGCCTTGCAATAATTTCATTACTTTGGCGCCAAGGCGTTGCGCCATATTTGCTAATTTAAATTTGGCAGCACTTTTTATTATGAAAATTATTTTGCATGGAGAGAGAGAGAGAGAGAGAGAAAGAGAGTGTGTGTTTAAAATTATGTTGAGTGTGGTGAGGGGTTTGCTCCAAATTTCATTCAAAGTAAAAATTGCGGAACGCAACAGATGATTAGCGCATTCTTAATATTTAATTTTGCTGCATCACGCTGTAGAGTCTTCTGACGATTTCACACTTTTATAGCTAAAAGTATGTATTCTGCTTTTGCTTAAAAACTCGTAAAAAAGGTTACGACTTTTGAACATGAACATGAATTTCAAAATTAACTTAATGATTAAGACGTGCATTTTAGCAAATTAAGTTGAAAAACAAAACCATGTTGGTTTCTGCTGCTATGTGGAATATTTATATATTAAATAACGAGGCATGCAATGTGTAAAGAAAAGCCATTGATTTTGTTGTCTTATGTTTTTTTTCTTCTCCAAGACTAAGCCAACGATCATAGGTAGTGTGTTAGTTTGAAAGACGTTTAAAAATTCAGTGGAAGTGTGAAAAGATAAAGTAGTGTCATTGACAAAAATGCTGAAGTGACATATGTTTTATCTAAGCACAGCAAGAATAACTGCACATCATTTAAACAATTGACTGATGAGTCTTAATTATTTATATGTAAGAAAATTGTGCTGAATAAGTGCTTAAAAAGGCACTCAAACGTTAAGCACAAAACAAAAAATAAAAACAACAAATAAATATATAAATAAAAATAAAATGCAGACTCGACAGTCATTCATATTTATTGGCACTCACACATGTGGATCAATCCATGATAATAAAGTCAATATAATTTTTTTTTTATTTTGTTTGTTAGTTTTTACTGGCATAAAAATAGATCTTATGAAAAAGAACAAAACAATTTACTGGTATCTATAAAAAAATTATATGATAACATAAAACATGACAGAATAGAAAGGTAGATGCATTCAAAAGAGGTAGACTGCTGAAACTGTCAAAACGAATGTGACAGCTCATAGAAAAACGAAAAGCGACATGCCTGTGAAGATAACAAAACCCATTCCATTCTCACGCCTTCTATGTGGTTTGGCAATTATGACTTTGAGAAAAAGAGAGCAGTTCGAAATGCATCTAACTGCTTTTATTCTACCATAATAAAAAAAATTCAAATGATTTTGAATTGAAATTTAATGTCAAAAAAGTTTTCACTCAGTTTCATAAAAATTTCAAAAAAAAAAAATTTCAATTTAATTAAAAATATCTTAAGGAATTCAATTAATAATTTAAATTAAAAAAATTAGCAATATATTATTATTATTTGAATAGATTATTTACATTATTTTAAAAAAATTACAATAAAATTTCGAAATTACGATTCCCTGCATCCCTGCTCTAGAGACCAATCTGAGAGCAACTTCCCACACAACATGGCAGCCGTGCTGTGTGGTGAGTTACTCTCACAGCCTGAGCTTAAGCCATAGTTTTCTGCTGCTTGTTGTGCTGCTTGTGCAGCATTAGCATGTACAAAAATACATGAATTTTTAAATAATTAAAGAAAAGTTTTGTAAAAAATTGATTACTCTATTTTAATTTCGCTTATCATAGCAATTGAAAAATGAAAAAATTATAAAAATTGGTTCAGCGGTTATTGAGAACACTTCCCACCAAATACGTGAGTCTCCTTTTATTTAAAAGTATAGATATAGATATAATATATAGATAGAGTGTAGCAGCAGTTTTAGCACTATAGAATTCTATACTGAGAATTTAACAATTAATCTCTTTTTGCACTCTTGTCTGTAAAGTTATCAGACTTTCCGCCTCGCTTTATGAAAGGCTTCGCTTCTTCGCCATTGTTGGCGCCACTGACAGCATTAAATACTGCCATCTTTTTGTTCCAACCACTGGATGCTATTAAAAAATAAAATCGATTTCTCTTGTTAACCAGCGCTTTCAGTTTGCAGTCATTCGGCAAACAGACGCAAAAGCTTTTAATTTATTTCATAACTTTCTTGGAGGCATAAATTTATGAATACTTTTTGCTTTAAATGCTTTTAACACTGTCATCAACAACTTAAACGTTGAAACACCCACAGTTACTATACAATACTGCTACAGTATCCACCACCACCACCACCACTATTACAGCCACCTGCAGTGCCGCCTACAGCAATTGCATGAATTATAATCGCCGCTTCTGGATTCACGCGTTTGAAAAACGGTTTATTTATGCCAGCGTGCACAGCAATAATAAACACACTCATACTTATACAAGCACACATATACACATACACTATATATTCAAACATACGCATGTAGTTGTTGTGTTTGTTTGCTTGTTTATTTGTATGTTATGCGTTTTGCAAAGCAAGAAATAAATTTTTTAAATATTTTAAATGAAATTTAAAATATTTTTACAATTTATTTTATGCGCAATTATTATTTATTTATCTCGCTTAATTTATGTGTTTGCTGCAGTCAGACGATGTGTCGGTTGTTCGCTCTCTGCTGGTCGCTTGGTCGCTTGGTTGGTTGTATGGCAGTCACTTTAGCGCACACACATGTTCAGCTCTATTTAACGCTGTTTGTCCAACACTGTTTTTTTGTTAAATAATATTAATACACATATTTTTGCCTGCTGTCCGTTTTTATGTTATTTTTTGTATAGAAATTCCTTAAAACAATTATGAACAATTTTTGGCGCACCAATTTTTGCCAACATTGCTTGATTTAATGTTTTCACTTTATTTTAATAATAAAAATAATGGTTTTTTATTGAGCTGAAGTTAATTTGAAAATTTATGAGGCTTTCAGATTTTTGCATAACAACAAAACAACAATGCATATTATGCATTGTTTTTTTCTATTTTTATTTTTTATTTGTTTAGCCACTGGCTAACAGAACAAAAAATATAAAAAAAATAACTAAACTGGATGCATTTTTTAAACTTCAAACCAAGAAATGTTCCGAATAAACTTGAGAAATAGCACCAGCGAGAAAGTAGCACATGCAGGCACCGAAAATAACTGTTATTTTGAAGATTTTGAAGAAAAAAAATCATTATGTTAACTGCACTGGCGAAGCATGTCACGTATTCCAAATTGATCCTTGTTTTATTTGCTGTTCAAAAGTATTAAGATTTTTATAACTTTTATTGTTTAGTTTTATTTTTTTCGCTCATAAGTAACACCTATTTTTGGAGTTTTATTTAATTAATCAGAAAATAAAACTTATTTTTGAGTTAAATTGTTTCATTCTGAAATAAAATTTATTTGTAGAGTTTTATTTTTTACGTACAAAATTAAACTAATGTTTGAGTTTTATTTTTTCGCTCTGAAATAAAACTAATTTTTTGAGTTTTTTATTTTTACTTCGAAAATAATACTTATTTTTGAGATTTATTTTTTCGCTATGAAATAAAACTTATTGTTTGAGTTTTTTAATTTTACTTAAAAAATAATACTCATGTCTGAGTGTTGGTTTTTCGCTCTAAAATAAAACTTATTTTTGAGTTTTATTTTTTACTCACAAAATAAGACTTAGTTTTGAGTATGATTTTTATACCCAGAAAATAACACTTATTTTTTAGTTTTATTTTTTCACTTTTAAGAAAAACTTTTTTTTTAGTACTGAGAAAAAAAAAATTTTTTTTTGAGTTATACTTTCTCAACTCAGAATAATAAAACGTATTTTTGAGTTTTATATATTTACTCGGAAAAATAAACTGATTTTTTTTTAATTTATGTCATACAAAAAGTGTCATTTTTAAACTGGACTCTCGGTTTTGTTAGTTGATATTTAAGAGTTGATATAAAAGTTACAAGAGCCTTATTTTGTGAGTACTAGTATAAAACTAAAAAAATAAGAGACTTATTTGAGTGAAAAAATATAACTCTAAAAATAAGTTTTATTTTTTGAATAAAAAAATTATTTTAGTTTTATTTAAGAGCGAAGAATAAAAACTCAGAAATAAGTGTTATTTTCTGTGTAAAAATATAACACTTAATAAATAAGTTGTATTTCAGAACAAACAGATAAAACTCAAAAATAAGTTTGATTTTCTAGCAAATAAAATAAAATTAAAAAAAGGCTTATTTAAGAGCTAAGTTTTTATTTCTGAGTAAAAAAAATAATAAAAAAATAATTTTTATTTTAGAGTGAAAAAATAAAACTCAAAAAAAATGTGTTATTTTCTGTGTTAAAATATAAAACTTTAAAAATAAGTTTTATTTCAAAACAAAAAATAAAACTCAAAAATAATTTTTATTTCCTAGCAAACAAAATAAAATTAATAAATAAGTTTTATTTCAGAACAAAAAAGTAAAACTCAAGAATAAGTGTTATTTTGTGAGGAACAAATAAAACTAAATAAATCATTTTTTTTTTAAAGTGAAAAATAAAACTCAAAAATAAGTGTTATTTTGTGAATAAAAAAAATAAACTCGAAAATTATTATTAGTTTTTGAGTAAAAAAAAATTAAACTTCAAAAACAAATGATAAAACGGATTTTTTGAAAACATGTTATGTTATAAATAAATAATTTTAAGAAAAAAACAATATTTAATTGTTAATATGAAATGACTTTAAACAGAAGTTGTTAAATATTTATCGCAACGAAAATTAAAAACACACGCCGTTGAAATTTATTCACAACTGTAGTCATCTACACTCACACACAGACACTCTCACACAGACACCAATTTTCTAAGTAAAATTACAATTGAATTCAAAAGCTGATATTGTTCGTTGAAAACTTGTTTTATTTTCTTTGTGTTACGTTACTTCTTATTTTCGCTTCGCTACTTTGTAAATATTTTTTACAATTGCCATTTTTATTTGTCTACTCCTCCTATCTACTGCTACTTCTGCCAGCTTCGCATTAAGTACAAAAATATTTTTATTCAACGCAAATTGCAAAGTTTTGCGGCTTAAAAGTTTTGCATGAAGAAGTTGCTTGATTTTGTCTTCTTTCTACATAGCTGCCGCGTTTTCCGCTTCCGGTTTTATGTGAAAAACTCCTCACATGTGTGCCTGGAAGCAGTCTAGTGAAGGGAGTGGTTGGTTGTTGTTGTATTGAAGGGGGCGGAGGTTAGTGGCAACAATCTAAATTGGTTCAATTGAAATTGAACATTGAATGGCGTTTGCCAAGCAAAGAAATTTAATATATTCAAGAAATAATTTTCTCTTATGCTTTCTTTTGTGAGAAAAATTCAATAGCAAGATTGCAAGATGTTTGAAAATTGTTAAGAAGTATTATCAACATAAAAATAAAATAAAAATAAAAAAAAAATTTCACGGCAAGCCATACAAATTAACACAAGTGGATTTTGTTTTTTTTTTTTTTTTGTTTTGCCGCGCTCATCCACATATATTGGGAAGTTTGCTTATTACCTACGCACGTGGCTTAAAAATAAATTTAATGTACGTTTTTGATATGTAAATTTAGCAAAATTAACCTACGATGTTGTAATTTTAGAAAGACTTTCTTATAAAAACAAAAAACAAATATTATGTTTATAAATATGGTAATAATGAAGCATTATCAAGAATAATATTTAAAAATGTAGCTAAGAACTTAATTTCGCAATTAGCTGTGATAAAGTGTTTGAAATTTCTTAATTATAATTATATGTTATATATATATATATATATGCGTTTTGGGACAATTAGTTTATTTGCAGAGTTCATAAAATTTAATAAGGATTGTTATATATTTGAATTAATATTAATATTAATATAAATATTAAAACTCTTTTCAATGCAAAACATACCAAAATAATTTTCGCTTATAATTCGTGTAAAATTTAACTATTAGTTACAACGTTAGTTACAGCCAATCTGATAGGCAATTAGCTTCTCAAAGTATGCAGCACGTTTTCTGGTCTGAGGCTCTGCTTTAATTGTTCTAATTTCAACTGCTTGACATGAAAAAAAATAAAAAATTTTTGTTTAAGTTCTAACTTTGGTTTTTGTTTAAATTTAAGTGTTTGAGTAGAGCAAACATAAGCAAAACAAATGCACACATTCACAAAAATTAGTTTTAGCTATGTTGGATTGTGTCTGGGACTGTATAGAAGAGAATGAATGGCTTACTCCGCTGCGTTACTGACCGCAGTCCACATAATTGCAGTTTCATCTCGTATATCACGCGGACAATAGATGCTGCCTTATTAAATACATATGCGTTTTAAAATGTATGTGTATGTGAAAAACCTGTGCGTGTGTGCTTTTTAATTTTCACTAGCTCTCAGGTTAACATACAAACAAAAACCGGCAAAAACGAAAACTTTTAAAAAAAAAATACTTTAAAAAAATTTCAGCCAATCTGTGCTGGTAAATATATATGTGTGTGTTTGTATAGCAATGCATATATGTGTATTAACTCATAATTAAAGTGACTGTCTATATGTCATTAAAGCTTTGTGCTAATATATGATGGTTGCTTCTGTATGTTTAAGGCTAACGGTAGTTTTGCATAATTACAGTTTTTCATAAAGCCATTTTTTTTATAGATACGAGTAGAAATAGTTTTTTTTTTGCCTTATTTTTTGTTAACATTTAACTTTGAATGAAAATGCTTCTGAAACGTTCATTATTCAAAGTTTTTCTGTATAAATTATTAAATGGGAAATATATGGAAAAAACAGATAAACATTATTTATTTTTTTTTTTTTTTTTTTGTAAGAAGTATCTGTAAATATTTTAATTTACAAATATTTAAGCTTTGAATAAAAAAATATACATATCTGATGTGTGAAATTTGTAAAGGTATGCTTTATTTATTTTTTTATCTTTAAAACAACATTGACTTGTTTTAATAAAGTTGAGTGAGTCGCGGCGTTTGTTTATGTTATGTTATGTTATGTTAGGTTATGTTAGTTCCACGTTTAATGTTCAGCATATGTACAAGTGCCTGTTGTACAGCTGTTTTGCGACTTTTGAAGTGAAACTTATTTAGCCGCGTATACAACATACGACGAACTAAACGGGGAGTAAAACCAATGAAACACTAATGAAACGCAGCGAATTCGTGCAGTTAAATAACTCACCATAAGCCATGGTGAAATGGTTAGTTCAAACCAACGAAACTAAACAACTTAAATAACTCCCCATAAGCCATGGTGAAATAGTTTGAGTCCAAACTAACGAAACTAACCAAACGAATCTAACGAAGAAAAACACCTAATCATCAAAGTTTGAGTTCGTCATTTTTTGAAGTGAAACTACATTAGCAGCTTACAGAGCAATACGGCGAATTGAAACGGGTAGTAGAACCGAACTAAAAGGTTTAAAACCTCGGAGTTTGTGCTACTATTGCCAATAATAAAGCACTTCAGAATGGTGATTGCATTGCATTACAGCTAATTGCATTGAATCTTAATGAAATCAAGATGACATCGTTTCATAATAAGGAAGCTAAACTTGCCGAACACCACTTAAACAGGAAACTGCCATTTGTCTTTATTAAAAAAAAAAAAATTCGGCAGCAAAATTAGTGTCTTTAATTTTTTCCCCTTATATCACCACCTAGGGTAAGCGGTATAGTTGTTGACACCCTAAGGAAATTTCATATTTGAACTCACTTCATTAACAAATGATTTATTTTGAGTAGTTAAGCAAATACTCATTTGTATCATTAATAATTTTTGAATTTAAATAATTGCATAAATTTCTTAATTTCAGCATGATTTTTAAAAAAGTATCCAATGTGATAGATATTGACAGTGTGAGTACAACTCTTGGCATCTCAACGGAGTACAATTATTGGCCACTTAGTATAATTGTTGACACTCGAGTTAGTACAATTATTGGCAACATGGTACAATTATTGCCATAGACTTAATATACAGTTATTGGCATCATATACAAATAATAACTTATTTCATTTTGAACGTAGATAGGCACTTTATTGATTAGATATTTCATAAATATTATAAAAAACTGCTTTTTTCTTACGTAAGTAGTAAATTACTTAATATAAAAAACCTTTACTAAAAAAAAAAAACAAAAATTTACTTAATTGTGAATTGCGAGATTATTCTCAATTAAATTATCAAAATTATTTTCGTTCTGAGATTTAAGCGTTTCTTCATTGTATGATCGCGTTACTTTTGGCATTGTTCTAGAAAAAATTGAAAAAAATTTGTACAAAATTGACTGTTTAAAGTAATAACAATTAGCAATGACAATAATTGTACTCTTCACATGAGACAGTTATTGTCAGCCCCTGCCAACAACTGAAATCAGTGAACAATTTATGACAGTTATTGGCAACAGCATTTCTTTTTATCAGGGTCCGTAATAATTATGAGCAATATCGAAGAAATTAAGAAATAGCTAATGATTATTTTATGATTTTTATTTTTTTGCTCAGATATAAAAATCGTTTTCTGGGTTTTATTTTTTAAATCAAAAATAAAAATTATTTTTAAGTTTTATTTTTGTACTCAAGTATAAAAATCATTTTTGATTTTTATTTTTTTTACTCTAACACAAAAATCATTTTTGATTTTTAGTTTTTTTCACCCAAACAAAAAAATCATTTTGATTTTTATTTTTTTTACTCAAACAAAAAAATTATTTTTTATTTTTTATATTTTAACTCAAACAACAAAAATCATTTCTGATTTTTATTTTTGAGACAGAAAATAAAAATCGAAAAATGATTTTTTTGGCTTCCTGATTTTTTCGTTAGGTCAGAAATAGAAAACATTTTGTGATTTCTATTATTTCGCTAAATAATTAAAATTAGTTCTTCGTTTTTAATGTTTTTGTTCAGACCTTTAAATCGTTTAAGGATTTTTGTTATTTTGCTCGTAAATTGAAAATCGATTTCACAAGCTTTCTTCTTTAGACATTCTTAATAGTTATTTTTTTTTATCTCTTCAAAATTTGAAAAGAAACTAAGATGATATTAAATTTGAAGTTTTTGTTATTGAGAATTATTAAAATGACAGGCATTCATTTTTAAGAACAAACTTTTGTCCAAATTTTCTGATGACATCTTTGGTCACTTAAAATTAGTCGAAGTTCAGAAAATGGCCGTTCTACACTAACTTGTGTAGCTGAAACAATGTGAACAATTTTCGCTAGAATATTGATATATCATCCCTTAAATGAATGGCTTTGGGTGAATAATTTTCAATTTCCTTGAAAGCTCTTTGCATCTTACATCCCTTGACTCGTCTTCGGACTCTTCATCAGACGGAGAGACCTCAATCGAATTTAAAAGATTGCCCAGTAAGGAGGTTGAACTAAGGAATTAGGAAAAATATTTTTATCCAACAACAATAATACACAAGAACAACTTATGTTCAAACTTAATAGCGGCATAGCGGAGCTTTCAATATCTACATCGTCAATGCCAGCTTGTGTTTCAGTTTAAAACAAACCGATTTTATTTCAAACAAAAAAATAAAACTCAAAAATAAGTGTTATTTTCTGGGTACAAAAAAAAAAAACTCAAAACTAAGCCTAGTTTTGTGAGTAAAAACATAAAACTCAAAAATAAGTTTTATTTTCTAGCAAATAAAATAAAATTAAAAAAATGCTTATTTAAGAGCTAAGTTTTTATTTCTGAGTAAAAAAAAATAATAAAAAATTAATTTTTATTTCAGAGTGAAAAAATAAAACTCAAAAAAATGTGTTATTTTCTGTGTAAAAATATAAACCTTTAAAAATAAGCTTTATTTCAGAACATACAAACAAAACTCAAAAATAAGTATTATTTTCTGTGTTAAAATATAAAACTTTAAAAATAAGTTTTATTTCAAAACAAAAAATAAAACTCAAAAATAATTTTTATTTCCTAGCAAACAAAATAAAATTAATAAATAAGTTTTATTTCAGAACAAAAAAGTAAAACTCAAGAATAAGTGTTTAAGATTATACTATTTTTATGACGTCTAAAATATATACATATCAAATTGTTTTCCAGCAGCTTAAAGATAAGCCTTTTTATATAGTTTTCAATTTTGGTGTTGTATGTGAGGTGGGCGGATGACGCCCATTTTTCTAGCATGCTTAAATTTTAATATACAATTCCTAATTATCTAATTTTACTTTGGTAGCTTTGATAGATGCCTATTAATATAATTTTCAATATCGGGGTTGTATGGGAGGTGGGCGTGGTCGTTGGTGGATGACTCAAATTTTTCTTACACTCCTTAGTTTTTATATGAAGTGAATAAATACCTAATTTTATTTATTTAGCTTCTACAGAAGCCTTTTTATTTAGTTTTCAATTTTGGGGTTGTATGGGCAGTGGGCGTGTTAGCAGGTGGATGACGCCCATTTTTCTCACACACCTTAGCTTTAACATAGAAGACACAAATCAGAATTTCAGTATTGTTGCTAACATATTAGCCTCTTTATAGAGTTTTCATAATTGGGGTTGTATGGGAGGTAGGCGTGGTTTTCATCCGATCTAGCCCATTCTCGAACTTGATCTTTGTTTTTAAGAAAAAAAGCTTAAATATGAAGTTTCATTACGATAGCTTAAAAATTACGGCTGTAATCGTGTCGACAGACAGACAGACAGACAGACGGACAGACAGACGGACATGGCTAAATCAACTCAGGTGGTGATGCTTATCAAGAACGTCGTGACAAAATTAATATATAAAAATATATAAAATAATGAATTTTTGTCAACGCTCACTGTGGAGTTCAAACCCAGACATAATTAGTACAACAAAAAAAGAAAAGCAACTACTATTGTAAAACTAGATTAAGAAACAACTTACACACACATACAGGAAACCTACGCACAAACTTTTGACAACTAAGTTAGAACACGTAGCCAACCTTCGATTTATATGACCTTACAATGATATGATTCACAACTGGTTTTGAATGTCAAATGGTTAAGTAAGCGCAGATTGTTGCACCTGGTGTGACTAGTCGGTGCATAACCCTTCATACTTTTCACGACCATACCTTACTTCTCTGGAAATACTATTTTTTTATCTTGTTTTTCTTTTTAAATAAAACTTCGGTGAGCTTGCAGCCGGACCTTCCACTAATTTGCTTTTCGTCTACCCTTGCAACTGAATGAAACATTATGCCTCTGCTTGCCGCGCTGCTTGCTGCGCTGCGTGAACCTCGTTTCTCTAAGCTTTTCAGCTGCCCTCACATCAGAGCATTGTTGCGTGGAAGCCGAACTGAAATTTACCACTATTTGTGAAATAAATTATCACTCTAAATGATAAACAGTCGTTATAACTCACTTCACTACTTCCACAATAAAACATTTCCTTGCTAGCCTTGAACAGTTCGCTTCTTCCTATTGCCAACAACATTTCCAATTCACGATGCGTAAGGAACTTCTTTTATCCATTTTTCCATTAACTTTTTTGTAGGAACTGATCATGGCTTTCTATAACCGATATTCATTTAAGCAATATTCAATGCAATTTCAAAACATTTGATTACTTCTTATGTCTTGGTGTGTTTCAACAATTTTGTTTGTCTGTAAGTTAAAATTTGCAGCAAATCAAAAATTTAAACAATCCTACATTTGTCCACTTTTTTTGTGTACAAAAGGGAACTCCCAATAATAAAGGACTGCTTATGAGTATGTTTAGAGAGAAATTTGAAAATCTAAAAATAATTATTTTGCAAAAATTAACCACTTTTAGTCAAAAATTACCTTTTTTATGTCTTCTCAAAAAATTAATCAAAAATTACCTCATTTAGGGACATTTACCTCAATCCGGCAACAGTGCATCCGAATGCTTGTCGTATATTCTACTGGCTTCGCTGCATGAACCTAGCTTATGCTACGCTTCTCAGTTGCCCTGGCAAAAGGTTTAAGTATTTACTTGTTCTGCCTGAACTTGGCTTTCAGCACAACAGAATTTCTCTTATATTTAGTTTTTACTAATGAGAGTCCTGTTATGCAGTTTAAACTTTAGCTGCCCTTACAGAACCAACGCTTCCATTAAGAAAATCCGCAACCGTATATTCTGAAGCAATAGTCCAGATTTTACCAAAACTGAATCCGTCGTTAACCTAGCAGCAAAGCAACGTTTACCAGAACCGTATACCAGAACCGAATCTTAGCCATATCTAAGAATAAAAACTTAACCACACTGATCGACATACAATTTACGACTTAAAAGAAAATATTAATATAAAATTGTCAAATATATATACTTTCTTAGAATAATATATATTCTTTGTTTAGAAAGTCAATGCTCGACACACAAAGGAAAATACAAACGAAAAAAATTAATTGAATAGAAAAAAGTTGTTTGAAATATTTTAATTCATTACTTTTTGTGACGCGAGTGTATGTCAGTTTCTGCGAGATAGAAAGAATTTGAAATTTATCAGTTTTTAATCTTTTAAGCCATAAGAGATAAAATATCCAAAAATAACTTCTAACTATGATTTCAAGTTAGTACACAAAATACTAGTTAGAACTTATAGTTTGTGATGTTCGATAGTGAGTCAGTCAAGACAAACTGTTTAAAAATTTGATGAAAACAGAATAGCGAAAACCAGTATTTTTTCAGCATTTATTATAAAATATGTATGTTTATTTAAAACAAAATTTCTTTTTGTTTATAGCTTATTTATATTTTATGAAGTTTAGTAACAAATTTTGTTGAAGCCTGTGCTGCTACTTTTTGAAATTGTTTAACATAAGTTAAAGTTTTTGCTCTATATTTTGAAATCCTTAAAATTTAACACAGCTTCGATAAATGTTGTTCGGCTTCAATAGTTTATTCATTCTCTTTAAATGGTGAACATAACTTTCTGCTTTCTGCCTTCTGTGTGTGGTTGAGTTACCGCATGCTGCGTGATATATTGTTGCTGCAAATAAGTAGATGCTCACATAGAATACACCCACACACACTTACACAAACATATGCAAACATACTTACCTAAATACATAGTAAGAGCTGGCTGACAATGGATTTGGGTTATTAATTTATATGTATGTATGTTTGCAGCGCATTGTCAACAAAGTGTTTTGCACAAGCACTGTTTTAAGTTTGTTGGTATATGTATTGTATGTGTGTGTGTGTGTGTGTGTGTTTGTTTGTTTTTGGGTGTGTACACTCGAAGCGTGAAAATTGAATTTTTCCAACAAAAACAGATATAAACTATGTACAAAACAAAACAGAACTCTGTGTTTCGCATGGGTCGAATTTTTGCAATCTAAGTTATTGTCATGCTCTAATTATGTAGTTTATTAAATAAATTCTTGAACATGGCAATAAAATGTAGCAAATTGTAATAGAAATAAATGATTTTTGTTGTGGTTTGTCAAAAAATGCATAGTTTGCGGAAGTTTTGCACGCATATATTACAACTATTTGAAGTTACTTTTAAATCGTACACCGTGACGTATGAGTGATTTTAATTCAGTTTTTGTATGCTTTGTTTTTAAAACTTTTCGAATTTTAGCTTGTTTTCGTTTGCAATAACACAACTAATGCTTTCAACAACTATTGCTAGTTTGTTTAAAATGCCACAATACTGTGACGTCCTTAAGATGTTTGTGTTTTTTTTTTTCTACGTGTTAAAAAGTTTGCTTAGTAATGCTTTTCATATAATTTTTTTATTAAAAAATTCATGTTGATGACTTCGTTATGCGCGTTGAACAGAATGTTGTTCACTTGCATAAACATGAAATCTAACAAACAACACCTTCAACCCACACTTGAAAACATACATACACACTTATTAGATATTGGTTTAGTGTGAAAGGCAGGCAGTGTACACCAACATTTTCTAATTATGCAAATTATTGTGTGGCACACAACAAGGATACAAAACGCATGCTTAGAATGTGCTGCTAAAACAAGAAACAACAACAACATCAGCAATACCAGAAACACCAGCGCTACAACATACATAAGCGTTCATTATGTATGCTTCATACAGAATATGGAGCAAAGCAGCTCTCACACACACACCCACTTACATTCAACATACACATTCTGACACACGCTGCGTTCGTTCATACAGTTCGTGCTGTTCATTAATTTAGTAATAAAAAAAGTCAAGGACACTAAAGGTTGTTCTCAGAACATACTTTGATTTCCCAGTTGTTTTTTTTTTTAATTTCTGTAAATTTTCAAAAAAATTCTATCCCACTGACTCAGAATAAAAACATAAACAAAACATGTGCGTACATTTGTGCCAATTTTTAGCAAAGCATGTTTTGTTTTTTTGCGGTAAACACGCATTTTTTGTTTAAAAAAAAAAAATTTTGTTTACTGTGTTCGTGCCAAAAATGAAGAGTTCAATAAACGCAAATTTTTAAATAGATACACAATAGCGCGTAAAGTAAAACAACAACAATTATTTCTAATTTAATTCAAATATGTGCCACCACTTGTTATCAAAAGCAGCTTTGTGCCAAAATGTTAATGCACGCATGCACTAAAGTTTAAATTTATTTTTAGAGTCGAAAGAAACAAGTTTTTGTACTTTTGGTAGAGAGTTCATTTGATGTATGTACTAGGAAACAGGCAAAAATATGCACAAAAATATAAAAATCGGGATGTAAACATAACTTTTATTTGTCTATCAATTACGTTATCTATCAATTTAAGTTTAACAAATTCAGATCACTTATTCAAGTGAAAATGATAATGATATAGAAAAAAAATTGTTTTTTCTTAGAAAGCTTGCTATAATGATTTAAATTTATCTAAGGATCATCACATTTTTATTGAAAACAGTTCTTTTTGACTTAAGAAATGTTTACCAAGAAAGATGAAAAACAAATTTTAAGTTTTTAAATGTTAATGCAGATTTTCATCATTGAAGCAAACAATTTTTATAAACCGCGCTTACCGAATTTTCCCTCAAAATCAGATTTGTCTGAGATTTTTCGCATTTCAAGCATAAGTTGGTTTTTGAGTATCATTTCGAAAAAAAAAAATGTTCAAATTTTACTTTAATGTATATAAATCAGAAGTTTTGGCTATTTTTTTTTATCATGCGATCACATATATTAAATTTTTTAGAGAAATTTGCGTAAGTTTTTCAAAAAACACTTTATTTTAAAATTTCATCAAATGAAAATATGAAATTGTGCAGATTGAAATATGTTAAAATTCTATGCAATACATATAGCAAAAAATAAATCTTGATTTTGCTCTTGCCGTGCCAAAGGTTTAGCCTTTGAAGCTTTGTAATCGTTGGCTGCAGCGTTCTTTATTGTATCGATTACAAAAAAATTCAAAATGTATATTATTGGCTAATTTGACTTGAAATTCCATATTCTTCCGAAAAATTTGATTTTAAGTAAAAATTCTATGAGCACGACTTCTAAACCTCTTCTAAAAAATTTCAAAAAACTCTCAAAAATACCATACTTCATAGGCTTTCAAACACAGAAAAAGTATTATTTTAAAATACCCTTTGTGCAAGCAATTGCATTTTCTTCAAAATGAGTATTCTGAGAATCTCTAAATTCCACGTTATGAGGCCTTCCTCTGCTTCTGAATGAAGAATTTCGAAAACTGCGAAAAATATACGGAAAGATACGTTCAAATCGTTCAAATTGTTGCACAGCAAGGAAAATAAGCCATATCATTATTGGACTGCAGTCATATTCTCTGAATAAAGAGAAATACAACTTGTTGATCCAGATTCAGGAGATATGGTTCGACGTATGCTAAACATGCGGTATTGCATAAATTATTCTTCTAGGAGGATTTGTGAACTATTTCCTTGACTAAAATAGATACTATAAAAATGTTCGTATTGATTCTAAATATAGATTCTGCTCTAAGTCATCGCTGCAAAATGGTTGTTATACCAAATGAATGAACATATATTTTACTTGTTTCCAAAAATTTTGTTTTCTTAATTCGTTCACGCTTCGCAGGACACTGAATAAAAACAAGTTTTGAAGCTACACTCACTACCGCGGCACAAAAGTAGTCCCGATTTGAATTCCATTGAACTGTTGAGATATTATTAAACGAAAAATTCGACAAAATAAGTTATTAACTTAGTCACAGCTGAAGTAGGTCATTGCATACCAAGTTTTATCTGTGTAGGTTAAACATAAGCTTATTTATTGAGTTTTCCATTTTTGGGTTGTATGGGTGGTGGGCGTGTCCAGGGGTGGATGTCATATTTTTTTCGCAGACATCTTTGTTGTGATAAAGCATACCTTATTTTATTTTTGTATGTACCTTTTCTACTTTTACCTTTACCTTTACCTTTACCTTTACCTTTACCTTTACCTTTACCTTTACCTTTACCTTTACCTTTACCTTTACCTTTACCTTTACCTACCTTTACCTTTACCTTTACCTTTACCTTTACCTTTACCTTTACCTTTACCTTTACCTTTACCTTTACCTTTACCTTTACCTTTACCTTTACCTTTACCTTTACCTTTACCTTTACCTTTACCTTTACCTTTACCTTTACCTTTACCTTTACCTTTACCTTTACCTTTACCTTTACCTTTACCTTTACCTTTACCTTTACCTTTACCTTTACCTTTACCTTTACCTTTACCTTTACCTTTACCTTTACCTTTACCTTTACCTTTACCTTTACCTTTACCTTTACCTTTACCTTTACCTTTACCTTTACCTTTACCTTTACCTTTACCTTTACCTTTACCTTTACCTTTACCTTTACCTTTACCTTTACCTTTACCTTTACCTTTACCTTTACCTTTACCTTTACCTTTACCTTTACCTTTACCTTTACCTTTACCTTTACCTTTACCTTTACCTTTACCTTTACCTTTACCTTTACCTTTACCTTTACCTTTACCTTTACCTTTACCTTTACCTTTACCTTTACCTTTACCTTTACCTTTACCTTTACCTTTACCTTTACCTTTACCTTTACCTTTACCTTTACCTTTACCTTTACCTTTACCTTTACCTTTACCTTTACCTTTACCTTTACCTTTACCTTTACCTTTACCTTTACCTTTACCTTTACCTTTACCTTTACCTTTACCTTTACCTTTACCTTTACCTTTACCTTTACCTTTACCTTTACCTTTACCTTTACCTTTACCTTTACCTTTACCTTTACCTTTACCTTTACCTTTACCTTTACCTTTACCTTTACCTTTACCTTTACCTTTACCTTTACCTTTACCTTTACCTTTACCTTTACCTTTACCTTTACCTTTACCTTTACCTTTACCTTTACCTTTACCTTTACCTTTACCTTTACCTTTACCTTTACCTTTACCTTTACCTTTACCTTTACCTTTACCTTTACCTTTACCTTTACCTTTACCTTTACCTTTACTTTTACCTTTACCTTTACCTTTACCTTTACCTTTACATTCTTCTTTTTCTTGATTTTTGTCTTAAATTTCTTAAGTCTGCCTAGTTTACATGCCTTCGATTTAGTACGCTTGGTACGCTTAGAATAAGACTTTGAGTCATGAACTTCTATCAAATTTCTGTTTGCAAGTGTGTTCATTACCCCAATTTAAAAAAAGCGATGACCATTTTTATAAAGAAGGTTCATCCCCATTTTTGTTAAAATACTCTTTTTCTATTTCTCATTTACTTTGTGTTGAACACGATTTTGTTATTTTTTCTTGATTGCTCAGAACAAACTCATTGCACTCATTGCTCAGAACAAACTACATGATGAGCAAAAATGAACAAAATGGTTTGTGAGAAAACTTCTTGAGACGTATTGAACAATTTTTGCAGATCAATTCTCAGAAACCTGATCTTTAAATCGGGAGGTACAAATTATGCGTCGCAAAAATCCAGAAGCATTGGGTTCGAATCTCGGCCAGGCTACAGTTTAACCTTTCTTAATTCTAGTCAAGTGAACTTGAAAAATTATCAAAATTCGGGACGGAAAAAGAAAGTTTTAGTTGATGAAAGAAAAGTTGATGAATAGGAATGCTTAGTTATTTGAATTGAACGAGGTATAGGAAACACTTTTGTCTTAAATTCAAATATTCATAAAGCTTAAAGCATTCGACACTTGTTTCACTTGATTTTCCTTATCTAGCAACTATAAATCTACTCATTTTCGAACTTCTTTGCTTCTACAAAAAAACATTAAAGATTATTTTAGCTATATTTCATTGAATTGGTGTCTTTAAATAAACCTCATTTTTTTTTCAAAGAGGTCCTTCGCTTTACATGGAAATTTGTATTTGAAATGTATACATATTTTTGTGACGCACTTCACACAACTTTTGCAAAAAGATCAAAACTAAATAATAAAAACTTATTTTAACAAGACTTTAATTTAATGTTACTTCGTGATATGTGCAAATTTCCCGCCGTGGAAAAATATATAGCCGAGCAATAAATCATGGTAGGCGGTTAATTAAAACCAAAATTTTAAAGTATCTTTTAGTGAGCTCAGACTCAGCATAAATGCAACCGTCATAACCCCAATAAAGTTCAACCTTTCTTATGCCAGAGCGTTTTAAAATACAGTTGGCGGAAGTGCATATTTTCCATTTTGATTGCTGGAGATGGCAACAATTTATCACGCCTTAAAGTATGCCAAACAACAATGCTTCAATGAGACACTATAGCTATAATAGTGCAATTTGCACTTTTTACCAGAATTTCCGATTGCCAGAATTTGCATAGAATGTCGACAGAGTTAATTTTTTACCCAACCACACACAGACTTACTAACAGAAGCACAATAATGCTGACACACTTACAGGTGCTTTACAAAATTTACTGCCTTCACTAAATACTCATTACGTTTGTAGAGTTTGCTGCATAATTTAACAGCACATAGCATTGCAAAAGCAAAAGACGATGAATGAGCATATAATAGAGAGAAGCAAGTCAGTAGCTACGAAGTAGCATCAAAGTGTCTGCGGTTTTCCGTTTCCGGTAAGTTACGTCGTTGCACCAAAAACCATACAAAGTCATGAAGCCGGTAGAAAAAGCGCAGTTATTGTGCTTTTCAGTAACGACGACTAGAAAAGTGTCACAAGCCTTCATACAATATCATAGATGCAGTCAAGGAATACCTAGATGCTGTATACATACATACAAGCAAACATATGCACTGCTAATGCCAGAGAGCAATGATGAAGAGAAAAAAGAGTTGCCTCAAGGCTAAGTTAAAATTTATGACTGCATTCTTAGCGCAGACGTTTTAAATAAGATTGTTTTTTCTATGAATGTGAATTTGTATAAAATTTATTTTATTCAAAAGCGCTTTGTTGGCCTTTTTTCAACAAACCACAAAAGCAACTTCGGTTTGTGTTCATAGTTCAACAGAAATTTGCTGTCTAGCTGCTAATGTGCACAATTTTTTGGTGTATTTTTGGTTAAACAGCTGCAAGTGTGGGTCACTTTTGTGGTCATGACAACAATCGAGCAACAACAGCAGCAGAAACAACAACAAAAACAACAAAAACAACAACAAACACTACAATACAAGGACTATAACAAGGTTGTGACAGGCTCAACATTGTCACGTACTCACTGGCCGTTGTTGAATGTTGGCCGTCTGTTGGCTGAACAGACGAATTTTCGTCAACAAAAACAGCAGCGTTAATGAAAAAAAAAACATGATCTGACAACCACACATAGACTGCTGGTTGACTGCTCATGTATGTCTGTTTGAGTACGTCAAAGTGGCTTGTTTGAATGCAATACAGATATCATGCTTTCGTTTTAATGCACGTTCGTGCAACTTTAGATTTTTTATTTTGTTGCTCTCGTTGCTGTTAGCTAAACTATTTGTTGTTGCCTTACCATATTCTGCTATACTATGACATGTCCAAATCAAACTTACACGCCACTTCTTTCCTCTTGCTTCTATTGCTTAGAAGCGTGACCCATGACGACCGCCTTTCAACTGCTAATGCAGCGCGTATTCGTGCGTCAGTCAATTTGCGGCGGTGTCAATTGGTCTCCATTTTATGGTTTAATGTTTCATATAATTTTGTCAGTTTTTTAATGTTGCTTTCATTTTGAATATAAAAAATTAACGCCCATGTCAGGACATGCAATAAATAACAAAAAAAAAAAAAAAAAACAAAAAATTAACATTATAAAATAACCCAAAATGACTCACATTAAAGCATTGTTTTTGTATCTGCCTATTGGCGAATTCGCACATATTCCGAATTGTATATATTTGCTTCCATTTTCGTTATTTTTGTGTGTTCTTTTCGTGTTTTTGTGTGTGTCTTCTACTACTTTATTTTTCCGCTAAATGCTACTTCCGCTTAACAACGGATGTTGACTATTTTATTTTTTTTTGCAGTTATAAATTTGTTTTAATATGCTGTGATTAATTGAGCGCAGCTGAATGTGCATTATTTTATTTTATTGCAATAATAACAATAACAATAATAATAACAATAACTGAAACACAATAACAACAAAAGCAATGAGCAACATAAATAAACTGAATAATTGCAGCCATATTTAAAGGAGTAAGAAACACAAATATTTCTCTTGAAGCGTAATATTTTTTGGGCCTTAAAAAAATTCACATTTTTACAAAATTTATACCAAAACTAAATATATTTAAACACTTTAAAAAACTACTTTAACAGCGGACTGTGCGAATGAATGTGAATGAGCTTGTCGTAAGCTAATCGAGAGCTTCAATAATGTCTACAACATTTTGTCAAACATTTTTTTGATGCCAAACTCATTACTGTTCCCCCAGTTCTGTATCTACTGTAAACTTGAAATTGAAAATTTAATTGAAAAACCCTCTTTAATGGTATATATCATGTAGTTAATCATATTTCTATATACAAAGATGCTTGTTTATGGATGAAAAACTGTCTATCTACATCATAAAATTTTTACGTATCTACACTGAGGGAAATATGTGTTAAAATTAAATGAAATTGTGTTAATATCAACCGAATTTCTTTTTTAAATAGATCTTGAAACAATTGCATTGAAGTTAAACACAATTGTTTTTAAAGTTTAAATTTAAAGCAAACGTCTTTGTTTTTAAAGTAATGTTTTTTAATATATAAAAACAAATTTTAAAAATTAATATTTAAAACAAAAGTTTTAAAGCATTATTTTTTCGATGCCATTTTTTTTTTCTGAGTTTTCAACAAAAGATTCTTTATCAGCGACCCATGGGAACCTCCGAATATAAAATTTTACCACCAATCGGTGAAGTTTGAATTTTAAACATGAAATTAATTAATAAATGATTATTTTTTCCAATGTTCGACATTTTAAAAAAATTAAAAAAATGGATTCAAGGATATAAGAAAAAATTATAAAAAAAGGAAAAAGTCTATAATTGAAATATAAACACGTTTGTTAAAAATTTTGTTTTGTAGAAAGGCAAATGCGTTAAATTTCTATTTTAAAATTTTTTATTTAATTTTAAAGAATGTTTATTTGCTCAGTGTATGATTTCATCTCAAAAGGCAAACTTTTCTGTCATCAATATTTTAAATAGTTCTTGCGAAAAATATAATAATTGCGTCTTGGTTTTGCAATATAATTCTTTTTTTTTGCATAGTCAAACACTGTGAAGAATATTAAAAGTTTTTTATAAAATATAAGAAGTAGGTACATGTATTCAAAGAGCTCTATCTTCCTCACCATAATAAAAACAGAAAAGAGGCTCAGGTAAAATTTAAGTGTCTTGAATTTATATATCTGGTTTTCAAAACCTACGGATATACTTTACTTTTAAAACCAATGTAAATGCTTTTTATGATTACCTTTCAAATTTTTCATAGAATGTAGTGCAAGTCAATCAATTTTCGAGCAATAGACCTGGTCGAGCAAGAACTAATCCGACAGTATCACAATTTTTATTTATTTATTCATCTTTCGACCAAGTCTATCAGAATGAAACAAATTGGGTTACAAAAGTATTACAATAACATAATTCCGTAAAATGTGAGTGCGGAACGCTTGATTTTTTTGAAAAATTTTATAGCATATTTTTAGGCATTTTTTTTTAATTATTGAAACTTCAAAAGCTTTTTATATTTAATTTTGAAATTTTCAGTTTTATAAAAATTTTTCAAACATATTTCGTTGCACCTACTATGGTTTCCGTTTTTACTTTAAGGTATTTTATAAATATTTAGAACTAAAAATTGGTATTTGCACAATTTAAAATCGAATATGTAACCATCGATGATTTCTAATTTAGCTTAAAGAAAGTCAATATTTCATGTTTTTTTTTTCTTCCGGAAAACCGGGCCCGTCATTTTTGACGGGAAAGAACTAGTATATATGTATATTAGGCTGGGTCGATTTTTAAACCGATGTTGCCTGGGCGACTTTCGGTTCGGGCATGAATGGTTATTAAACAAAAAAAAAGGGGGGCCTGGGGATACATTTTACCCCATCGCACCCTCAATTTTGTGAATTTTTGCTATTGGAATTTTTTTCAAACATTTTTTTTTTTAAAAACGTGCACAGCTAGGGCAAACCTACGACAAATATGAAATCCTCACACCCGATTCAACCAATCAACGGTCTAACATTTATACGTTGTCATACAAAAATTTACCGTAACACATTTTTTTTTTTTTTTTTTTTTTTTTTGGATTCGCCAAAGGAGTGAGAAATCTCATAAATACGTATAGCCCGTACTATACGCATGCACGACTTACATTCTACAACATTCCGGATTAACCGGAAAGATAGAATGCACCTACGTACTAAAAAACACACCCAGTTGGCGAAGTATGAATTTCCACTAAGCACATAACTGGCTTTTCAGCGGAACTTAAAAATTTTATACAAAAACACGAATTTATTAAGAATATTTGAATTTAAAAAAGTAAACAACATCAAATAAGTAGTAAACTTTACATAAAACTCTAAAACAAAGAGACCAAAGTAACTATAAATAATATGAATATTAGTAAGTTTGCGGCAACTATCCAACCCAAGATCCTACGTGGAAAAGAGAGTAAACTCTTAAACACCAAACCAATTCCAATTATAACAGAGATATATACGTGTAAATATGTACAAACATATATGTGTATATATATACGGGTCACTATGTAATTTTGGAACACCGTGCTAATGTTATTAGTTGGATATGTATTTGGGCCAACGCAGGCATAAACTTGCATGGAAAAGAGATAAACTCATGCGCACCAAACTAAGTAACTAATAAGTCAACTGAATAAGAAAAATTTTAAAATTTTTTGAATAAAAACAAACAAGTTAAAGCATACATATCGTATTCGATGGTATTTACTTCATCAAACGCAATATTATAAAGGAAAACAACTGAAACGATCTCGAATATATGGAATAACTTCAGCCAACATTTTAACAGAATATAACAATATTATTAACCGAGATAATGTTTGAAACAAAATTCTAAAATGTATCAATTATTTAAATGTAAAATCATTTTCCGTTTCAAGGCATCCACCGACTCACAAAAATTAATTAAGCTGTAGCTATTATTGAAATCACTACACATACATCGTAAAGGGTCATGAAGGGCAAAATTTGAAGTGCACTGGCTCAACTTAAAAAGCACAAAATGTCTAGATCCTCTTCTTGGGATGTTAAAGTTAAGAGATGAGAGAATATATTGGGAGTCAATTTCACCACAAACTAATTTATATAGGAAGGTGACATTAAGCACCGTCCTTCTGCTTCTCAGGGAAGGTAGTAAAATTTGCTTAAGGCGGGTTTCATACGAAGGAAGAATAATATCTGGGTTCCAACGATGATGACGTAAAGCAAAAAGTAAAAACTGTTTTTGAACCGATTCTATTGCATCAATGTGGACGTTATATTGAGGGTTCCATACTACGGAAGCATATTCAAGAATAGGCCTTACGAGAGATATATACAGTAATTTAGTAGTGAAGGCATCATTGAATTCTTTCGCCCATCTTTTAATGAAACCAAGGACACCTCTAGCCTTATTTACAGCCAAATTAACGTGGAGATTGAAGCGAAGTTTTGGATCCATAATTACACCAAGATCAACAAAACTATGAACAATTTCTAAGTGGATGTTATTTATAGTGTAATTTGTACTATGAGCAGTTCTACGTGAGAAGGTCATTGATTTGCATTTTTTTAAGTTAAGGTTTAATAGGTTGAAGTTACACCAATCCACTAGTCTGTTTAAATCAGATTGTAAAAGGTGTTGTTCGTCGAGTGACTTGTAGGTAAGAAAAAGTTTCACATCGTCAGCATACATTAAGACGTCACAATGTTTAATTGCCGAGGGAAGGTCATTAATAAATAGTAAGAATAAAACCGGTCCAAGATGACTTCCTTGCGGAACACCAGATGTAACCATTATATTTTGTGAAAGAGAATTTTTATATAAAACTTTTTGAAAACGTCGCGATAAATAAGATTCTATCCAATTTAGCAATTTTACAGGAAACCCAATTAGCTTAAGTTTATTCAATAGAAGATTATGATTGACACTGTCAAAAGCTTTGCTAAAGTCCGTATAAATAACGTCAGTCTGTTTTCCCAAAGTAAAACCTTTTATTACACGAGTTGTAAACTCCAAAAGGTTTGTTGAAGTTGATTTACCCTTTAAAAAACCATGCTGAGTGACAGAAATGGAAGATGAAACGAAGTGGGTTAGTTGTTCAGTTATGATTTTTTCAAATAATTTAGGGATTGCGCTTAATTTGGCGATGCCTCGGTAGTTAGTGACATCAATTTTGGAGCCAGATTTATGAAGGGGTATAATATATGAATCTTTCCATATAATGGGAAAATGACCACTTTGCAGGGATATATTAAATATGTTTGATAGAGGAGCACACAGGTTGCTAGCACATTCCTTTAGAATGCAACTCGGAATTTCATCAGGGCCAGTCGAAAAAGAGCATTTAACTTGACGAAGGTTATGCATAACAATAATTGAGTCTATTACTGGAGTTTCAAAAGAGCTAACTGGAGGTAAATAAGGATGCTCAGAACACATATTAAATGGTATGTTGGAGTAAGTTGATTTGAAGAAGCTTGAAAACATGTTAGAAATAACATTGTCACAAGACGATTCCTCTTGATTGAATCTCATAAGGGGTGGAAAGTTGGAAGCCTTACGTTTTGAATTAACAAAAGTATAGAAGAGTTTCGGATTATCATTAAATTGAGATTTGATGTTGGCTATATAAGCAGTGTAACACTGTTTATTTAATAGCTGGTATCTGCAACGACAAGATGAATAACAAGCAAAGTCAGTATTAGAACCAGATTTTTTATATTTTTTAAATAATCGATTTTTTAAATTTTTTAGTGACTTAAGTTCACTTGTTAGCCAGGGTGGACTTAAGGGTTTAGAATTAATTTGCTTTGTTGGGACGCACAATAAGAAGCACCTTTGCAAAGTATCATTAAAAAACTGTACCGAGGTTTCGACGTCATAATATGAATACGGTGGTTTAATAGATAGAATCGGTGACCAGTCAGTCTGCGAGAGTAAGGTGTTGAGTTTAACATAGTCTGTACTTTTGAAATTATATATTTTTGTATTTCGCTTATCAGGTGTAAGTTTATTTTCATTTTCATGAGCAAGTAAAACTGTTATTTCAAGAGTTGGATGATGTTCATCTTCCGGAAATGATACAGGGTTTGATCGATTGAGATATACAGTAGTGCATCTATCTACAAACACAAGGTCCAGCGTTCTATGGTTTTTATTAAAAGTATTATTGACTTGTTGAAGACACAGGTCAGATAACTTATCTAAAAAATCATTTATCCAATTACTAGTGGAAACAGGTGTAAGAAATGAAGAGTCATCTGTCGAATTCCAAGACACAAAGGGTAGGTTAAAATCGCCCAACACAATAAGAACATCATTATTTTTTAACATATTATGAACTTGCTCGATGGCGTTTATATGTCTTAAGTAAATTGATATGTCACAATTTGGAGGAATGTAAGAACAGGTAAGATAAGCAATGCAGTTATTTAATTTAACTGAAACACAAATAAACTCCAGTTCACTAGTGTCGAGAATTGTTAATTCATCAGATGCAAACGAGATATGAACAGCTATCAGAACACCACCACCGATCTTATTATAACGGTCTTTACGGAAAATTTGATAATTTTTACACATTATTTCAGAATTTAGAATATTAGAGCGAAGCCAAGTCTCCGTGAAAATTAAAATGTTATATTCGAAATCAAAACTGTTAATGAACATTGCAGAAAGTTTGGAATTAAGACCCCTTACGTTTTGATACACAAGTTCTAATTTAGACTTACAATTTGTTAATCGTTTTTTGGATGAGATTGCGGACTATTTCGCGGGCGAGGCAAGTGTACAACATTTACTAATCGCGGATTATTTTTGAATTCGAATTCGCGTACGATTGTATTTCGTGGCCAGAAACTTACATCAACAATAATATTAAATAAATTTTCTGGAACTGTCAATCTAAAGGAAGTAGTCAGACGTGCGTTTACATATTTGAATTTATGAATAGAAATAGAAAGAGTCGATGAACATTTCAACTTTGATTTAATGAAAAAATCTATATCATTATCTGTTGTATCAGATGCTAAGCGCGAAACAAAGATTGATTTAGTTGGAGGAATAGCAATCAACGGTTTAGGATCAGAAATGTCAGAAGTAATTGCAATTTGTTGGACATCAGCAACAGTAGGAGCCAGAGAAGCAGCTTGTGCATACGTTATTTCAGGCAAAGCGAGAGGTGGAGCTGATAATGGAAAAGGAGCAGACATAGACAAATTTGCCGAAGAAGAAAGAATAGGAGGAGGAGCATCCGTGTCCATGTCGTCAACGTTGTCTTGTTCTATAGAAGGTTGTGTTGGTGTCGAGTCAGTTTTCTGTTTGCTTCGAAGGGTCATATGTTTCTTTTTTCGCTTTGGTGAAGGAATTGACTCATCAATATATTTAAATTCGTTGAAATGAGTTTGATATTTTAAAAATTTATCAGAAAGTGAAGAAAGTTCTCTACTTATTTCCGAGAAACCTTGCTTCGTTTGCTTAAAAAGCTTATACAAGTTAATGTCGGCCAACCTACACTTCTCACAAGACCAACGCAACCCTTTACCTTCTTCAATGGCATCTGCCACTCGACCTGACACTCCTGCACACTTGATGTGAACGATATTGTCACATAACCAACATGACAAACATCGTTCATTTTCACCTTTAGTGGAGCAGCCAGGCTTAGCACAAACCATTGTTTTTTTTTTTTTTTTTTTTTTTTTAGTTTAACAATGTATTTAATTTAAAGAAAGAAAAAGAAAACAATAAAGTAAAAAGATATGAAAATAAATAGTGGCGAAAGTTTAAAAACAAAGAGATAAAAACTCTGAGACACCCTGTGGGAATAGCTTAAAGAAGTGCCTACAGGTATGCAACGCTATTTTACTTAACTTAAGAGAAGCTAAGAAAAAGAAATAAATAGCGAAATGTCAAAAAATAAAAAGAACAACAAGAACAGAATTTAAAGAATAGAAATAAAGCACAACAATGTTTGTATGTTTTTGTTTTGTTGATTTTTTTTTTTTTTTCACTGCTTATAAAAATAAGCACAAGTGTCAAGCACTTTAAACTTATGCACTTATATATATATTTTGAACGCGTAAATTATCGCAATTCGCGGAAACTGTGCACAATTATTGAAGGCACAGAACACTCAATTCTATAAACGAATTAAAATATCGAAATAACGTATTTAAACCGTTTATTTAAGAACACAAATCACAAATTGAAAAACAATTAAAACACGAACAGAAATTTTCGATGCTGATAGTTCGACGGAGTTGCCAGATAAAATAAAAAAAAATAAACATTCCTGAAGAAAAAAAATTTCAGTAAATTGAAAGTATATTCTTATCGTTGGTGCGTATGTAATTGTCACCATCACGGCTGAACCATTGCAGCTATCCACCTTATAGCTGCACCTAGATACATCTAGAGATGTTGTTGATATCATTCAAGAATGCAAGAATCTGAAACATTTATAAACTTTCTTGTCATCTGCATACATTAAGCAGGCAGAATGCTTAAGATAACTCGGCACATAATTAATAAAGAACAGAAATAGAATTGGACCAAGATGACTCACTTTTGGAACACATGAGTAATGAAAAACTAGTCTTTATTTCATTTGACCTACTTGAAGGAACGAAAATGTGCAAAAATTTATAAAAATTTCAAGTTTTATTGATTGCCTGTTAACGCCTCTAAGCACTCAGAAAAAGTTTTTTGGAAGATGATAAAAAGCATCATATTTAGAGAAAAATGGTATAAATAGACTTTGCTTCAGATAATGCATTTCTCTTAATGTTATCCTAAAAATTCTCTTTATATGATAAAAATCTTCTATGAAAAAGAAATATAAATATCGTTTTTAAAGAAAAATACCTTTTATTTTTGAGAAACGATTTGTTTTTATTGAAGAAAATACTTCTCATTCTGAATAAATTTTTCTCTATAAATGAGAATTTGTTGTGCGAGAAAAATACGTATCATTATTAGAGACATTCAAATATTTTCGTTTCCCAGAAGTGAAGAAAAATTTCTTCGAAAATGTGAAAATGTATTCTTAATGACGAAAATTTTATTTGAAAAAAAAAATTTTCGAAAATAGAAAAATTTTTTAACGGAACAGATGTGTGTTTTTTTTTCTGAGTGTAGTATTTTCGCTATTGTTGCTTGTATGGGAGGTGGGCGTGTTCGTATTCGTGGACGGATAACGCCCAATTTTTTAATGCATCTTAGTTAAGGTATAAAATACATACACAGAGGGAAAAACTTATGGACTCACTAGCAGGGATGATATTTTGAGTGGAATAGTACTTTTTTGGGTACTATTGACTCTACAAAAGAACCCGAGTACCTTCTTGCCGAAAAAAGTACTCTGGTATATTAAAGAATTTTACTTGAAATTTTGTCAAGAGTAAAAAAAAAATCATTTTTGAAAATGAAGTCATAAACTTATTGCCAAAATTCTCGCCCAGTCACGGAATATTTGTCGTTGATTTTAGAAATCCAAATGTCCCAGAACTTTTTTCCTGCCGAAAAAAGTACTCTGGTATATTAAAGAATTTTACTTGAAATTTTGTCAAGAGTAAAAAAAAAATCATTTTTGAAAATGAAGTCATAAACTTATTGCCAAAATTCTCACCCATTCACGGAATATTTGTCGTTGATTTTAGAAATCCAAATGTCCCAGAACAAGAACTTTTAAAAGAAAAAGTTAAAAATTTTCATTAAAAATTTCCCTTTGTAAAAAAGTACTCTCGAAAATGATCCGATATCATCACTGCTCACTAAATAAATTTATGAACTTATGGCATAGTTTTCTGCACACATAAATTTTAAATTTTTCTTGTATCGAGTACATGTTGAAATCTGTGTTGAGTAAATAATGCTTTTAAGCGGTGCTATAGTCAATAAAGAATTCTATGTACTCAACACATACATATTTGTCGTGAATTCATGGATGTATGTTGTGGGTACATTCACACTGTACTCATCACAAACTGTTGTTAACAATTTCATATAATGAGTACAGTTCTGATGTACGTGTTACATAGATTATTGACCCACTACATAAAGTCATGTAGAACATTTGTGATGAGTACAGTATGTTAGAACAATTTTCATGTACTCAGTACATACAGAATTTACTCCTTACATATTTTTATGTAATAAGTACATACATAATTTATTCAAAAATAATAAGAAGAAGAATAAGAGTTATGTGATGTCAATTTTGAGAGAGTCATTGAAGACACAATTAATCATGTAAGTGGTATTACATTTTAGTTCTATTGTTTCTATTGAAATCCCATGCAGGTAAGAAAAAGAGGAGAAAACGTTGAAATAAATTCGATTAGCAGAATTGTTGAAGAAGATGTACATGCTGATGAAGAAGTTGAAAATGAAGAGGATACACAACATTTCATAACAGAAAGTTTTGAAAAAATAATTTTAGAGAGTTTTAGATGGAGGAGTACGAGCCTACCCGTTTGCAAAACTGGTTGGAAAAAAGGACCAGTTTGTCGAGAAGTCAAAGATCCAATAAAATATTTCAGTGAGTTCTTCGATGATGAAATTATAAACAAGATTTGCAAGGAAACAAATCTTTATTCGATTCTAACGAAAGGCAGTACTGTTAAATTGCTTACCATTCGAGATCAGCCGATTTTTTGACGTACTATTTTATTTAGGCGTAATACAAGTTCAAAATTTGCTTATGGCTTGGATGTCAAACTTCAGATTATCAGCTTTTGCAGATTCTTTATCAAGAGTACGCTTCGAGAATATCAAAAAAATTTTTCACATAAGTGATAATGCTCAACAGACGTAACGTAGATCAACTAATTAATTGAAAGAGAAATGTAACAAAATAGACCAGGACAAACAGCAGAGCATTGATGAACAAATGATTAAATACAAAGGACGTCACAATCTGAAACAATACCTACCAATGGAGCCCAATAAATGGGGATTTAAAATGTTCACGAGAGCTGAAGTTTCTGGTAATGTATACGATTTTGCTCTCTATGTAGGATAAGGAACTTGCCCGTCTCTTGGATTAGGGATCTCATCAGATATTGTGGTGCACTTAGCTTCTCATCTTCCACAAAATAAGAATTATAAATTATTTTTCGATAATTAGTTCACTTCCATAAGCCTGATGATTGTGGTTAAAAAAAGACATTTCAACAGCAGGAACAACTCAAAGCAATCGAATGAAAAACTGCTGCCTTATGAATGAAAAGGAGCTCATGAAAAAAGGTCGTGAATCGTATGATTCTAAATATGAGGTAGCATATAATTTAGCTGGCTGTCACTGGTACAACAACAAGAGCGTTCAACTAGTCTCAAATTATATAGCTAAAACTTCAGTTTCCGAATGCAAACGCTGGTGTTGTAAGCAAAATAAGTATATGAATATACCTTGACCTGCTGTTGTCCATTGTTATAACAAGCATATGGGAGGCGTAGACCTGGCTGACATGTCAGAGTTGTATAAAAATCAACCACCGTTCAAAAAAATGGCATATGCGTATTGCATACTGGTGCCTCACCACAGCTGTAGTCAATAGCTGGTTGTTGTATAGAAGAGACATAAAAAATCAAGATGGAAGAGCGAAATATATGTCATTGTTGAAGTTCCAATTCAATATAGCAAACGAGCTTCTACACGAGTCTGATATTATGCCAGTTAACCAACGCAAAAGAGGTCGTCCATCGGCAATCCTTTCAAGCATGGAATCAGATTCACCGTCATCAACATCTCCAGCACCATCTAACATTTCAAACGTTTCACCACAAAGTTTATCGTCCTCAACAAAACGATCATACATATCAGAACTTCCAAAATCCATTAATCTTGATCAAGCCAGTCATTGGGTTGAATGGGGACCAAAAGGAAGGTATAGATTATGCCATACCGGTATTCCAAAATCAATATGTTCAAAATGTAAGGTACACTTATGTTGTAAACCACAAAAGAATTGATTTGTTTCATATCACACATGAAATGTATCAAAAATTAATAAAAATAACATAAAATATGCATATTCTTTTGTGTTTAAAATGTACTACCATGGTCCAATGTTGCTTATAAGCAACATCTTATAACGGTAAAACAAGAAGTGATAGAGGCTTGAAATTGATATCAGTTCATATTCAAGGCTCAACCAATAACCTACTGTATTCAATATATTTTTATCACGCCCACTTTAATAATGACATCAAAGGGTTTAATAAAAAAAATAGGCTTTTGAAGTGGCTTAAATTATTGCACTGCATAAAAAAAAACTTAAAGTATTCAAGAAAGGTTAAATTGCCACCAGCGGTGATAACGGCGGCGAATTTATCAATCAAGCTATGAAATCATTCATGGCTAATCGAGGCATAATAATGCAGATAACAATTCCACACTGCCCGGAGCAAAACGGTGTTGCTGAGCGTAAAAACAGGACGTTGGTGGAAATGATTCGGGCAATGTTAAATTAGTTTAAATTGCCTAAAAATTTATGGGTAGAGGGTGTTTGCGCAGCGAACTATATACAGAATCGTTTACCTTCGAAATTGATACAGAAAACTCCATTTGAGCTTTGGTTTCAAAGGAAACCGGATGTCAGCAATATTCGAGTATTTGGCAGTAGAGTGTTCGTGCAAATTCCAAAATGTAAAAGTAAGAAGCTGGATAATGTTTCATTCGAAGTAATTTTGGTTGGATATGCAGAAAACTGTAAAGGGTATCGGATGCTTAAATTAGGGTCCAATGAAATTGTATTGAGCAAAGACGTCAAATTTAACGAGAATTGCAAGTTTATGCCAAGGATCAATGCAAAGATTCAAGAAAAGCAGGCTGAGGTCGGATATCAGAAAACTTCAGAAATACCTATTAATTTGGATAATCAAGAAGAATTTGAAGAAATTGATTCAGAAGTACTTGATGATGCCGGAGTAGAGAACTATGAATCAGCTGAAGAATTCGTAAGTACAAGTACAAGTCAGTACAAAAGAATTAAAGCAAAAGGACCTGTAAATTACAATTATTTGTCTGCAAGTGATAATGTTTTAAAAGCGCCTCCAAGTTCATGGACAGAAATGTTATCACTTGAGGAAGGGGAACGCAATACTTGGCGCTCAGGTACAACGAAGAAATGCTTTCTTTAAAGAAAAATGGGACATGAAAGTTGACAGAGCTACCTCCAGGTAAAAGAACTATTGGTTGCAAATGGGTGTTTCAACTAAAAAGTGACTCTTGTAATAATCCAAAATATAAAGCCAGGTTAGTTGCAAAGGGATTTATAATAAAAATTCTGAGAGGATTATGATGAAATATTTGCACCAGTGGAAAAATATACAACTGTTAGAACATTACTTGCAGTTTCGTCCGTAAAAGGGTTAATTGTCAAGCATTTTGATGTTAAGACGGCTTTTTCAAATGGAGATCTTAAAGAAGATATTTTTATGACGCAACCCGAGGGCTATGTCAAGAAAGGGTCTCAGCATTTGGTTTGCAAACTTCATAAGTCAATCTATGGGCTAAAGCAGGCTGCAATAGCATGGTATGAAAAACTTATTTCAGTATTCGTTCATGAAGGGTTTTTGAGAAGTAAAGCTTATACTTGTCTTTATACGAAAGGATTAAGAGATGAGCTTATTAACATATAAGTGTATCTAGATTACATACTTATCTGTACTCAAAAGGACGATGTTGTCGAGCAAATTTTCAAAAGATTGGGAAAACATTTTGAAATTAAAAATTTAGGTAATGTGTCATCATATCTTGGTATACAGATCGAAAAAGATACTGAAGGAAATTTTTATTTACACCAAGAAGAAAAGATAGAAAAATTGATAAAATCTACAGAATTAGATGATGCGAAAATAAGTAACATACCGATGAATCCTGAATTTATTAGAATTAATGATGAAAGCCATATTCTCACAAACAAAAGAAACATATCGGAGTGAAGTGGGATCGTTGCTACATATTTCTATTACAACAAGACCAGATATTGCATTAGCTGTGTCAATCGTTTGCAGGAGGGTTGCAAATCCTCGACATTGCGATTGGGAAGCTTTTAAGAAAATTGTACGCTATCTTAAAGGAACAAAACATAATCGTCTGCTCATAAGAAGAACAACAAACCTACAAATACAATGTTATACAGAAGCAGACTGGGCAGGAGATCATACAGATCGTAAATCAACCAGCGGTTTTGTTTTTCAGTTGGGTTGCAACCTGATATCATGGTCATCAAAAAAGCAAACTTCAGTAGCATTATCATCAACAGAAGCTGCGTTCATAGCCGCGCCAATGGCTGTTAAAGAGTTGTTATGGTTAAAGCAGTTGCTCAAAGATATGTCTTATATTTCTATCGATGATCCAGTAACAGTTTTCGAGGATAATCAGAGTTGTATCAAGATGATAACAAATTCTAAATTTAATGCTAGATGTAAACATATAGATGTAAGATATCATTACATAAAGAGTTTGCAAGAAGATAGTATTATTAATATTATATATTGTCCAACTGAAAACATGTTAGTGGACTTTCTTACAAGGCCATTTCCTTTACCAAAATAAGGAAAACTTATTAAAAATGTATTTGTTGAGAAAGGGTGTTAGATACTTGCAACAAATATACTTTGTTTTTCTTTTGTTTTAAAAAATATTATTAATTGAAATTTTGAGTTCGAAAAATGTTCTCTAAAATTGTATTGTAATAAAATTCTCATACTCGTCACAACGTTTGTTTTCTTTAACTTAAAATAAAATCCAATCAGAAATATTCACATCATTATAACAGCATTAACATTTTTTGTGCTATCCGATTTTTTAAAAAATCAATTTTAGCCAAGTGTCTCATACAAGCGGCCCCAGTGTGCGACGTGACAAATTTAATGTAAATTTACCCTCACGTAGTATTCGTAGGGTACAAAATAATCTTCCTTACAATTTTTGGAAAAAAAGCTGAATTGTTTTTCTCGTGAACTTAATTTAAAATAACTTGATTTTGTTTTTAAAGCCCTCGTATTTATTTCTTATAAAAAATTTTTTATAATTCTTTTTAATTTTATGTAACTAAATAATAAAGTATTTTTATTTTGGCCTTATTTAAATAAAAAAATCAAAAATTAGATTTTTCTTATATTTAAACCCACTTGATGCATTTTGCCTTGATTACAAAAATTAAAGAGAAATTTTAAAAATTTGTGTCTGTTTTTTTAAAGTTGCTACACTTCAACTAAAAGCATTTTAATGAGTTTGCAATTCAAGCAAAAATTCAATTAAAGTATGCTTACATGAATTGTTCTCGCATTTCTTGCTAACCACAATAAAACAAAAAAAAAATGTTTCAACTTAAAACTTCATTTAATTGACTTTTTATGCAGCCACAGACGAGCTTAAAGTGTGGTTTTGCAAAATTAACGTTATAACACTGAAATGCACTCACACTGTACAGTGTTGGCCATGTTGAATGAAAATTCAACTTAAAAAAACAATTTATTTTTTCACTTGAAAAGCTTAAAAAAAAACATAACAAGTAACGCAAGAACAACCACAAGAATAAACAAGGAGTAAAAAAATTAGAAGTTAAAAAAAAGCATAACACATATACTGCATTGTTTGAAATGAGCAGCGAGTTTTGATTTAAAATTAAATAGCTTGTTGTAAAAATAAGTGAAATTTCATAATATAGAAAAAATGTTGAAATCCACCAAGTTATTTCATCAGTTGTGGTTTTAATTTTTATTTGGAGCGTAGTTCTTGCAGCGCAGTTAAAACAACAAGTAAACAGATTTTTTTTTTTTTATTATTTTTTATGAAAATACTTTACATCGTTTTTGCTATAACATTTTTACTGTTGCTCTTAAAAACTTTTTTCTTTTTTCTTGAATGCAATTTATTTAGTTTTTGCTGTAAAAGTGTGCATAAAAGTAAACTTAGTTGTTGAGTCTTTGAGTTTGATTGCAATTCAAGCGCAATAAAATCAACACTAGCTAGCAACATTTTATTGCAAAATGAAGATTAAGGAATAGGCAAAATTGCTAAATTGCTTTCAAGCATTGCTAAATTGCTTTCAGCTATTGCTTAAGAAAATGCTAAGACGAAGATGCATTGGTAAATGGGTTTTGTGGCAAATAGCTCAGCTGTGAATATGCTGCCCGATTGAATTTGCAAATAAATTGAAGTCGCCTTTAGTGGTTTTCTAATGTGCACGTTTAGTAATATTGAAAAATAAAGAAGAAACAGCAAAAAAAAGTTGCAGAAGTAAGCAAAAGCAATTTCAACAAGCAATTATCAGATTTTTAATATACTTTAAATACTCAAGTAAAAGCAACTCAAAACGAATGCTCGTTATTTTAACCCACACTTCAACTTTTTATATTTATTTAAGAAATTATGGATAAAGCTCTATGCAAATTTGGCATTTATTTAATAAAATACCTAAAAATAGCTTCCACTCAAAACATAAATCGCTAACGAGTGAGCTTCCAATAGCAAGAATAATCCAATGGATAATCCAATCAAAGCTAGATGCTGCAATTTTCAAATATAACTTATAACTTAACCGTTGGTCTTGCGTGAGTTTGGAAAGTTATATCCATTTTATTCGACTATAGGTTCCATGTGCCAATATTTAATTATTGGCTTTTCAGTAACGCACAGCAGAATGAATGTGATCTTTTTTTTAACATTTTTCTTTCTTGCCAAATGTCATGCATACTTAAATCAACCCCCCTTACCACTCTCTCAAATTGAATTATAACTTAAAATTCATCATCAAAGCAACTGGGCTATAATTATATTTCATATGTTGTGTTGATTTTGCTTTGATATCCCAAAAAAGCTAAACTCCTCATTTAAGTCTTTCGAAAAAAAAAATTAATATAACAGAAATAACAAAACTGTCTTTTCCCAAAATAAAAACATCATATAAATGCGGAGAAAAAAAAATCATCTTTAAAGATGAAAGATATAAAAATAAACCCAAATACACACTCCCACACACACACACGCGAGCTCACTTATCTTCTATCTAGAACTGCAATTATCAAAGCAGATATGTTTTGTTGCTTTAGAAAAAGTTTACGTTGGAAGTTTTATTAATTCATCTAATTTTCGATGATTAATCTTTTCTGTAAACTCAGAGTTTCTTCCGCTAAAAATAAATGCGGGTCGCATGGAGCAGGCTGCAATAGTAGCGTTGACATACAACTGATGCATACCTGCTGGCTGCTAGCTGCTAGCTGACAGATGCTGCTGAATGTTATGCAACCGTGGCCGTACCAAAATAAATTCTTTAAGATTTGATTTATTTTGGTACAAAATGATTTTATATGCTTTTTGACTGTTTATTTTGAAATGAGGTGAGGGAAACAAATGACGCACACGTGTAAGCTATCAGGGCAGTGTGGTGGTAAAATACTCTGTGTTTATGTTTTTTTATTTATTTTTTTAAGTGTCGTTAATATTTTGTGAAAGGGTATGGTGCAACTTTTGGCTATTTTTAAGACTCTCATATTCATATGGAAATATTTGTGAAATCGAAAAAAATTAATTTTAAAAAATAATCTATAATTAATATGCTGAAAAGAAACATGAAACTATTTTCTCAATTTATAGGCAACACATTTGAATGAAACTAATATTATTCGAAAGGTACAGCTAAGTGCAGAATCTTCATATATAAAAGACAAGCGTGCTGTTCTTTGCTCTATATCACTCAAACTGTTTAAAGTTGTTACTGCTATGCTTCTTAAAATATGTTCAGCCTGAAACACAACCTATTTCGCTATTACAGTGCTTTTTATATGAAAAAATGTTTTGCCTAAAAGTATGCACACAAAATTTATTTGATATTTATCAGAAAGCACACAATGACGACGACTGGAACAAAACAACATTTGAGGTGAATGAAAAATGTCATATCGTCTGCTACTTAATTATTTTGAATACGACCCGTCGTATGACGGGCTTCTTTCGATACTAGTGTATATATAAATGATTTATCTGATAGTGGGGACTCCCAACCTTTTAAGAGAGAAATATTATTTTTGAGAAAAAACCCGCTCTTTGATAAATATACAACTGGGTCAATATCAATAGTTGGGCAAGAGTTTTTAAGTTGGTCGAATATGCGTTTTTCTCAAAAGTATAAACTTCCTCAAAAAATTCTGTTTTATGCATTCATCAATTAACAAAATTTGTAAAAACATGTGTTTTAAATTAAAAATTTTGACTTTCCATATCAATACCTTAGTCGAATTTTAACAGTTTTCCAATGTTTATAATTATTTCTAAATCTAAATCTAAATTATTTTTAAATTATTTCTAAATTATTTGTTAAAAATTTTAAGATCGTTTTAGACCCAAGATTTCTCTCTTGGGTCTAAAACGATCTAAATTGAATGTTCTGAATTCTGAATTGCGAAGCCGAGAAATAATTTCAATTTTTTAAATTACGAAAAAGAAGAATAAGGAGATAAAGTTTGGTCACACTTGAAGTTGGTTATCCTTGCTCCATCGTCCCCTAAGATGGGTAATTAGGAAAAATTTTGACGATAATAATGCATAGCTTCTTCTAGGCTACCGCTGAATGTTTCAAATGCATTACCTAGTTCACCTCCAATATTATATTTTATGATACAAGCTCCTATCTTGAGACATTCTGAGTGCCTCCCTACAAAATGCACTTTAGGTTGATACAATGAGAGTATGTTCAGAATAAACGTTGGGGTTGAAAAAATAATACAAACAGATCATACATTTGACTCAACGACGGCTATGCCCGATGTTTTGATAAGTTTTCGAAATTTTGTAGGGAGCTTCCAGAAGGGTGGCGTATTAGTTAAGAAAAAATGTTGGACAATAGAAATGAACATCAGGTGGTCATAAATTTGACCCATTTAAAGGTCACCCCAAAAAAGTTATATCGATTTTTCAAAAAGAGGACATTATAAAGGATGGGGGGGGGGGCTAAGAAGGGTAACAGACAAGAGCTCTTTTAATTGAAAAAAAATTTTGGGGTTGGAGCTGGTCATACATTTGATATATCTAGGCGTCACCCCGGAGGAGCTATGAACTATTTTTGGACATTTTTTTAAGTCGTCGTAGGTATATTTTATAGGAGAACCTATAAATATTTTATGTATATTTTGTAGGTGAACCTCCAGAAGATGATTGATAGCGGTTAGGCTACTTCAGGAAAACTGTTGAAGAATAAAAATTATTATGAGCTGGTGGTAGATTTGACTCATGTAATGGTCAGCCCGACATAGCTACAATAATTTAAAAAAAAAAAACAAGTTAAGAATATCTAAAGTCGGTCTGGGCCGACTATGAAATACCCTAAACCTACTTTTCCAAAAAAAAAAAATTATATTATTGAAAATGGACGTGTCCGTGGGCGGATGACACCTATATTTTATATGAGGTGGGCGTGTTCATGAACGGATAATTCCCAATTTTTGAACATTCCTTAGTTTTGGTATAAAATACATACATACCAAATTTAATTTCTCTATGACAAGCATAACCTTATTTATTGAGTTTTAAACTTTTTGAGTTGTATTGGAGGTAGGCGTGTCCTTAAGCAGATTACGTCCATTTTTCAAAACCATCTTTGTCTTGCCATAAAAACATACGTGCCAAATTTAAGCTCTGTAGGTTACACAGAGGCTTATTTATTGCGTTTTCAATTCTTGGGTTGTATGGAAAGTGGGCGTGTCCATGGGCGGCTGACGTCCATTTTTCGAAGTCATCTTTGTGTTTATATAAAACACATATGCACCAAATTTAATTGTTGGAGGCTTATTATGAGCTGAGTTATGCAGTTTTCAATTTTTGCGTTGTATCGGAGGTAGGCGTGTCCGTAGGCGGATGATGTCCATTTTTCAAAATAATTTTTTTTTTTTATAAAAAACATATGTGCTTAATTTCAGCTCTGTAGGTTAAACAGAGGCTTATTTATTGCGTTTTCAATTTTTGGGTTGTATGGGAGGTGGGCGTGTTCGTCAGCGGATGACGTTTTTCGTTCTATGCGTTACAAACGTTTGCACAAAGTAAATATACCCTGACCTTTAGGTTAAGGGTATAAAAATAATTGGAATAGGTCATATATTTAGGGGTGACCTCTTATGGGGTAACAACATCTGATGGGAAACAAATTTTTGTTCAATTATAATTTGCGCAGCATAACAATAGTAATAGTATCGAAGACATGTACAATGTACATTTATGTACATTGTACATAAAACCCAGAATAAATCGTATGAAATGTGCTAGTGTAAAGCAGAATTTTTAAAATTTTTAAGTTAATGTAATCATTTTTTATATGCTGCAAGGTATAATCGAACAAAAAAAAAGCGAATTGGCCATTTTTGTTCTTGAAATTACTTTAATTGAGGTTCTAATGAACAATTGTGCTGTGTGTGTGTGTTATTAAATCTTTGTACAGAAATTCCGACACTGTATGGGTAAAGTTCATGTTCTTAAAAACCTTTACATGTCAATATTTACTAGTAGATAAGGAATGGGAGTTCTGGACCACAACTTTTTATATGAAAATCTTCATATAAAATTTAAACCTAAAAATTCACCAAGAAACACGGACTAGAGATGGACGCGTGTCACGAATTTTGACGTGACACGACGTTACACGACGTGTCACGACGAATCACGACGAATCACGTCGTGATCGTGAGCGAACCAATAAAAAAATCAGTAAAAATTCTTGATCGTGCGGGATTCAAATGCAATTTTTCTTGTGCGTGAGCGTGCGTAACTTAAATTTATTAGTGTCGCGATTTGTGTACCAACATTTTTGAAGCCAAATTTCGTAATGATATTTTCTTACGCTTTTGCTAACAAATACATACAAAATGCAACACTGACCACTTCTAGAGAAGCGACAACGACTAACTTATTTCCTCCTCCTTTTACTTATTTTGCGAAACCTAAGCGATAACTTGAAGCAATTTTTGTAACTTTAAATACAAATAATAAGCTGAGAAATTTAATCAATTTTCTTTTTCTAGTGCTGTATTTACCTCTCTGTTGCTTCTGCTCCTTCCTGGCAGGTCTTACTAGAGGTACTCTAAATACGCTAAATACACTTTTGATAAAAACTTATGTGTAGTCTCTTTGCTATAACACGTATTCGTTAGAAGTCGTGAGTAAAATATGACATGGTGATCGTGATCGAAAAAATTATTTTTAACCGTGAGCGTGCGTGATTATAATAAATCACATCGTGATCGTGATCCAAAAAATTATTTTTGATCGTGAGCGTGCGTTATTAGAAGAAATCACATAGTGAGCTTGCATGATCGTGAGTTGAAATCACTCACGCGCCCATCTCTATTCTGGACCACAAAACCAGTTTTTATATGAAAAGGTAACACTACTAGTAAAAGACTTTCTGGTTTGTGTCTTGGATAATATGGTTCTGAGCCTGATGTGATACTGGCCCTGATCCGGGATCAGATCAGGATCAGGATAACACAAGTTACACGTAAAACTAATCAAAATAAAAAAGTAAAGTAAAAAGCTGTTAGAGTCCTTTATTTTAATTTTTGTCTCACTTTTGGTGGACGTTTTTTGGGAAATGCCCATATGGGACATTATTGGTGAATTTTTAGGTCTAAATTTTTTATGGAGATTTTCATACAAAAAGTGGTTTTTGTGGTCCAGAACTCTGATACCTTATCTACTTTACTCTTTGAGTTTTCTCATTGTCTGCAGTGAAATGACGGCTGTTCAGAAAAATTAATTGTGTATTGAAAAGTTTTCTGCTGGATACGACGATTGTACTAGGACTTTTAATGTGGTAACTGGTTCATATGAATAAGTTTATAAAGGGTGATTTTTTAAGAGCTTGATAATTTTTTTTTAAAAAAAACCCATAAAATTTGCAAAATCTCATCGGTTCTTTATTTGAAACGTTAGATTGGTCCATGACATTTACTTTTTGAAGATAATTTCATTTAAATGTTGACCGCGGCTGCGTCTTAGGTGGTCCATTCGGAAAGTCCAATTTTGGGCAACTTTTTCGAGCATTTCGGCCGGAATAGCCCGAATTTCTTCGGAAATGTTGTCTTCCAAAGCTGGAATGGTTGCTGGCTTATTTCTGTAGACTTTAGACTTGACGTAGCCCCATCTGACAACAACAACACGATTCACAACTTTTGACAACATTTCCGAAGAAATTCGGGCTATTCCGGCCGAAATGCTCGAAAAAGTTTCCCAAAATTGGACTTTCCGAATGGACCACCTAAGACGCAGCCGCGTCCATTTAAATGAAATTATCTTCAAAAAGTAAATGTCATGGACCAATCTAACGTTTCAAATAAAGAACCGATGAAATTTTGCAAATTTTATGCGTTTTTTAAAAAAAAAAAGTTATCAAGCTCTTAAAAAATCACCCTTTAGAATACATTTCAGAAGCAGAGTGCTATAATCACTATCGTAGGGTGCTGTGACTTTTTTATTAAAAATTCACAAAATATTAAAATCGTATAGAGTGTCAAAATGTTGATAAGCTCTTCAAAAGCTACAAAATAATGCGTCAAAAGCACTATTCAGAGCCCGAACAAAACAACAAGAACGGCTGGCGGTTGTAGGAACAGAGTTCCTTTTCGTCGCGGTAATGGTACAATTGTCAAATAGGGGTGCAGCAGACAGACAACATGATTAAAATATTAAAAAAACAATAATGTTTCTGATATTGCTGATCGTATTTTTGTTTGAACTCACAAACATGTAACACAGACACAAAAAACGAAATGTCAAAATATACTAAAAACTAAGAAAATTACATTGAACACAGACAATTCTTATGAGGCCCATACACTGGCGGACTTGTTCACGAACTTGGTTGGTTACATGAAATGTTTGCTCGTTTGTGGCTTTGTTGGCGGACACATTTGAAGGTCCGTAAGTTGGTCGCAAGAAAATCAAAACTTTTTGATTTTTTGGGGGAGGAGCTACAGGTTTTACAACAAGTTTCTCAGTAAATGGTGGTGTCTGCGTACTTAATGCCAAACTTTAGAGTTTTGGAGCACAAATTGGCAATTTTATTTGTTTTTATTGTCAATTATCACATAAAATGGCAAAAAATATGGATAATGAAACTAGGAGGGACTTTTTGGAGAAGTTTTTTTAAGATTTTTTTAGAGATCTTCTATGTTAAAAATAAGTACAAATCGAGCCAAGCGTTTCTAACAAAGCGTAAACGCAAAATTTATTGCCTCAAATGAAACTTAAGGAATAAAATTGGAAATATTAGGTCTTGTTATCGAAGGGTAGCAAATAAGTAAACAAAAATTTAACAAATCCAGCTCACCACATATAAAATTTTAAGGTACTATAACAAGTCCGCATACAAGTTTGCGTAGTGTGTGGCAAACCGAAAACCTGGTACGCGTACATGTTGTGGGATATGTTCGTTTGTGTATGGGCCCCTTTAGCAAGAAATTGTGCGACATTTCTGTCGCTTAGAGAGAAAACCGGCAGCCGCGAGAGAAAAAATAGAATATATTCTGTTCTGGCGTTTTTTCGTCTCGGATTCGCCCAGCGAAAATATTTAAATTTAAAACAAAATTGCATGCATTTTATCAATATTTTGTAAGTTATCAAGGATTTAAGTGATTGTTCCCCTTAAATCCTTAGAGCAAGCAAGATAAATTCAATGCAGCAACATTTTTACAAATTAAATTTTTCCTCTGGCTTATGAGGAAGAAGTATGCAAAACCAAAAAAAACCTCTTATAAGCATTTATTAAATACTTTAATAAGAATTGACAGTACTTTTACATAGTATTATTTTCGGTCTCTTTTGCTTTTTTGTGCACAACCTTATAGTTTTTGTCATGCACGAAAATCCTTTGGATTTGCATAGCATGAATTTCAACAAAATCTCTGCAAAAATCCTGAACATAAATTCCCCAAACAAAATATTTCGAAAGCTCTAATCCCAGAACCATAAAAACATGCTTGAGCTTGCACTTGGGCGCGACATAGAGAAGCATATAAAAACACATACACACACACAGAGGCAGCTATCCGCATTACATACGTGATTATTGCTGGACTCTAAGCGGATTTTTATACCATATGTAAACAGCAGTGCAGCAGTCAAAGTGGAAGTTGTAGAAAAAGCAGTAAAAAAAAACGCGCCATATAACACTGCAAACTAACTACAACACAGTCATAAAAATAACCCTGCAAAGTTGCAAAAATAAACAAGTTGGCAACATTTGTTTTGGCTTTAAACTTTTATTTGCGCGTATTAGTTGACAAATTATAACAAATGCTGCTGGTCGGTGGGGGAAGGGGGGGGAGGGTTGTGTGATGCTTGACTACAACTGGGAAAAACATTATAAAACGTAGTCATTATGACAAACTTTTAAAATAAATGCTCTCTACAGAGGACGCTAATTCTAATGATGCATAATTGCAGGCAATGCATTGCTTAGTTGTGGTTAGTTGTAGAGGAATAGAGAACAACTTCTACCAAAAAAAAACAAAAAAAAAAAAAATAAATAAAAAATAAAATTCGAAAAACTGCAAAAAGCTTAGAGGCAAAATTTAATGTGCGCAATTTTATCAACTGTGTTTTGGTGGCATAGAACTTTTGCTCCAAACAACAACCAGCGTTTTAGCTAATTTGTTGTCAAACAGCATTATATATTATCATAGAGCAATGTTAATGGCTTTTAGCAACATTGCTTAACTTTTTCGAAATAATTGTAAATTGTTCAGTACAAGAATAAACAAAAGCGACTTAGATATTGTACAGTTGGACTAGCTTTGCTGTCATTACCACACGTTGATCAAATTTTGTACTCAAAGCACAAAACCACGAATCTTGACTCATGTCGCATCGCAACAGTCTGTCTAACAACAGTTGCAAAACCTAATAAATCGACGTCAATCTGACAGTGAAACCTTTTTGGTGGTGTGCTATGCATGCTTGAGAACATGATGGATTGAATCTATTTCGTCTTTGTTACCGCAATTTCTGCCAAAATGGTTGCATTCAGGTTGACATTTTTGATAAATTGTTTCTGTTACTTCTTTGAATTTAATATGTGTAGACGACCTATGATTAGAAACTTTTAATACTTGGTCAGGAACTTACTGTGACTTTAAGTCTGAACTTTTTTTATGAGAGTTATTTATTCTGATACCTTATTTATGCAAATGATTATAGTTTTTGCTTATGTTCTGTCAAATGAAGTATTTATTTCAATAACTATATAAACAACGAATTTTTTGAAAATGTATTAGATTAAATTTAGAAACATATAATATAATTTCAAAAAAAAAAAGAAAAAAAATTGTGTTCATAGAAGAATGGAAAAGTCATAAGAATATTTTTTGAAGTAACATAAATTCATGGTGTTGTTAACAAATTAAATATACTATTGTAAAAGGTTATAGGCAGGGTTCTGCCTATACTTGTAGGAGGAGTGTTAACTTCCTGATGTTAGCTTGTCAGGATAGTAACTGTTTACTTAAACGATAATAGTGTAAATAAAATGTTTAAAGCTGTTTTGATTCAACAAAGTTATTTTTTTGGGCGAGAATTAATGAAATTTTGATGAGCCCGATGATTTCCAATTCTATTAAAGAGATTTGTAGAATAAGTATTGTTCTTATCGAAATTTCGGTGACATTAAAAGTCACGCTTGAATTACAGTTCACATCGTCGCGAATGTAAAGCAGCGACTATTTTCAAGTACCTACTGAAAAACAGTCTCTTTCCATTGATTAAAGCAAAAAGGGAGGTGCCGCTAATTTTTCAACAGGATAACGCTCGCATTCATGCAAGCAATGGAACAAAGTGGTTTTTGGATGACTGGTATGTTCAAACTATGGACTGGCGGCCTGCTCTACGGGCCTAAAACCTATAGAGAATGTGTGGAGCATTTTGGTGAGAAGGGTTTATGCAAACAATCGCATAGGCTAACCTGGATGTCAGTCTCTTGAAAAAATTATGTGAATCGATGAAAAAAAATTGTTTTGTGTTGCAGAAGTTCAAAGCGTATTTATTAATTATTGACAGGTACTTAAAATTTAAAAAAAAAACTTTACTACTGCTTATTTAATTAATTTAAAAAACAATGAAAAGTGTCTTAAACACCAAAAATATGTTTTTGTTCAAAAATAGTTTTTATTAATTAATTAACCAATTATATTTTTATTTAAATTTGTTTCCCTTTATTTTGTACAAGTCCTTAAGTCCTCAACTACACTGGCAACTGCACTGAATCGTGAATACCCCTAATCAGTTTCAAGCAGGACTACAATTGCAGTGCAACCGTGGTAATCAGGAACTTAAGGCTATAAAAGCATGAATTGTTTGCTCTTGCAAGGTCTGTTGTTCTACAGCTAACAAAAGCTGGTAACATCAAAAAGAGCTTTTAAAGCATTACGGCGGAATTATAATGCGGCAGTGATTCAACTGCTTCTAATGCTGAAACTGCCACTGCTAGATTGTTATTTTCAGGCAGTAAAATACGAAACAGCTGATCACTGTCAGAGCTACTACCAATTCTAGGCGCGTATTGGAGAGAAAGTGAGCTAGATGTCAAGTCAGCTGTTCGAATTTAAGTTTTTCTAGTTGTTGTTGCTGGCTTTATTGTTTGACGTTTATAGCACTCACGGCTTTGTTAGTGTAAAATTAGACATTTGAGCAGCAGTAAAAATATGAGCCTACCTTATTATTCTGTCATGCAATAAACAAGGTAGCTGCAGGGTTATCAATCATCTCTCTCTCTCTCCGAGTCAGAATCGTCAAAATTAATACAAAGTGTTTGATGTCTCGTTTTGTCACTGTTTTTCGTTCAGTGTTTTTTGACATGTGGTGACCGTGGCATGCAGGTTAAGTGTGTGGCTTAGCATGCTCGGAGTCCAGGTTCGATCCCCAGTTGCGGCAGAAAAGTTTTTTCAATAAAAATTTTTTTGTGATCGGTCACCACCTCTCTGCAGACAATGGCAAACCTCAGGGAGCAAATAATGCCATGTAAAGCTTCTTGAGAAAATTAACTTTAGCCGTTCGGTGTCGGCATAAAACCAGTTCTCGTCCAATAGGTCCAGTTCTCGATCAATTGTGTGCAAACATTAAATAACACACACAACACAATTGATCATAAGAAGCTCGGTCAAAGTGCTTTCAAGGGCTGAAATGGCCAATTTGTTTTTTTTTTTTTGTTTTTGACAATTCTGACTTTCGGCTTTCAGCCCTGCAGTAACCTTCTTTATTGTACTATGGTCTCAGCAAAGCATAAAAAATAACAAAAATAAACATTTAAGCATAAATATAAATACCTTAAAATTAAGTAGCAAAAATTTAATCGCTTGAAGTCTCAGCGCCAACTGAATGAGACAGGGTACACAAATTTATTGGGTACAGGCAGAGCTGTAAAAGAATGCATTCAATTTGATTGCTTCTACAAAATTTTGAATTAATGAATAACGAAATAAGAATACATTCAATGAATGCAAAATTGATTCATGAATAAAATTTTGAATTCACAATCAATTTTTAAAAATTAATTAATTATTCATTTCTATTATTCATTTGTCGTTATTCTGAATAATGCATTCATTTTGTTATTCAAATGAATGCTATTCATAAAGAATGCTATTCAAAAAGAATGCAATTCACAAACAATCGTTATTCATTTTGCATTCATGCATTCATTTTTTATTCATTATTCATTTTTTATTCATTATTCATTTTTTATTCATTATTCATTTTTTATTCATTATTCATTTTTTATTCATTATTCATTTTTTATTCATTATTCATTTTTTATTCATTATTCATTTTTTATTCATTATTCATTTTTTATTAATTTTTTATTCATTATTCATTTTGTATTCACTATTCATTTTTTATTCATGCCTGTGGTGCTAATTTTGCAACCAAAGTAGTATATTTTTAGTTTGGTGCAACAGCGCAATTACCGGGGCCTTGGGCTAATTGTTTTATATTTTTAATTGAAGTAAATTTTCAGTTTTAAATTTGCAACTGTGTAGCTCCGCGATAATTGAGTGAAAATAGTGTTCTCTCTTGAATAAAAAATGAATAATGAATAAAAAATGAATTATGAATAAAAAATGAATAATGAATAAAAAATGAATAATGAATAAAAAATGAATAATGAATAAAAAATGAATAATGAATAAAAAATGAATAATGAATAAAAAATGAATAATGAATAAAAAATTAATAATGAATAAAAAATGAATGCATGAATGCACAATGAATAACGATTCTTTGTAAATTGCATTCTTTATGAATAGCATTCATTTGAATAAAAAAATGAATGCATTATTCTGAATAAAGAAAAATGAATAATCGAAATGAATAACAAATCAATTTTTTTAAATTAAATGTGAATTGAAAATTTTATTCATGGATCAATTTTGTTTTCAATGAATAGCATTCTTTTGTCCTTATTCACTTGTACTTAAAATTCTGAATATGAATGCAAATTTTACAGCTCTGGGTACAGGGCAGCGCGACTGCCGCAAATGTCAAAGCGAACTGCTTCAGCTGTTGTTGTTGCTGTTCTTTTTTTCGACAGCCAGATAATTTTTACACTTTCGGATATGCGAAAGAGAGCACAGTCAGTTTTGCAGCCAGCGTTGCCATATGGAAGTAAAATACTTCATTTGGAAATATTTTCAACCCAAAATAAGATTGAAGTATTTCATTGCTAAAATGAAGTATTTTATGCAAGCCAAAAAATGTTTGCATACTAAGCATACAAGTACCTCCACTCTATTATAAAGGGTGGTTAACATTATGAAATTTCAACAGGACGGTGCCACTTGCCACACAACTAACGAAACAATGGGTCTTTTGCGCTACAAATTCAATGGCCGTGTTATCTCACGTGGTGGCGATGTCAATTGGCCGCCAAGGTCAAGTGATTTGAGACCGTTCGACTTCTTTCTTTAGGGTTATTTGTAAGAAAAGGTGTACGTCGATAAGTCAGCATTAATTCAAGAGCTAAAGGATGAGATAAATCGGTGCATTAACGGCATAGAACCTCAAGTATTATTATTGTTTTATAGAACAACCTAGAGTAAAAATTGCTAGTGGCAAGTGATTTGAATTATTTTAAATATAAAATTGAAAAATGAATGTTACTCAACCCTCCATCACTAACCTAAGGGTGGAATCCACCCAGTCACACTTTCTATGTAAGATTTCTAATGCAATGACGAACTAACAGTCTTCCTTCAATATTCTCTACTCAATATTTTTAATTCAATAATTTGCAGGTTGTAGTGGTATCCGAGATATATGTCAGCGCGATTAAAATAGGAAGTGTTTGGGTGCTTTACACTCAGGTTAGTTATAAAATATTTTTTTTTTTTCGGTGAATTACACCCAGGAAGCTTAGTAGCAAAACTCAGATAACGTGGTATAACAGTAATAAATATATTTAATAAAGACACATATATCCAATTTGCACTAACAACAGTATGTCCTTCAACGCAATGCCTTCGCAAAAATGGAAAATGACAGATATTATGTTCTTCCAGTTGCGTAATATTACTGCGAAAGTAATATAAATTTAGCTTATCTTTTTGAGGTGGAAATTTGTTCTAAAGAGAAAAAAGTACGTATAAAATTTTTTTGTTTGTATTATTTCAGCTTTACAATCAAATATTTCATATTTCACTTGCTCTCAAACTGTAGAAATGACAAGCTTTTTCAAAACCTATTGTATTTTCTTTTTTTTTTCTAAATTCACTCATGAACTAGTTCAAAATTTTTTGTTTTACATTGAAATAACGGGTATGTTCGAGCAGCAAATACTGCGGCTGTGTTGCATGATTTGTCAAAGCATCACGTTCTATGCTAATTTCTGGCAACATTGGCAAAAGCAAAACGTTCTAGCCAACAGAAATTTGACATTTGATGCGCAGGAAATACGAAAAAGCGATAATACAGAATTTTTGTCTGCAGAATAATATTGGATGAAGAAAAGTAAGACAAATGTTTACTTATTTTATTTTCAATATTATTATTGGCCACGTATATAAATTTACTAATATATTTCAATCGCAAATGCGAGAAAAATATATCACTATATAGGATATAATAATATAGGATATAAATATATAGGATATAATTGCATGGTTTTAAAAAAATTCTTCGTGTTCGTCACTTTTCTTTTCTTCATAATCTCTGCAATCAGCCACTTTCTCTTCTTAAGTCAATTAATTATTGCTTCTTCCAATTTCAATAACAAACTTTTATCATTTTCTATGGTATCCTAAATTAAACCTGCACAAAATTCCATTCTTGCTTTAATTTATGGAAATTGTGCAAAATACGCGCAAAAAATCAGCAACGTATCAGCTGAGCATCTGCAACAGTGTTGCAAGCGTGTAGAAAGGCCGCAGTGTTGCCGCATTTATTGAGTGCCTCGGAAATACCCAACCATTCTTTTCATAACAAAACATTTTAAAATGGCGAAAATAATCTGCACTTTATTGAAAACACATTTCTTAGGTTTGAAAAATTATGTCCTTATTATTGAGAATTTTTTTGTGGGTGGAAAACACCCAGAATTAGTTGTGACGAAACTTAGCCATAGGTTAGTGATTCAGGGTAAATATAATTATTTTTCAATAAAAAAAAATTGTTTATTTTCCAATGCGCATATTTCGAAAACTTTTAAAAGGAAGTATTTTTGGTAGAAATTCAGATTTTTCAATACGACAATGAAGAATTTTCTCCGCGGTTCTCTGGCAACGCTGTTTGCAGCAACCTTGTTATTCAGCCATGGTACAGGGTACAATTCTTGCGTGTGCTCTTGTACGTAAAACATCCCTTATTTAAAACACTTAAAGTAAAAGAAACAATAACAAACACAATCGGAAAGGAAAAGAGCGAGAAATCTTTATTCTGTAGCGCGCTGGTTGGGTGTCTAACGATTCATTGCAACAATGTTTTTCGGATTTATAATTTTGGCTACTTTTTAAACTGAAATTTAAATAACTTTTAAGAGCAGTTTTGAAGAAATAAATATGCCATGAAGTAAGTTAAACATGTTGCTTTATGTTAGTGAAAGAATTACAAAAATCGGTTTAGTAGTTCTTGAGTTCTACGGTATCGTAGATACGTGCAAAGCCTTTGATATAATAGTAAGATAAGATATTATTGAATATTCTCTCACACTAATACACTGTTGCCAAGTCAAAATATTAAAAAAAAAATCATATATCTTATGATTGTGAAATGCACTTTATTAGAATTTCAAGCCAACACAAATATAAATGGACTTGAAAAAAAATTATGCGAAAACAATAAGGAAAGTATAAAGTCGGTCTTATCCGACACTAAACCTATTTTTATATCCTAAACCTGAAAGGTCAGGGTATATTAACTTTGTGCAAACGTTTGTAACGCATAGAACGAAGCAAGTTTGTTATAGAAAGTATATTTATTCTTGATCAGGGTCACCTCGTGAGTCGAGCTATCCATGTCCGTCTGTCTGTCTGTGTGTTGCTCGTAAGTACAGAAAAAGAATGAGTTGAGATAATTCGATGAAACTCGTTAACCTTGGTCGCATGGGTTCAATGATTTGCGACCTCCTCCCATATAATCCAAAAAATTAAAACTCAATAAGTAAGTTTAACCTACAGAAATAAATTTTAATATGCATGTATTTTATATCAATACAAAGACGTTTTCGAAAATGGATGTCAACCGCCAATGGACACGCCCACCTCCCATATAACTCAAAAATTTCAAACTCAATATATAAGTTTATAAGCTTTAGAGATTAAATTTGGTTCGTATGTTTTTTACAACAAACCGAAGATGTTTTGGAGAAATGGTTGTTACCCAGCCACGGACACACCCACCATCGATAAAACCCAAAAATTAAAAACTCAATAAATAAGCTTATGTTTAACCTAGGAAGATAAAATTTAGTTCGAATGGTTTTTATAACAAAACGAAGATGTTATGAGAAATGTGTGTTATCGGCCCACGGACACGACTACCTCCCATACATTGCAAAAATTGAAAACTCAATAAATAATCTTATGTTTAACGTAGCGAGATTAAATTTGGTTCATATAATTTTTACAACAAACTTAAAATGTTTTCAAAAAATGGGTGTCACCCACCCACGGACATGAGTACCTCCCATACAACCCAAAAATTTAAAACTCAATAAATAAGCTTATATTAAAAACCTAGAAAGATAAAATAAAGTTCGAATTTTTTTTATAAAGAAACAACGATGATTTTGAAAAATGGATGTCATCCACCCACGTACACGCCTGTCACCGGTATAACCTAAAAAATGTAAAATTTAATAAATAAACTATAACCTATAGAGATACAATTTGGTATGTTTGTATTTTAAAAATTGGATGTAATCCGCCCACGAACACGACTACCTCCCATACATCCCACAAAAGCGAAAACACTTTAAACGCATCAACATATGAGCTACAGAAATTAAACTTGGTATATAAAAATTTTTCATCAAAATTGAAATGCAAATAAACTATTGAAAACGCTCATTTTCAATAATATGAGGTATGGTCTAGACCGACTTTAGACCTTCTCTACTTGTTCATTATATAATTATGGTGTGGGAATTTGGTATGTTCGTGGGCGGATGAAGCTGATATTTTGGATACACTAAGCGACATTACTTATTAATGCCGCACCACAACAAATTTTGAAATTGTTCCATTGAGTTTCACTATTTCGCTTTTGACTATTACACTATTTCGCGTTTTTAATTTTTGTTTTATAATGATAAGTAAGTATTAAGAATATTTTGTTTTTAATACTTACTTGAAAACAAAAACTCTTTGAACGAATTTAAATCATATATAATCAACACTTGTTTATTTAAAATAAAACGCTAACAAAACTTCTAACTTTTTTTAGATACTACGAACGTCAAAGCATCGCACAAGGTTAATTAACTATTTGCAAAATTCAGCTCAGCATAGTTTGCTTTAATTATGTCAATGACAATGAATGACTCTTTAAGTCGTTCTTATATAAAACTCCATATTTAGAAAACTTAGATTAAGAACTACTTTAATGCTTAAAATTAAAATGTAATCAAATTATATAACTTTTGAAAGTTTTGCCATTTCAGGCAAGCATAACAAAGAACTATTTTTTTTGAATTTTTTTCAAGTGAAAATGTAAGACATTTTAAAAGTTTAAGCAAAACTTGTTTTTTTGATATACATAATTTATAATAGAACAGGTAACTTAAATACTCTTATGCAACAAATAAGCAGCATGCTTTAAGGCGTTTTCTATCAAAAGACCATTAATTTAAAAATTGTTATCAATACTTATAATTGAGCTAAAAGGAAACGGAAATAATAAATATCATGTGTCGGTCACTTCGTCAATGTCTTCGTGACATGCTTGTTTGTGTTAACTGCAAAAGCAAAAAATAAAATTGAAAAAAACAAATGCTGAACATATTTAAAGGAAGTTGAGTAAAAAAAAAACAAATTTCGCAGCAACAAAATACCGAGTATGAATTATAACAAGACTTGTAGAATTTAAAACATGCTTGGATGGGAACGAGTAGGGAACGAGCGGTTGGTCAGGTTACTGTGGGTTGCGTAAACAAGCAGCAACTAGGTTAAGTTAGTGAAGCTCAACGCAGCGGAAGCCCAGAATTGCATTCAATTGAAACGAAAAGAACTGAAATGAAACAGCAAGAAATATATATGTATAAAAGAAAAACAAAAAACCAAAAGCGCTAGATACACATACACGCTAGATAGCAACTCAAGCAATCGCTGGTTAGGATATTAAGTAGAATTTATTTTGAAGGATGTTCGCAAAATTAACTGAAATGAGAAAAAATTGCACTTAATTCAAAAACACAAAAAAAAACAAACACATAGAGTTAACAAAAATTATAACAAACTACTGCAGACAAAACTAATATCCTGTTTTTGTGTTCTTCTTCTTTCTTTTCATATTATTTCAACTCTGCAGTTCCAGCACGCTTGGTTTGGGCAGCTGTGGGCAAAAGTGTGGACTTGCCGTGCGATTTAACGCCACCGAGTGCACAAGATTCAGTCAAGTTGTTGCTATGGTTCAAGGATACAACCGGTATACCGCTCTACAGGTAAGTGAAGCGAAGTGTGGGTGATGATATGAGTATGTGTGTGCCTGCCAAGATTTTAATATAGATTATTTTTTACCCATATTGCACGAAGAAATAAAAACGAAACTTACAAAATATGCTTCTGTAGGGACATTCTATGAGTTGTTCTAGTTGTTGTAGTTGTTGTTGCTTTTTATATCATTGCACAATAACAGCAAGGATTAAAAAAAACAACAATAACAATAACAACGATAGCGGCAACGATAACAAGCGTTATTCCCAAAAAGCAATAAATAATATAATGGGAAATTGATTTCGTACGGCTTGATCCTTGTTGATCCTTTTTTGCTGTTTGTGCCATGTTTGCAGCTAGCTACCTAGCCAAGTGCGCACGATTTCAAATTGCCATTATTACAGTGAAAGAGTTGTTGTTATTGTTGTTTTTGATGTTGTTCTGTTTGTTGTTTCGGAGGGATTGAGGAAATTGCTGTTGTTATTATTGTTGTTGTTGTTTAAGTTTTTACTCCTGCTCACGTTGCAGTAATAACACTTTTATTATTGCGTAAACAGTAAAACTGCCCTAAATGACCACATTTAAATCGGTTGTTATCGGTTATTTGGCACTCTATTAAAAAACGATAAAGTTAGAACGATTTAATAAAATATATGTGCAAAAAAAATTTCTTGCCATTTTAGTAAAAAGAAATCCATTTCAAAATATTTACATTTCAGAGGCATAAAAAAAAATTATATGAAAAACTAAAGTCCACTACTTTAAATCTGCTCAAATATTTAAAATGCAATAAATTTTTTTAAACTCACTTTGATTAACTCCTACGCGGATAATTAAATATTAAATAAAAAATATGATAAATGAAATATAAAATATGAAATATGAAATATGAAATATGAAATATGAAATATGAAATATGAAATATGAAATATGAAATATGAAATATGAAATATGAAATATGAAATATGAAATATGAAATATGAAATATGAAATATGAAATATGAAATATGAAATATGAAATATGAAATATGAAATATGAAATATGAAATATGAAATATGAAATATGAAATATGAAATATGAAATATGAAATATGAAATATGAAATATGAAATATGAAATATGAAATATGAAATATGAAATATGAAATATGAAATATGAAATATGAAATATGAAATATGAAATATGAAATATGAAATATGAAATATGAAATATGAAATATGAAATATGAAATATGAAATATGAAATATGAAATATGAAATATGAAATATGAAATATGAAATATGAAATATGAAATATGAAATATGAAATATGAAATATGAAATATGAAATATGAAATATGAAATATGAAATATGAAATATGAAATATGAAATATGAAATATGAAATATGAAATATGAAATATGAAATATGAAATATGAAATATGAAATATGAAATATGAAATATGAAATATGAAATATGAAATATGAAATATGAAATATGAAATATGAAATATGAAATATGAAATATGAAATATGAAATATGAAATATGAAATATGAAATATGAAATATGAAATATGAAATATGAAATATGAAATATGAAATATGAAATATGAAATATGAAATATGAAATATGAAATATGAAATATGAAATATGAAATATGAAATATGAAATATGAAATATGAAATATGAAATATGAAATATGAAATATGAAATATGAAATATGAAATATGAAATATGAAATATGAAATATGAAATATGAAATATGAAATATGAAATATGAAATATGAAATATGAAATATGAAATATGAAATATGAAATATGAAATATGAAATATGAAATATGAAATATGAAATATGAAATATGAAATATGAAATATGAAATATGAAATATGAAATATGAAATATGAAATATGAAATATGAAATATGAAATATGAAATATGAAATATGAAATATGAAATATGAAATATGAAATATGAAATATGAAATATGAAATATGAAATATGAAATATGAAATATGAAATATGAAATATGAAATATGAAATATGAAATATGAAATATGAAATATGAAATATGAAATATGAAATATGAAATATGAAATATGAAATATGAAATATGAAATATGAAATATGAAATATGAAATATGAAATATGAAATATGAAATATGAAATATGAAATATGAAATATGAAATATGAAATATGAAATATGAAATATGAAATATGAAATATGAAATATGAAATATGAAATATGAAATATGAAATATGAAATATGAAATATGAAATATGAAATATGAAATATGAAATATGAAATATGAAATATGAAATATGAAATATGAAATATGAAATATGAAATATGAAATATGAAATATGAAATATGAAATATGAAATATGAAATATGAAATATGAAATATGAAATATGAAATATGAAATATGAAATATGAAATATGAAATATGAAATATGAAATATGAAATATGAAATATGAAATATGAAATATGAAATATGAAATATGAAATATGAAATATGAAATATGAAATATGAAATATGAAATATGAAATATGAAATATGAAATATGAAATATGAAATATGAAATATGAAATATGAAATATGAAATATGAAATATGAAATATGAAATATGAAATATGAAATATGAAATATGAAATATGAAATATGAAATATGAAATATGAAATATGAAATATGAAATATGAAATATGAAATATGAAATATGAAATATGAAATATGAAATATGAAATATGAAATATGAAATATGAAATATGAAATATGAAATATGAAATATGAAATATGAAATATGAAATATGAAATATGAAATATGAAATATGAAATATGAAATATGAAATATGAAATATGAAATATGAAATATGAAATATGAAATATGAAATATGAAATATGAAATATGAAATATGAAATATGAAATATGAAATATGAAATATGAAATATGAAATATGAAATATGAAATATGAAATATGAAATATGAAATATGAAATATGAAATATGAAATATGAAATATGAAATATGAAATATGAAATATGAAATATGAAATATGAAATATGAAATATGAAATATGAAATATGAAATATGAAATATGAAATATGAAATATGAAATATGAAATATGAAATATGAAATATGAAATATGAAATATGAAATATGAAATATGAAATATGAAATATGAAATATGAAATATGAAATATGAAATATGAAATATGAAATATGAAATATGAAATATGAAATATGAAATATGAAATATGAAATATGAAATATGAAATATGAAATATGAAATATGAAATATGAAATATGAAATATGAAATATGAAATATGAAATATGAAATATGAAATATGAAATATGAAATATGAAATATGAAATATGAAATATGAAATATGAAATATGAAATATGAAATATGAAATATGAAATATGAAATATGAAATATGAAATATGAAATATGAAATATGAAATATGAAATATGAAATATGAAATATGAAATATGAAATATGAAATATGAAATATGAAATATGAAATATGAAATATGAAATATGAAATATGAAATATGAAATATGAAATATGAAATATGAAATATGAAATATGAAATATGAAATATGAAATATGAAATATGAAATATGAAATATGAAATATGAAATATGAAATATGAAATATGAAATATGAAATATGAAATATGAAATATGAAATATGAAATATGAAATATGAAATATGAAATATGAAATATGAAATATGAAATATGAAATATGAAATATGAAATATGAAATATGAAATATGAAATATGAAATATGAAATATGAAATATGAAATATGAAATATGAAATATGAAATATGAAATATGAAATATGAAATATGAAATATGAAATATGAAATATGAAATATGAAATATGAAATATGAAATATGAAATATGAAATATGAAATATGAAATATGAAATATGAAATATGAAATATGAAATATGAAATATGAAATATGAAATATGAAATATGAAATATGAAATATGAAATATGAAATATGAAATATGAAATATGAAATATGAAATATGAAATATGAAATATGAAATATGAAATATGAAATATGAAATATGAAATATGAAATATGAAATATGAAATATGAAATATGAAATATGAAATATGAAATATGAAATATGAAATATGAAATATGAAATATGAAATATGAAATATGAAATATGAAATATGAAATATGAAATATGAAATATGAAATATGAAATATGAAATATGAAATATGAAATATGAAATATGAAATATGAAATATGAAATATGAAATATGAAATATGAAATATGAAATATGAAATATGAAATATGAAATATGAAATATGAAATATGAAATATGAAATATGAAATATGAAATATGAAATATGAAATATGAAATATGAAATATGAAATATGAAATATGAAATATGAAATATGAAATATGAAATATGAAATATGAAATATGAAATATGAAATATGAAATATGAAATATGAAATATGAAATATGAAATATGAAATATGAAATATGAAATATGAAATATGAAATATGAAATATGAAATATGAAATATGAAATATGAAATATGAAATATGAAATATGAAACACAAAATACGAAAAAGTGCTACTTCAAAACTAGCACGATTTGCACTAGAAATGAAATTAATGGCTGGACTTGTTTTTTTAATTGAATCCAGAACAAGTGCTGATATAAATATAGTAATTAACAAAAGTTTAGTTTTCTTGGAAAATTTTTTATTAACATAATTATGTTGTATTTTTAAACTTTAACTAGAAAAGTCGATTATTGTAGTAGTGACTGATGTGCAATTTCAGGCATTTTTGTTGCATTTTATACTACGCTGTAAAAGTTTCTGCTTCATTAACCCTCACTTTGGCATCAATCTTTTACTTCGTAATCTGGCACATATTTACATTTGTAAATATTTTTTTTTGTCATCATTAAAGATAAACAGAACCTCAAAATTTACATGATTTTTTAGGTGGAATATATGTATTAACAACTTCTAAGTCCAATTCCGGAAAAAATTTACACACCGCTCTCAAGTGGTTTATAAGTTATAGGGTTCGGAAGTTGGGAAAATGGGCCTGGAAAAGTCGTATTTTTTTCAAACAATATCTAGCTTTATGGGTATCAAAAGAAAGGTTTTTCTGTAACCATTTCAAAGAATTATTAACCATTGAAATCCATGCATTATTTCCTACGATATAGCGTTTTACATATTATGCACACTTGACGGTCCAGCTCTTTACGAAATAACCAAAATGTAAGTATGAAGATCAAATTGAAAAAAATGTATAGTTCCAATGAATAAACAAAAACCAATTTCAACAAAAAATATACTTTCTTCATCAAATTAGTACTTCCAGCTACAATATCAAAACATGACATATTGTTGTGCCAGCGAACCAAAAATTTCTGTTCATTAATATTTTCCCAATATAAGCTATCAAATACGAAATATGTATAAATAAAAAAATGTGAAGAGTTTTTCCTTATCATTTTTTTCTATTATTAATTCAAAAAATGCGTTAAAACACCATAAAAGCCTTTAAAATACAAAATATTTACATATGTAAATATGTACCAAACTACGTTATAAAAATGAAAAATTTCCAAAAAGTATCAGAAAATTCTAAAATTCAAAACAACTTTTGAATTTTCAGAAAGAAAACCAAAAAATAGCCACAGAGTCCAAGCCATATTCAAATCGCATAAAAAAGAAAGGAGTTATGGCAAATTTAAAATTGGGATATTTACATATGTAAATAGTGCCAAAGTGAGGGTTAATTTCTGTTTTCAAAACAGCTGACATTTTGACACTCACTCATACACACACACATAATTGACACTCACACGGAAGAGCACTTTGGATAAAATGCTCTATTTGAAGTCACGCATACAAAATAAGTTTTTAGATTTGAATAAATTTTTCATAATTTTATTTCTACATTATGGCAAATTTACAAATACATGCATTTAAGCACTCATACATACATGCACACAAAATAACATACAGCACCTAACACTCGCCCACACAAAGTGTGATAATGTTGGTGAGCAGCTAAGGAAGCAAACTATTTTAAACACAAACATTTTACGTTACGTGACCTTAGGTTATGTTTTTACCTAAAGGTAATCGGATGTACATTACGTATTTATTATGACTAAGTGGATAAGGCAAAAGCACACAAAAAAGAAAAAGCAAACATGATCTTAAAAAAAATTCAACAACAACAAATTCTACATAATAATAGAAAGAAAAAAAAAAACAATGCAAAAACAGGAACAACACAGAGAGCAGCGACTTGAAAAAAGGATATTGACGATTGTTTTTGAAGTTGATGAATTGCTAAGTCGGTACACATGCAAGGCTCTGAATAGTCGTTTTGTGTGCGTGCGTGTGTGTATTTGTTCATGAACATGCATGTATGAGTGCTTTTGAAATTCACCATTATTTAGTGCTAATGTGCAAAAATAAGCTGATATAGCAGACATTCAGCTGTTTCCGTTTGCCATATATTTGCTGCGCTTGTTAAGGCAAATTTTCCACAACTATGTTTAATATGGTTAAAGATTAAGCCAAGATTTTAGATGCAGTTTTTAAAAATTTATTCACTAGAATATGTTCATATATTGCTCACTTTAGTGACCCTGTCTTTGAATGAGCAACATTACTATCTAAAGAATTTTTATTTTGTTAATGAACGAACGAAGATATGTTTTGTAAAGAAATTTCAAAAATTTTCTTAACATTCTTCATTGTAATTATTTCATGCTTTTACAGCTTCAACGAAAAATGCTTTACAATTTGTAGCTTAATTGCTTCCGTCGGTCAAAGTTATGTGAAACGTGCTACCAGACGAGTTTCCACTCAAGAACACATACAAGTTTACCTCAATACATGCTAAAATATTTCTATGATATGCTACTTCTACGACTTGTGCTCTGTTTGTTGTATTCCGTACACTTAGTCAAAATGTACAGCGTTTAGGTAGAAATCGTCGTCGTCGTCACCACATCCCCCATTATTCAAAAGCTTTTTAGAATTTTAAAACATGAAAATATTTGTTGTTAACAATTTTGTGTTATAAAGAAGCAATTTTGTAACATTATGGCAAGGGTTGTCAAAAATTCGACAATATATAAAAATTGGTTTTTCAAATATAAATATCTTTGTATTTACACAAAATATTGATTTTTTATATATAAAAAATAACTAAAAGTAGATACTACAAAAAAAAATTTATGAAATTAAGTAAGAAACATTACAAGATAAATAAAATAAGAGTTTATAAGTTTGAAAATTGGTTTATATACTTTCCATATCAGATGTTGAATCAAACAAGGTTCTAATGAGATTGAGATTCCTTTGGCTCACATGCCACATACTAAGCCCTCACAGCAACGGCAGTTCAAGTATATTTTAGTTTAGAAAACAGAAAAACAAAAAAAATTCATATGTAAAAAATATGCAAACTACATGTTAATTCATCAAACTTAAGAAAAACAGAGTCAACAGAGTAAATAATACCTCCAAAATTGAGACCATTAGGTAACAAAAATAAAAATGCCATGCTACCTCGAGTATAACTTTTACTTTGAGAGAAATTCGAAGCTGCATTTGGCATTATTGCGCCGAAATATAGAAGTTTTTCGTAACTGTGGGCGAAACATGGATTCACCACAAAACACCAAAGATCAAGCAGCAGTCAAAACAGAGAGCTTCACCAGGCGAATGAGTGCCGAAGAAGGCCAAGGTGGATTGCACATGTGCAGTCTCTTTGGCGAAATTTCTCGAACTGCGCTACTATTTGTTCTCCCTCATCCACCCTTTTCTCTGGGTTTAGACCCGAGTGAGTTTTTGTTTCCAAACTTAAAGAAATGGCTCCGCGTATATATATTTGAGTCCAATGATAAAATCATCTCACAAGCAAATACTAATTTTAAAAACCTCAACAAAACTTATTTTCAGGAAGAGTTAAAAAAAAATTAAAGAAACGTTTACGTAGTTTCTGTTGTTTCTGTTGAAAAATTAAATGATTTTTGTCGAAACACCTGTGTTTTATTCAAAAAGTCATTGTTTACACGCCCTCGTATTGGTAGTTAATGTTAATGTCTAACCTACCTTTTGTTTTAAAACATATGTATGTAGTTTTTTGAAATGAATCTTCTGTAGACGCGTAAACAGCAATACGGCAAAGTAAACGGGGAATTAAAGCAATGTAATATCTTACTGAAACAAAGCGAATTCATAAATTAACAGTAGGTATTCGAAAGGTTCAACTTCTTACTGCAGCAAAGCGAATTCATAAATTATTAAGAACTTTTCAGAAGGTTAAGCTACTTGAAGTACAACTTCTTTAACCGATTTCACAATAATACAGAAAATTGAACGGAAAGTAAAACCGATGCAACGCAATCCTAATGAAATAAAAAATTCTTAGAACTAAGCAGTAGACTTGTGTAGTTCAAGAACAAACTAGTTCAATTTAAAGACTCGTTCGTTGATTTTCGTTATTTTTGTTGAATTGCAAGAGCAGATTCAGATCAAAATTAACGAAATCAAAAAAAATTACCAAACAGTGGTTTGAGTTCAAACTAACAGACCTAACGATTTAAAAAATCTAAAGAAATAGTTTTTTTTAGGTTTGAGTCCATAATTTGATGGAAGTGAAACTTCTTTAGAAGCGTGTATATCAATACTGTGTATACATTTTTTTTCTAAATTACTTATTCTTGTTACTCAAATAAGAGCTTTTATTAAATCAATAACATAATACTCTTTTAGTAACAAGAATTCTCTTCAATAAGAGGGTACGTTCATTTCTTAGTAACAATAGTATTCTCCACATTTACAATAAAATCCCATTACACTAAAAACATCATAGTAGATTTTCAGACCAGCTCGACATCGTAGATTGACAACATTCACATCTTTATATCGATAAGATTTCTGAAAAATGTGTATTAAAAAGATTCTTGTTTAGTTAAAAACATTTTTTTTTTTAAATGTACAAGCTTTTTTTTTTGGGTGTGAAATTATATGCCTAAATATTATCGTTCGAAGCTTAAAGAAATAAATTTTCTGTGCATACTTGTAGAATGAATATTAAATGTTTGTGTTTGTTATATACTAGACACGAACCAAAACGCATTCAATATTAATTGCATTTTGTTTGCCCGTAAATTAAGTGTCTATGTGGCGTAATGGTAGCACTTCCGACTGGTATTGATTCGGTCCTGGTTTAATTCCAGCTAGTGGCAATAATTTTCTGAATATTTTTATATTAATTAAGAAGTTTCACTTCAAAAATTTGGAACGTTTGTGTTTTAGATCAAATAAGAATAGTGAAAGAAAAGTGAGTGTCATCATCTGTCTAACACGCTCACCTTCCATAGCACCCAAAATAGTAAAAACTCTATAAAGAGGTTAATTAGTAAGTTGCAGAAATTTGGAATTTTTGTATTTTCTATCAAACATACAAGTAAGGTGTGTTAGAAACATAGTCTTGATCCGCCGAAGTAGACGGCCACCTCCCAACTCCAAAATTTTAAACTCTGTAAAGAGTCGTGGGGGTATTTTTACTTCAGCCAAGCCGAAGGTACCTCATTCTTCTAGTTTTTTTATTTCCTACCTCTTCTTTTACCTCGAGAACATATAATTTTTATTTATGTACGCTCTATTATTATCATTGATAATAATCAATAGAGACTTAATTTTGATCCAACCAACGTCCAGAAGTATCGTCTTATTGCTGCCTACGTTTTGGGTTCATTGTGTTGTTAGCAATTTTTTGTCTAATATAATATTTTATTTCTATATTTATGACAGCATAGCTTTGTGTAAGTGTGTGTGTGTACTTGCAAGCGTTTGTCCAGTACTTACACGTGCTTTACGTAAATTATACCTTTTTCGAAGGTAATCTTTTTTTTCCCTGGAGCGTTTCAAAAGTGTTTTATTCACAATCTCTGCAGCACTGGCTGGGCTCTACTTAAATCCACTTCAGCTCATGGCGTGATAATAACAGAGTATCCGACAACACGAAATAAACATTAGTTTAGAAAGAAAAGTACTCAACAACAACAACAACAACAATAATACAACATCTACAATACGATAAAAAAACAACAATGATAACAACAACAGCGTTTGCCACAAATTGTTCTACTTTGAGCTAAATGCACGTCAATACGTAGTTTAGTTTTGAGTACTTGTGGGTGTTTGCATGCATATGCATGTGTTTGTGTGCTTGTTTGTGTAAGTTAAATTGCACGTTTTCGTTTATCTCAGATCAACTAAACGTTATTTTTTATAACTGAAGTATTAATTAAGATATACTACATAGAACTCTGCTAAATGCGGCAATTATTTATGTTGACATTTTTTTAAATTTTACTTTATCGCTTAATCTATCTCTCTCTCTCTCTCTCTCTCTCTATATATATATTTTCAGCCTGGACTCACGTGGCGGAAATGTCAAGTTAGCACCCCACTCAGCCATAGCTAGCGACTTGGGACAGCGATTGTTCTTCTCGATCGGAGACAATCCTAAGGATTCACGTCTACAGATAAGTGACGTCAAGCCAACTGATGGCGGTGTATATCGTTGTAGGATAGATTTTTTTAATTCCCCAACTCGTAATTTTAGAATAAATTTAACATTAGTTGGTGAGTAAAAAAAAATAATTCATAAACATTTAAGCGTAGAGTAAAGACATCATTTAATATTCGTAAATTCCAACACAAAGCAAATAAAAATTAGCAACCCAATACAAAGAAGTCTTACTGGTACATTTTAACGAAACATCAACAAAGAAAGAATGAACATTAAGTAAAAAATATAATAATTCGAAAACATAGTTTTGAAACACACAGACCAATTTCATATAGAAAATAAGAATTGCAACTAAAGCTCTTTAATACTTAAGAGCCGCTAGAGAATCAGACTTCATGTGAGCCTTAGGTCATAATTAACTCAGGATGGAATTTGGAATTTCTGTCTATTAATACTTAATTCTCAATGTAGGTATGTCTTTCAAAAAATAGAAGAAAAGAAATTGGCCATTTTAAGCCTTGAAAGGACTCTGGTTCTGATGATTAATATGTTGTATATTTCTTACAACACCTGTCTCTGGCAGTCTTGACTCAATAGTTCTTAAAAATCTTTTCACCAAAAGAACATTTTTTTCAATTACATCAATTGGTTCTAGCTAAAAAACCCTTATGAACATTTTTTGTTTTGTTTTGTAGTCTAATTTCATGTTAATTTCATTTTAAAACTTATCTATATCGATGCACTAAGGGAAAAAGTTATGTAGTCAGTACAGAGACAGCTATGTAAAATCTATGCACTTCAACTTGTATGAGAACGCAACAAGAGCAGTATTTACTGAGTAAAGGGAGCGTGTACTGACTACATATCAATTTATTCACTTTTTAAAATGAATAAAAAATGTATTCAATACATCATGTTATGTGTTGAATACATAGCAGACTTCAATAGATACAAGCAACGTGTACTCAATCAACGTGTTATGTAATTTTTTACAAAAACTTTACTCAATACATAAAATATAGACTCAGTACACGTCCCCCTTATACGATTGAAGTGACACATTTATTCAGTACATAACATATGGACTCAGTACACGTATCTCTTGCACATCGGCACACGATTTTGCTGTTTTATGTCATTCGTTTCTTGATTTTCAAATAAACAACACCTCGAAAGCCTCTAGAAAATCAGAGCAGGAATGAGTTTATCCACTGTACTCTAGAACAAAAGCGATGATTGGATAAGAATTAAATGGCTGGGTTTCTATAAGTAATTGCCAATTATTTTGTGAAATCTAGTCATTTCTTTATAAAATTATTTATTGCATTTGTTGAGAGGGTGCTTTAGGCACAGGCATGAATTGTGTATATATTCAATACATGGAATTATGAACAAAAAATATATAATGAATACATTATGCATGTACTCATTGCATAAAATTATGTTTTTAACATATATAATGAGTATATTATGTATGTACTCATTATATAAATGTATGCACTAAAAATATGTAATGAGTAAATTATGTATGTACTCATTACATAAAATTATGCATTTAAAATATGTAATGAGTAAATAATGTATGTACTCATTGCATTAAATTATGTACTCCAAATATGTAATGAGTAAATTATGTATGTACTGAGTCAATAATTTATGTAATACGTACATAAGATCTTTACTCATTACATAAAATTATTTCTAACAGTTTGCGTTGAGTACATAAAATTCTTTATTGACTACATAACCGCTAGAAAGCATTATGTAGTCAATAAAGATTTCAACATGTACTCAATACATGAAAAATGTAAAATTTTTGTGTGCAGAAAACTATGCGATGAGTACATAAATTTATGTATTGAGTCCATAGGTTTTTCCCTCTGTGTGTTTTTTATAAGTTTTTTCATATCATTTATTCTGTTTTTATTGTGTTTTGTAGCGTTATTTTGCTGTTGCAGAAAAAATTGTTTCGCAAACAACCATTGTAAAAAATAAATAAATAAAAAAAAAAACTTACAACAGGAAAAATATTGCACAACTTGTATAACTCATTTAAGCGGAATTTTACAATGTTTCAATATTTCTAGCCATCATGAAATAAAGCGTAAAAAAACTATCCAGATTTTAGTAAAAGTCAATACGAGTACATGACTGACCTGTTTTCAGGCATTTTAAAAAAATAAATATGTTTAATATTATCACAAGCTGTAATAAAAATGAAAAACAAGAAAATTAAAGACAAAAAAAAAAAAAAAAAATAGTTTGAAGAATTTGCCATAAAACAACAACAAAAACAAAAAAAAAATTAAAAAGCTACAAAAACGAACTTTTGAGCAATATTAAAAATATGCTTCTCATACAACTTAATCAAGGCTTGAAATTCATGTGACCAAGGAATAGCTAAAGAGTTCCTTTAGGTGTTCATTTTTTGTGTTGGCACATTTTTCAAACACATTCCTAAAAGTTTTTTGCTCATTGCTTTTTCCTTTCTTATGTCCTTCAATAAAGATGCATTATTTGAAGTAATTTTTCTTTGAAGAAGATATTTTTTTTTCTTTCGTAGTAAACTTAAGCTAGTGTCAAAGTCACAGCCACAGAAGCGGTTGGCATGTAACCCATACACCCACACACACACACACATACACATACACAGAGACTAAACCATTGACCACAAAAACTTCTTGAAGTTTTTTGTTTACATGCAGGACAGTCGTTGCGTTGCTAATTTTTTTCATGTTGCTGCTCTTTTAAGAAACTTTTTGGCTTAAATCTCTTTACGTATATTATTCTTAATTTTTTTTTTTTTTTTTGTTATTTGTTTGTCTTTTTATGCTACACTTTCGTATCTTTCCGTTTTCCATGTAATTTTTTCTGTTCCAGTTCCTCCCGAGGAGCCTCGCATATTCGATGCACAAGGCAAGGAAATCTTCCAGATGGCGGGTCCATTTCGTGAGGGATACGAGCTTTTTTTATGCTGTCAAGTTAAGGGAGGTAAGTGATTTGTAAATGTCAAACCCTTGTCACATTTATTGTTGGTCATAAAGGGCTACGAAGGGTGTGAATTATGTTGGTAGTGAATGCAAAAGCGGATGTGAGTTTGAATGGCTGACGTTGCTTGGAATTAGAAGGTTATGCTTAACGCTTCTAACAGCAGATAGCAGTTTTTATAGTTATAGGCAAATACATGTGTACATACACAACATTGTACATATGTGTGAAAGTATCAAATATGTGCGCTCTAATGTTGTTCAGATATCAATAATATTTTATGGTGTGCGTGGGCTGACAAGAATTGCTTGTAGATATGTCTAATGCTTGATTTGAAGAAATAATCTTTAAATACGGCATGGCATGTGTGGCATAAGAAATGCTTAACTTTTGAAGAACATTTTTTTTAACTCTTGCAACAGCTGAAGAGAAGATAAAAAAATGCTAGACAAATGATAATAATAACGACAAAAATGATAAAAAACTTCGATTTAAAGACTAAAACAGTACAATTTTTAAATTTTGCCACTAGCATAAGAGCAGAAAAACACTGCCTTGATAAAGTGAAAAGTGCCTCGGTCATTCCGTGTTGGTTTTGCTGCAGTTGCGAGCAACCATGATAAAGTCTGCTCTATTTGTTCTGCAAAAAACTTTGTTGCTATAGCAACCTGTTTTCTTCATGACTTATTTGGCATCAAGTTCTAAATATAATTCTTAAAAAATATGTTTTTTTTAAAGAATTATAAATTTAAAAAAAAAATCATGTATTTTATTTGTAATGTATTTTAATTGAGCTGTTTTAAAATACAAGCGATAAACTTTATATTTAAATAATTTAATACTTTCGTGACTTGCAAAAGAATAGAATAAAAATAACTGCATTATTGAATTTAAATACACGTATCTTCTGTTCAAAATTGAACTCGACTAAGCGAATGAAATGACAACGATTTATTATTTTTCAATATTTATTTTATCACCTTTAAAATAATCACCATAGGAGGCAATATGCTACACGTGTGCACGTTTTTTCCATTATTAATTATACGAATTTTCTTTGGTGACTTTAATCATACCAAAATATTTTCCATGAAGCGACAATTTCAGTTTAGGGTCGTTTTTATAAATTTTTTCAAGCACATGAAACGTTTTTTGGTAACACTTAAGGATATACCTACAGCCTTTAATACTCATCGTACAAACATTATATATATGCTTAATGTCAGATATATGGCGAGCTTAACGAAAACCTAACTTTGGATTATATTTAATTAGAATAAATTAGTCACTATTTTATCAAAACCATAAAAAGAAGAAAAATTTTCTTTTTCATAAAAGAAAATCAATTATCAAACTTACAACGCTATCGAAACTGTTTTTTTTTTTTAAACTACAGAAGTCCTCACGCGAACTGCATAAAGCATAGTACTCTGTTTGGCTTCACGTGAAATTCCACTCAAATCTCCATACAAAAATACAAAAGCTGTGAAACAACCGTGAACATTTCACAACTTTTTCGTCAAAGCTGTACTATGTTTCGCTGCGGAAAATCTTGTTCTATACTCCGCAACGTGCATCTAGCAACATTTTTTTCACGGCAATTTAATTGAACCGACCATTTATTTTGCCGTGAAAAGAGACAGTTGCCATTTCATTTAAGAAAAAAGAGCAAACAAAAGAGCAATGATCTCATTAAAATTATATTTTTGTACTGTTTCTAAAGTTTTGCAATTAATAATTGCAGTTGTTGGAAATTGTAAATACGGATGCACCTTTCCGCGGTGTTGGCGGTTGCAAAACTTCGCAGCTGGCACACTACCACATAAACTAATGATTTGGCCTGCTCCACAACAAAGCACATCATCCATATGCATGCGTGCATAAATATTTATTTTGTATTTATATAATCAGAAATAATAAAAATTACAGAACTTAAATGATTTCTGCTTCCTCTCTAATAAATTCTGGCTGTTGATTAACTTCTTGTTGAAATTTATCAGCTGTTCGTTCGGAACAAAATATCTGTCAAACTTTTCACGCAACAATTAAATGGATGTTGCGAGTGATATTTCACGCAAACGAGCAGAGTACTAGGCTTAACCCTAGAACACTAACGTTATTTTTTGTACGTTAACACTAATCATTAGTCGAAACATATATATAAATAACCGATTTTTCCGAAATTTATGTATGAACTATGAACATACCTTATAAAGGTTGATATTTGGTTTATTTTGAATATAAATCAAACAAAAAAATTTAAGGTTTTAGAAAAGAATTCATTAAAAAATACATTTATTAAAACTACTTTTAAGATAAATCTTTTCAGATCAGCCTCTGGAAAAAATAAAAAAAATATAACCAAAACAAAAAATTAAATATATTTTTTTCGCACTCAGCACATATTGACTTTGTCATCCGGTGTTTTTGGTATGGACAAAGACCGCATACCTTTCGTTTTCTATTGATTTTGGACACATTTATACCCAATTCAGTTTGATTTGTTTTTGTGGGTATTATGTTTTGTATATCTTATCTTCGTTGAGCACTTAAGGTTGGTACTTCCACACGTTTATTTACCCATGGGAGAACCAATTTTGAATGAAGTTCTTTCATAAACTCTCTTCGGCTTAAGGGTTTTTGACCATCGGTGTGCATGTTGTGGCAGTAAATAACATAACTGTTTATTGACGCCATATTTATCATTCCATAAAATAGGCACATAGGCCATCTTTTTGTTTTTCTACAACAGGACATAATGCTGCACATTTGATCAAAGGTATCAACAGCGCCTTTTGATTGATTATAAAATTCCACCATATGTGGTTTATGGGTCTCGCTATTAACTGTTCCTTCTTCACCACAAGAAGAAGAAGAAAGCATATATACCATTTTATTTGGTTTCGGTTTATATGATAACAGCGTCAATTCGTTGTCAAAACAAAACATTAATGTCCCAACTTGTCGGTCTTTTGAATTTAACATTTCTTTTGGAATCTCTTTTTTATTGGAGCGCAAAGTTCCCACAATTGTAAGTTTGTATGGTCGGCTGAGAAGAGATTTTGACAAGGCAACGGACGTAAACCAATTGTCCATAGTCACATTACGGTTAGATCCATACATAGTTCTTGTTAGCTCTTTCACGAAATATTCACCGAGTGGCAAGCCACCTGTATTTGTACTTTTACCCAAATATGGGACTGCATCTACCATATACTTGGTGCCACTGTCACATACCATAACAATTTTAAGCCCATATTTTGCCGGCTTATTTGGTATGTACATTCGAAAGGAACATCTGCCTCGAAATGCCAAAAGTTGTTCGTCAATTGTGACATATAAGCCAGGATCGTAATTGTTCGACATTTTTCAATAAACATTTCCCAAATTTTTCTAATTGGCGTCAGTTTGTCACAACTTATGTACTTGATCCTTTCAGATTTGTCATCAAACCTTAGATTATTTATCAAAAATTCGAATCTTGCTTTACTCATTGTAGAAACATACCTGCTTCCGGAATACGAGGAGTCAAATAACTCGTTTGCATTTAAGTGATTGTCTTTTAGTGCGGCTGTTAAAATCAATAATCCTATAAATGCTTTTATTTCATCCTTTTCGGTTTTTTTTTGAGTAGCGCTGAGAACTTCATAAGATGATTTATTCATTTCAATTTCAACATTTGTCCATTTAATAATTTCATTTATAATTTCATCCGTCAAAAACAATTCGAAACACAACAATGGGTCAATACTGCCTTTACTTTGACGTGTAGGCCCTTGGGCTTTGTGTACAATATGTGTAGCTGCTTGCCTAGCTAAAGTTTTGGGTTTCGCCGTACTCCACACATGCCTATTTTTTCCACGCACGACGTTAGCTTTAATTTTGACTATTTTTGATGTTCCAAGAGAACAACTTTCTATATTTTCATTGTCTGATAAGGTTTCTATAGTTTGATCTTCGACATCCGAATCTGACTTCTCGTCAGAGTCAACGACCTCTTCTGCTTCAAGAACGTCGTCTTCTTCACTGAGTACAACATCTTCTTCATCACTCTCTGCGAATGATTCCAGATATTTTGTTATAAAAATATCACTCAATCCCTTTCTGTTACTCATATTTTCCTTTTGTAATAAAAAAATAAAAAAAAAAACAAATAAAAGAAGAACAACAAGCAAATTGAAACTTTTAACAAGACAATTAAAATAAATTCTCAAAAGTTACGTTAACACTAATCATTAGTCGATTCGACTAACACAAGGAGTATATCTTCAAAATAATAATACTTACCGCAGCAATGCGACCTTTCACAACAAGAAAACACCGAAGACTGAGATTACAAGAGAGTTGAGAGTGATCGGTAAACAGAGAAAAACACTGTTTGCAAATTTGTAAGTGATGTTAGTCGAATCGACTAACATTAGCGTTCCAGGGTTAAGGAGTAAATTAATTGTGTCCCGACGTTTATAACCCACATAAGCAGATGTATGGAAAAGTATTTATATTATTGATCAGCGTCATCACCTGAGTCATATTGCAACGTGCGTTAGTCTGTCTGTCCGTCTGTCTATTGACACGTTACAGCCGTAACTTTGGAGCTATCGTAAAGAAATTCGATTTATAACACTTTGTGGCAATACCTCTATCCATTGCTTTGAAAGTCATACGGGTGGAAATGTTGTTTTCACTTTTTGCTTGAAGGTGAATTCTATGAATTTTTTTCAAAATTTCGATTATGTTTTCGAAAAATCAAAACTCGTATCAAAAATTTTAGTATTCTTTTATTCATTGTAAGACATTTTTCTCATGAGAAAATTGTTTCCAAAGTTTTTAGTTAAAAAAATTATTTATGTTGGTATTTAAATTTAAACGAATTTTTTCATATCAGCCACCTTTTTGTACTACAAAAAAGTTAATCTATTCTAAATGCAAACATCGATTTAGATTTTTTTTTACATTCTTCAAGTGTTGTTTGGTCTTCGAGTCCAACTTTTTGTTTTAACTTGATGATGTTGCTATATGAGCGCTCACTTGCTTTCGTTCCAACTCATCAAGTTTAAACGTAAATTTTTATGTGGCTACCAGTCCGGACTTAAGAGTGGTGATGAGCTCAACTGATAGTTGGCTGTCACGAGGTCTGACCAAAGATATGGAAACTAGTAACACAGGAAGTTAACCGCCCTGGCTGACTTGTAGAGTTGGGCCTTCTGGAAGCATCGTGTTATTTGTAGTTTACTAAGAGTACTCACAGTCTATTTCGGTGTATGAGTTACATTCTCAGCCGTAGTCCATAGTACGAAAAAATGTGTCTTACAGGTTTCCATGAAGCTAATTTGGTACCTTTGAATTCTCAAAGCGGTATTGGCCGAAGCAATGTTTCGGTCCCATACTATAGGGCACCGTATACTTAGCTCTACTATACACGGCAGGTGTTTTCTGCTCTTCTGTAGTCGCGTGCCTCTCATATAAATTGGATACGTCTGGGATCGAGAAGCGAATTTATGGGATTGCAAAGCATTTTAATATGCCATCTTCTTTTTTATTTTTGGCTTTCATGTACGTCTCTTTGTTGAGACTTTATCTGCGTGCCTTCAGAGTTACTTTAAAATGTAATCGTTTGAATCTTTAAGTCATTTTAAATGGGTTCTCGGTATAATCATTGTTGCTCCTTGTGATTTCTAGTGCATTGGCCGAGTATACCACTGCTGTAAAAGGTTTTCGGAAGTAGATGTTGTTTCAAGTAACAAAGTTATTCTGTGAATTTGTGTGTTGTAGATTTTTCCTAAAGGTCTATCCATTTATTTCTACAATAAAATTTTATGCGACATACTTATTTCCTTCCGTACCTATGGATTCCTATCCTTTTTTACCTACTTCCAATTGCTAAAATATAGACCTGGCCGACTATAGGTCAAATGAGCAAAAGTGATGATCAAAAGAGTCAGGCAAAGGAGTGTCAGCATGAGAGCCGACTCGGCGCTCAGCTGTAACGACTAGCAATGTGCATCTCCTTGGCTCTCGGGAATGATGGGGTTAGAATATGGGGTTGGGAATTAAGAGTACGGTATGCTGGAAATAGTATTGGTATTTTTTAATTGATATGGTATGATATGATGATGTATTGTAATGCATATGATAGAGCAACATCAGGAATTCTTCTTTTATCTTTAGTCAGTGTTTATTACAGTATTTTTAAGCCTACACTCTGAAAAAAAATTCTCAGAATATGATAAAAAAAGCATCATATAAAGCAAGAACTGGTAGACTCTCCAATTAAAAAAAAAAAAAAATACAAATTGGTCGTTTCAGCCCTTGAAAGGACTTTTACCGAGCTTCTTATGATCAATTGTGTTGTGTGTGTTATTAAATGTTTGTACACAATTGACCGAGAACTAGACCTACATTTTTTATGCCGACTACAAACGGCTAAAGTTCATGTTCTCAAAAAGCTTTACATGGCATTATTTACTCTCTGAGGCTTGCCATTGTCTGCAGAGAGGCAGTGACCGATCAGAAAAAAATTTTTTTATTGAAAAAACTTTTCGCCGCGGCTGGGGATCGAACCCGGGCTCAGAGCATGCTAAGCCACACATTTAACCTGCATGCCAAGGTCACCTCTAATTGTCTCTCTAATTGCGATACTAAAAATTCTCTAAAAATTATAAAATCTTCCATGAAACATCAGAACAGAAAAATATATAAAAATATATCGTTTTTAAAGAAAAATACTTTTTATTTTTGAGAAAAGATTTGTTTTTATTGAAGAAAATACTTCTCTCAGTGAATATCTTATCAAAATATAGGAACAATTTTTCATTTTCAATAAATTTTTCTCTATAAATGAGAATTTTTTTGTGCTATAAAAATACTTATCATTATTAGAGACATTGAAATATTTCCAACAAGTGAATAAAAATTTCTTCGAAAATGTGAAAATTTATTCGAATTGAAGAAAATTTTATTTGAAAAAGAGAAAATTGCTATTATCGAAAAAAGAGAAATTTTTTACCAGAGCAAGGTATGTGTCTTTTTGTCAGTGTATAAAATTTATTTTATATTTGTTGTTTGCCATTTTCTTAAGAAATTGTTAAATTTTGACTTCAGATTTGTGATCACCAACAAAATTAAGGCCAAAATATTGATAAGAAAATTATGCATCCTAAGAGGTAAAGTGATAACTGCATCTGGGCCTAGAAGTAACACAATGGTTTGTAAAAAATCTTCTTCGCTTAATATTCATTTCTTCAACCACGCCTACCTCCCATATCAACAACAATAATAAAAACCAACAAATTGTACCACACTGGCCTATAAGTATTCAACTCCTTTTTTATTTTTTAAAATTTTCTTTTTATTTTGCTGACAATTTTTTCAACACGTTAGCCGCAACCAAGCTGTGTGCTAAAGTAAAAAGAAAGGTCTGGGGTTTGCGTGGGTTGCGGTTGATGCTGGTCGCAGTTGCTTCACAGTTTCCGGCGTTTAGCTGCTACATCCGTTTCTTGTGCTCTGCTTGTACGCCATAATGTTGCAATTTTTCAAGTCAACTCAAACTCGTGTGGCATCATTTTTGTTTCATCATCATCTGACCGCGAGACATGCTCGCATACGACGGGCGTTTCTTTTGGTAAAGAGTTCGGATACTCTTTCTTTTTGCTGTTGCTGTGTTTTGATTCTGTGTGGCAGTCCGTGTGTGTGTCTCTCACTTGAGTGAGAAACAGAAACAGCTGTTTATTTCCTGTGTTATGTGCGTGCTTTTGACTATTTTGTTTCTTATACCGAGCTGTTTATATTGCATGTACACACATATACACATACATGGCAATATGCCAGCATATAAATGTGTTGGTAGAATACTAACATTAATACTATGCAGTAAAGCTGGAAAATTTATTATGACATGACATGTTGTTGTCGGTACTAGCTTTGTTGCTGTTCTTTTACTTTTTGTCATAACTCGTTGCTGTTTGTTTTTGTTGTAATATTGCTGTTGTTGTTATTGTTGTTTTTGTTATTGTTTGATCACAACTCGTTTAGAAAATTGCTAGATTTTTATCGAGTCGACAGAATTTATTTGAACTTCATGCCACAACGTCCTTCAGGCCACTTCTTGCGTTTCCGTTCATCCACACAGTGACATCTACGCAGAGCATCATATTTTCTGTTTGTCTATGTTGCCTTGTTTGGAGATTTTCTTATTGTTGTTGTTGTTTTTGGGTTAGTGTAAATGTGTTGGGTATTAAAATTAATATGCTGTTTGAAGTTTACGAGCTGAAATAAGTGTCAGCATAAAGAGGAAACGAAAAACTGGCATGTTGATGGCAGTTACATACTTTTTATCGCTGTCTGGGGATAACCTTCTATGAGAATAACTTCGAGAGGGCGGTTTAAGCAGCTTAAGATTAATATTTTTTATGCTCTATGCGGTCGGATTGCGACAGTTCTTGATGTTATAGAATTTCTGAATAGAAAATGAATTTTTTAAGAAGCTGCTGCTTGACTAACATGGCAAACCAGCAAACGGGCAACAAACATAAATAAGCTAGTTTAAATCTCATAAGCAAACATTGAGTTAGCATTAAGTTAGCAGGAAAACAAATAAAAAGAGGTATGAATGTCACAAAAGTACAGAAAAAAAAAAATAAAACGCTTAAGCAGCTGTTCAACATGCTCAAGCTTTAAAGCTTAACTAATGAGATGGAAGGCAGTATTTCATATCGTATAAGTTTAATTAATTTAAAACTCTTTATTAAATATTTTCGAGAATATCTGCAGAACTGCCAAAAGTTAAGCATTATAATTAATTTTTTCACAGGACGTCCCCCGCCCAAGGTCACCTGGTGGCGTGATGATTTAGAGCTTATCGGCACCAGTCATACATCCGTTGAGAAGGGCGTCTCAGTGATGGTCAATCAATTATTAATTGGTACAACGACCAGAGATTATTTTGGCTCGAAAATTCAATGTCGAGCTCAAGGAACCAAGCTCGTATCGCCTGTGATAAAAGAGGTTACTGTGCAAGTGCATCGTAAGTTTAGCTCAACTCAATTGTGCTCCTCTTACATAATTGTTCTTTTGTTAATAATATTGCTTGCTTTTCTTCTTTTCAGTAAAACCGGTGCGCGTTAAAATTGTGACACCCAATGAACTGCTTACAGCTGGACATCCAGTGCCTTTAAGATGTGAGTCCTGGGGCTCATATCCAGCGGCTAAAATAACATGGCTGCTTGAAGGGGAACCAATACGTAATGCAGACGTAACTGTGCACAGTGATCGGGAGGTAAGTTAACAGGACGCTCTGCAAATTATTACCTTCTGCAAGTTTTTTGAAAGTCTTCAGTTTCCGTTTTAATGCATTTAAAGGCTCCTGCAACATTAACATTGTGCTCGGGCTGCTTTTTTTTCGAAAGTGTGCCACAAGTAATGGAAGTTTTTCAGAATGTGTCACTGAGAGCAAGGAGTTAATCAGACCAGTGCGGTGTAGTTCAGAAAGCATAAAAAAGCATTTCTCTCATTAGCAAGTATACACATCAGCTCGATACGCTGATTTCTCATACCTTTATTTTCATACAAACTAGCTCTCTCAAATGCAGTTTTATGACAAATTTTATAACAAATTCTTATAAGTTCAAAATTTACCCTTAAGTAGAACTAAGGTTCAGTCAAGTTCTGGCGTTCAAGTGGAATTTTGTGCTTTGATAAAAATTTCCAAAAACAATTCAAAACAAGTAAAGAAAGTCTAAAGACGGTCTAGCTCGACTATGAAATACCCTAAATCTACTTTTTCAAAATAAAATAATAAGTGTTGAAAGGGCGTATCCGAGGATGGATGAAGCCCATATTTTATATGCATTTCAAATTTGATGAAAAATTTATACATACCAAATTTTGTTCTTGTAGGTTACATGTTAATGCCTTTATAGTGTGTTCGCTATTGTATATTGTATGAGAGATAGGCGTGTTCGTGGACGGATTACTTCTAATGAACACTTCGTAGTTTGGGTACAAAATAAATACATACTTAACTCTATCTCTGTAGATAAAACATAAACAAATTTATGGAGATTTCAATTTTGAGATTGTATGGGAGGTGGGCGTACCAGTAGGTAGATGACATACATTATTAAAAGACATATTTTTTTATAAAAAACTCATGCATACTAAATTATATCTGTGTAGGTTAAACACAAGCTTATTTCTTGAGTTTTTAATTTTTGTTTGTATGGGAGGTAGGCGTGGATGTAGGTTGATGACACCAATTTTCCAAAACCATCTTCGCTTTATTATAAAATGTAAACGTACCAAATATAATATCTGTAGATCAAACATGATCTTATTCATTGCATTTGAAAGTTTTAGGTTGTATGGGAAGTGGGCGTGTCCGCTGGTGAATGACATCCATTTTTCTAAGACGTCTTTGTTTTGAAATCAAATACATCGTCTGTTCGTCTGTCCGTCCGTCTGTGTGTTGTCCGCAAGCACAGAATAAGAATAAGGAGTTGAGATAATCAAATGAAACTCGGTACACTTGTCACATGGTTTCAAGGACTTACACTATTGAATATTTTGGAATCTCCCATGGACACGCCCAGTTCCCATTCAATCAAAAAATTTAAATCACTGTAAAAAGGATTTCTTAAGTCTACAGAAATAAAATTTAATATGTAAATATTTTGCACAAAAAATAATACATACTATTACAAAATAAAAATGGGCGTGATCCGACCACCAGGACCTCACCCACCTGCCATACAATATTGAAAATGTCATAAATATAAAGGTTTTTATATGAACTGCAAGGATTAAACTTGGCATGGAAAATTGTCTATAAAAATTAAGGTGTGCATACAAAATGGGCGTCACCCGCCCACCTCCTATACAACCCACATTAGTGAAACCTGTTAAAAACTGTAAAAGAATACATGGATTTTGAAAAATAAAAAAGTATTTTACACATGGTTACGTAAATCAATATATAAAGGGTCCGCCATCTAACTTTTTTTTCAACAAGTGCTTATTTCGTGAATGGTAAGACTTAGCACATGTCTGATTTGACAGATAATTAGTTTTATCCTTCCGCTGAACGAATATGGTTGTGTGTACGCTTGAGCAACGGTGGGAAATATTGCGACATTACTTTGAAAATCATGGTAATGTTGCAGTATGTGTGCGAAGATTGCGTACGGATTTTGGAAGAACAGAAGCACCGTCAACTTCGCATGTTCGTTTTCTTGTGAAAAAAGTGAAAGAAACTGGCATCCTCATCGATAAACCAAAGCGTGAAAAGGCAAAAACAGTGCGTACATCCGAAAATATTGCTACTGTGGCGGAAAGTGTGCGCGAAGCGACCTCAACATCAATTCCCCGTCGTTCTCAACAATTGAACATTTCGGAAACATCATTCAGACGAATTTTGTATAAAGACCTTGGTATGATGCCATACAAAGTCCAATTAGTTCAGGAATTGAAGCCAACTGACCATCCAATGCTTTTCGCTTCGATACAGATTACTTCTATTACAGAAGATGCCGATTTTGCCAAAAAATCATCTTTTCAGATGAAGCTCATTTTGATCTTGGTGGGTATGTAAACAAGCAAAATTGTCGCATTCGGGGCACAGAAAACCTGCACGCATACATTGAAAAGCCGATGCACGCAAAACGAGTCACTGTTAGGTGCGGATTTTGGTCCAGAGGCATAATTGGGCCATTTTTCTTCTTCGAAAAAGAGCAAGGAGTGGCCGTTACAGTAAATGGCCATCGTTATCGGGCCATGTTGAACGAATTTTTGTTCACAAAAATTGATGAGGAGGATATTGGCAACATTTAATTTCAACAGGACGGCGCTACATGCCACACAGCCGAAGCTACACTCGATGTTTTGCGCCCTGTTTTTGGAGATCGCACTATCAGCCGCAGAGCTGATGTCGTTTGGCCAACTTGAAGCTGCGATTTGACACCGTTGGGCTTATTATTTGTGGGATGCCCTCAAAGATAAGTGTTACGCCGACAAGCCAGAGACAATTGACGCTTTAAAGGACAATATTCGTGAAGCCATTGGTGAAATACAGCTGCACACAATCGATAATGTGCTTAAAAATTGGACCGATCGTGTAGGCTACTGCATGGCCAGCCGAGACAGTCATTTCAATGAAATTATTTTTCATTATTAACCAGAAGGATTGAACATTCAAATAAAAAACAAATTTGAGAAAATATTCAGTAATTTTGTTTTTATAGCATTTTCAAAAAAAAAACTTATTTGGCGGACCCTTTATTTAAATATGATCGAAGGTTTAGGGCATTCCATAGTCGGGTTAGACCAACTTTAGAGTTTCCTTATTTGTTTTTTTTTTCGTGTTAAAAAAAAAGATATTTTTGTATAAAATATTTAACAGTCAATGAACTGTGAGAGTTTTTGATTTGAAATTGAATGTGTCGCTTTTAATTTTCACTCTTTTTTACTAACCCATACGCATTACTGACATCCCAATCAGCCAAACAAGCTTGGAATAAGCTTTAAACAAGCTGGGAATAAGCTTTAAACAAGCTTGGAATAAGCTTTAAACAAGCTTACAAACTCAAGCCTCAAGCTTGGATAACGCTTTCATTCACTATTGGAGAACGTTTACCTACATGTAATTGTATGACAAACGAAAGTACACCATTGGAATAATATTCCTTACTTCACGTTTAATCCAAGTGTTGTTTTTACAATTGAATATAAGTGTTTTAATATGCTTTTTCCAAGTGTGCTACTTTTGTGCACTTGTTTATTTGATTTGTTGTGATTTCCCAACTGAAACATTTTTATGTTTAATTTTAAATGTTTACTAAAGTGATAAGTGAAAAATTTCAAATTTTCACGAACGTCGATTTTGTTTTAAAATTTCAATACATCTCAATACAAAACACTTATTTTAACTGTGTACTGACACGCATTCACTGGGTATGCATTTTCAATAAATTTTTACAAAGTAGATATTATATTGATGGACTTCAAAATGCAGTAATTTCGTCAAAAGGGCACTTATCACTTTAGTGCGCTTAACTTAATCTACTGTATGCAAGTTTTTAGAGCACTCCCAAATAGAATATAACCAGTACCAAATATTTTTTAACATCGTACTTAAATCACTAAAATGTACTCCACGTTGTACTAGACTAATAATTCAATACAACCCTGGTTACGTTAAGACTATAGAGAATGTTTTGTTTTTTTTTTTGCTTTGTTGGACAGAGAAAATCAAAAATTTTTGCCAACAAGCCAACTGGTGTGCCAAACTGGCGAACTAGCCTCTTAACTATCGAACCTGTGGAAATGGTCATCGTGTGGCACACAAGATCGCAGATTTAAAGCCTGCATAAGCCTTGTGTCTTTTGAGCGAACAAAATTAAAATAAAAAGTTAATGAACTAAAACCACTGATACAAGTGAATTTAATAATTGTAGAGTTGAATGTAAGTGAAAAGAAAACTTTAAACATTGTTAAAAAGTAACATACTTTAAAATGAGAATAAAACTTGATATGTCGGTTATGATTCCTCTCTACATTTTTTCAAGTTTAAACACCCAGCAAAATTTTTCGTATTGCCTTGATTTTCATTCGATTATAAAACCCATTACATAAATGTTGGTGACCAATAATGCATTATATTATATATTACTTGTAATGCAGTTAGTAATGTCAACCCTTTTTGCTTTTGAAATTACTGTTCTTTTTTTTAGATAATTGAAATTTTTTGTTTGACTTTTATTTTTGCTTCAAAAGTGTCAAATTTTTATAATTTTGAATATGAAAAAATGCCAGATTTATGAATGAAATACAGAAAAATGTGCTAAAGGTAAATATATTACATAAATTAATTAACTGATACATATATCTATTAAATAACAGCATTTTTCTTATTTTAAAGAAGAAATTCTCTAACTCTTGATTGGTGTTGTTGATCTGTTTAGCACTGTTAAGCAAAAGATGTATGAAAAAAAATTTATTTTTCCAATATTTGAATCGCTTTTCTAATTTGTGCAGAAAAACAGCTTATTCAATAACTTCTTAGTTGTTATTAAATAAGTGATTATTGGAAGAAGTTATTCATCAAGTTATATAAGTGCTTACATAAGTACTCCCATGTCAAGCGAAAGCTTCATCAATTACCTCCAATGACATGCCTGTATTAAAATAATGGGTTCCGTAAGCGAGAGGGTAAGCGATGAATGAAATTTTCTGGATTACTTTTTCGATTATATGTAAGCGAAGATTTTGCTGGGCATTGTTAAAAAGTAACATACTTTAAAATGAGAATAAAACTTGATATGTCGGTTATGATTCCTCTCTACATTTTTTAACCGACTTCAAAAAGGAGGAGGTTCTCAAGTTGGTTGGTTTCTCTGTTTTTTTTTTTTTTTTTTTTTTTTTTTTTTTTTTTTTTTTTTTTTTTTTGTGAATGTATGTACATCGATTACTCCTAAAGTACTTGCCCGATTACCGTAATTTTTTGTCAACATATAGAGACCATCAACGCGGAGGTGCCCGACTAGAAAAGGGGGCGGTATTCGACAAAGGGGCGTGTGTCAATAAGAAAAACACTTTATCTCAGTCAATATTGCCACTACAGAAATAAAATTCACAGTAAAGTTAAAAGGGCAGGCACATATATTAAAAACTACAAACACTTAAGTGGGCGTTGTTCTAAAAAAGGGTGTGGCAATATTGGAAAAACTCTGTTTCTCGTATAAAATTAATACTACAGTACTGAAATTTAACACAGAGGTAGGCACAATTGTTGAAAATAACTATCAAGAAAGTGGGCGTTATTCGACAAAGGGGTGTGGCAATATAAGACAATTACTGTATCTCGAATAATATTGACCCTAGGGTACAGAAATTTACTACAGCGGTAGGCACAATAAGTACAAATTTTTGTAAAAAAAAAAATGGGCGTTATTCCATAAGGGGTGTGGCAATATTGAAAAAAACACTGTATCTCGAATAATATTGGCACTAGAATACTAAAATTTAGTACAGAGGTATTCACAAGTATAACAACTTACTGCCAATAATGTAGGCGGTATTCGATAAAGGGGCGTGTCACTATAAGAAAATCACTGTATCTCAGTAAATATTGACACTAGGGTACTGACATTTACAGCAAACATGCAAAGGAAGGTACAATTATCAAAAATTACGGTCAATTAAGTGAGCGTTATTCGACAAAGAGGTGTGGCAATATTATAAAAACTCTGTATCTCGAATAATATTGACACTAGAGTACTAAAGTTTACTACAGAGGTAGGCACAAGTATAAAAAATTAATTTCAATTAAGTGGGCGTTGTATGATAAAGGGGTGTGGAAATATTTGAAACATATTGTATCTAGAATAATACTGACACTAGAATACTGATATTTAGTACTGAGGTAAGCACAATTATTACAATATGATCTCAGTTAATATTGACACTAGGGTATTGAAATCAATACAAGAAAAGGTAGAGTTATAACAAAACACAATCAAGAAAGTAGATTAGATTCAACAAAGAGGCATGTCACAATAGAAAAACACTGCTTCAGTAAATATTGAAACTTAGGTACTAATATTTGGTAGGTGGGTAGGTAGAATAATTAAAAAGGTGGGAGAGATTATAAATAGCGTGAGGCACTTTAAGGAAATACTGTATATCGGTTAATACTGATGCTAGGGAACTGAAATTTGGTGCAGGTCAAGGTTGAATTATTTTAAAGTATGATCAATAAATTACATAGGCGGGATTCAAAATAGGGCGTGACACTTTAATAAAAATTGTAAAGAGACAGAAATTGGAAATAACCAACAAACCATGAAATAGTGAAATATTTTAAATTTTCCTTAATAATTCTTGCAAATGTATTAAAAAATTCAAAAGAGAAAAGGATAAGAAACGACAGAAAAACACATTTTTTAAATTATGAGCTTAAATAATTGTGTTTACAAACTTTTCCTAAAATTTATCATATTCTCTAAAAAGAAAGAAATAAAAACTTTTTAACAAAAAAAAAAAACCTACTTCAAAATCACTACAAAGTAAAAAATAATTTTAAATTACTTTTCCTATTAATCGTGGTAAGATCTGATAATTTATTTATATACATTATTATATTGGAAATCTTATTATTTTAACTTTTTCTAATTTGTTTTATTATTATCATAAATATATTATTTTTTTTTATGATAATAAAAGCTTCGAAGTCGGCGCTAATAAAATCAGTTTCTTTGAGAAGCTGCAACACACACTCAAACAGTAGATTGATAATGTTTATGTATGCAAAGCTTTTAAAATTACTTTTAAACTTAAATTAATAAAAAAAATTGAAATTAGGGCAGGGATGGTAAAAATATCCTGATTTAATGACAAACATTAGCGCCGACTACAAAGCTTTTATTATCATAAAAAAAATAATATATTTATGATAATAATAAAACAAATTAGAAAAAGTTAAAATAATAAGATTTCCAATATAATAATGTATATAAATAAATTATCAGATCTTACCACGATTAATAGGAAAAGTAATTTAAAATTATTTTTTACTTTGTAGTGATTTTGAAGTAGGTTTTTTTTTTTTGTTAAAAAGTTTTTTGCAAGTTTCCTCTCTAAGCCACAGCAAGAAATGTTCTAGTTTTGACCGGAGTGAAGATTTACCCCTTTTACATTAGTCAAGAATTGAAGTCAATTTTCTGAGCTTGTAGGCCAATTCGCCGCAAATAGGAAGCAACGAAAGAGGAAAAAGTTGACGGTACACAGTCAAGTGTACTGGCAAGTTTTTCGAACTCGAAAAATTGCTTCCATTTCTTGACTAGTGTAAAAGGGGACTATGTATATGCAACGCATGCATATTCGAATTCGAAAGTGTGGCTGAAAAACTCAGTGGTTTTTTCGAACTCAGCCACAGTTTTTAAATTCACCACAATACACCACAGCAAATTTCGAACACACTGCTTGTGGAAGGCAATGTTTGCAATCATTTCTTTTAACTTGTGTATATCGGTATGAAAACGCTGCTGCTCATTATTTATGCTTAGGTTTTTATTCATTGCTTTAAGCACTTAAAATTGTCAAATAAAAAAATTTATAAAGTTCTCAATTCCTAACTCTCTCCTCCAGTCTATGTATGACATATGTTAGTCAATGTGTTATTTAAAAACAAAAGTTTTAAAATTTTCATGTTCAGTGAAACAGAAAATAAAGTAAAAGCTGCGTTCAACTTTCAGAATCCAATTTGATTTGTAAACAGGATATGTTGGCGTCTATATTTTTCCTTGATTTGAAGAATTCAAGAATACTTTCACCAATTAATTTTAAAGCAACTTTTATTCAATAAAATATTTTTAAATATTTTAGTACATAAGTATTTCTTTTGAACAAAAAATATTTCAAACACTCTTCTAAGTCATCTTTTAATATATCAGCAACGATTTTGAACTTACCACCTTTAATTTAATAAAAAGTGTTAAAATACTGAAAAATAAGCCAAACTCATTTCATAGCAGAATAGTTAAAAAATATTTTAAATAAGTATATAGGTTTTTCACATCTTGAAATACACATTTGTATCGTTGTATTTAAATTCAAGTCGTATTCACATTGTTTTTGTTTTCTATTTGAAGGAAAAACAAACGTTTTTGAGCTCTTACGTTTGTTTTATCTTTCAAATAGAAAGAAAAAACAATGTGAATACGACGAAATTATGAATACAACTTCTTATTTCAAGTTGTGAAAAACCTAATATTATTCTTATAACTGTTTTAATAACAAATTGTAGTTAAGCGGATTAAAAATTAATAAATTAACGATTCTTACAAATAACCGTGAATTCAACTTTATAAAACAAACATTAAAAAAAAATACTGCCCACAAATATTTTTGGATGGTACCTACTTTCGTAAGAAAAACTTTTTGAAAAGTATAAATATGAGTAATAAAAGTTGCGTTCCTTTCGCAGCAAAATAATACAGATTATTATTTTTGACATGCAAAGCAAAATCAAAATTAATAATCCTGTAACAATTTGGACTATTTTTGCTAGCGTCTTAATACCCTAAACCTGTAAAGTCAGGCGATATTAGCTAGTGCCAACGTTTATAACACTCTGAAATAAGCAAGTACGATAAATAAAAGTTCGGTAAAGAAAATTATATATATTCTTGATCAGCGTCGTCTGTCCGATTGCCTGTACGTCCGTCCGTCTGTCTGTGTTTTGTCCTTAAACACTTGGTATACATGTTCATAAAAATCTAGAATAAAAAATTTGGAATCCTCCAAATACGCCTACCTCCCATGCAACTCAAGTGTTAAAATTTCTAAATATGCTTATGCCTAGTCACAAAAACATAGCCACAAGGGACTAGCCACACGATTCCAACAACTAAGATCTAGCAACGTAAGCCTAGCCACACAATTCCAGAAAAAAAGGCTTACAATTAGTAACGTAAACTTAGCTACAGAACCCTAGCAACTTAAGCCTAGCAACAAAAACCTAGCCAGAAAAGCCTATTCACAAAAGTTTAGCCACAGAAGACTAGCCACACAATTCCAGAAACTAAGACCAAAAACGTAAGCCTAGCCCCAAAAACCTAGCAACGCAAGCCTACCCACAAAAGTCCAGCCACAAAAGCCCAGCCACAAAAGACTAGCCACACAATTTCAGAAACTAATATCAAACAATGTAAGCCTAGCCACAAAAACCTTGCAAAAGCCTAATCACAAAAGACTATTCATAGAATTCCAGCAACTATACGGTTGAAAATTTGAGTTTAAATTGAAAACCCTTAAAACTCTTTTTAAATTTATGGCTCGTTTAAACCTAAAAGTTTATTTTTAAAAAATTAAATTAAAATTAAAATTAATTAAATAAATCGAAAAATTAATGAATTTAAATTTTTGGGCTTCAAACCCCTGGCGTGGTTTTGCTAACTTAGGCGCGGAACATATTTTTTTTTACGCATTTAATTTGGGTGAACAGTGGATTTCTTCGCTTATCAACGCTTCAGTTTTTGGGCTCTACTTGTCCAGTATTGGGAGTAAGACGATCAAAAAAATCATTTTCCAAACATTTTCGCCTAAGTTTACCAAACCCCGCCAGGGTTCTTCTGCTGTCATGGGGTAGTACTTTCATCATTATATAGTGGTATATAAGAATTATTTTCTGTGTTTCTCTGTGTTATTTATACTTAAGGCTTACTTTCGAAATCATAGCATATTGAAAACTGCACAATTTAGAACAAAAGAAAAAGCAATAGATTAGTCTGGAGATGTGGCAAAAAATAAAAATGTTGCACAATGCAATTTTTACATTATATAATTAATAATATAAAATAATAATATAAAAATAACAAAAAAAAAAACTTAAGTCAGTTTGGCTGAGAATCGAACCAAAGTCCCTCGACTCAACACATCAAATCAAATCGACCGCTTAACCAACAGAGCCACGGAATAAATTATCTTGTGTCTGCTAATTGTGTACCTACTTAAATGTGAAATTACCACATTGACAAGCATAAGCATAATATTTGGTTGAGCATTTGAACACTTTCGCTTATGGTCAAAATATTGTGTGTGGTGAATTTTTGGTTTAAGATTTTCGAACTTCGAAACGTGGCTGGGCGTGCATTGCTATCTTCACTACGGTCTAGTTTTGTTATTTTGATGTACCTGTAACTGCAATTCAATTGTTCCAATTCCAAAAGGAACAACTAAAAATTGTGTCTTTGAAAATTTACTGATCTAGTTAGTATCCCCGTATCTATTTCTATTTCAACTGCATATCTATTGTTTTCTTTCTTATGTTGTTTTGCATTGCTAGTGCTGAGAGATATATAGTTAATACAGGAGGCACACAAATGCTATACATAAATCAGAACATCTCCATAAACTTGTTGTTTACATTTAAGCTCAAGTTATGCTTTGTTCACAAAGCACTATATGAGCAGTTTGTTTTTTTTTTTCTTGTCTCAGCTTTTTATTGCCTTAACTTTCGATGTTGAAGTTGTTCTATGGCGATGTTTGTTGTTGTTGCCATTGTTATTGTTGTTGTTGTTTTGACTCAAATAAACTCAAAACTACAGGCAGAACTCAGACATTTACTGGTATTTTCAATTTAAGCAGCTAGATGCTGATTTATCATCTTTTCATTTCATAATCAGCTCTATCAAAGCATTCACTTTGAACTTTCCTTTATCAAGTTTTAAGTAAAGTTCATAAAAATTTGTTCATTTAAAGTTTGAAAAAGAACATTTTGAAGCAAAGCATTTTGGTTGCAGGCATAAAGCTAGTTCGAAATAGGCATGAAACAACTAAATAGGGAGCTAAAATTGTACACTTTATTTTCACAATTAGTGAAAGTTGGCGTATTTTTGATAAGCCCAAAGTAAAATGAAGTCAAATAGAAGGAAACAAACATGCACACACACACACATACTTAGGGAACAAATAAGCATGATATTTTTGCTTGGTTTACCTGCATCAACACAACTACCCAGAGCATTATAACTGACAACAATGTATATCCTGTACAGTCAGAGCTGTCATATTTTTAGAACAACACCCACTCAAACAACCACACTCATACACACAAAAATACATGAAATATTTTACCATTAACAGCATGTAAGGATCAAACAAGCTTTTACGGTTACTTAATTATGCTGCTGTATTCCGATTTGTTTTTGTGTTTGCGCGTGTGGTAAACATGTAAAAAGTTTCGAAAATTATTTGCCAGATTTTCTTTGCTAAACATATAGTACACCTATACAAACATAGGGGCGCAAATATAAGTTAGCACAATATGGCCGCATAACTATCTGTAATTTGTATACTTATACATACACACCCTCATGAGCAAGTCTTACCTACAACGCTGTATTTGCTTACTTAACCAGATTTTAATTATATAAGTTTAAATTTCTTTTTCTTCATTCCTTTCTCATTCTATAATTACAGGATTCAAATTTAACCACCAGCATCCTGACACTCAAAGTAACCTCGGAAAATGATAACGCCGAGTTAACATGTCGTGCATCGAATCCTTGGTTCTCTGGTGGCGCAATTGAAGATAAACGAGTTATACGCGTTGCATGTAAGTATGTCAGCGTTATTTAAATGTTACGTTTTAAATGAAGCCAGAGCAAAAAAAAAATACATTTACAACTAATTGCATTATTAATACGACAGATAATAAGTAAAAAAAGCCTTTTTTCTCAGCGTAGTTAAATCAAATAAAAATTCCAAAATTCTCTCTGTTCTCGATGTTTTTTTTTTGTACCTTTGTTTTAACTACTTTTGAAGGAGAGTTTTTTTTTGGGCTTTAAAGGATTTTTTTTATTCAATACTAGCAACCTCTGAGCTTTTGCTCGAGATATAGAGACAAAATATTTTCTCTATATGTTTCAACTCCCAACCTAAAATTCGTTTAATTCGTTTAAAATTCGTAAATTCGTTTAAAATTCGTAAGTGTATTCAATATTTGTTGTTGTTCTAATTTCAATCTTAAGTATTACTTTGAAATTTATTGTGATACTTGGGCGTTCAAGATAGTGCCGGCCTCATTGCAACTATTTTTATTTTTTATAGAGTGGCAACCTTGAATCATTTTGTTCTACGGTTTGTTAATTTTAAAAACGAATTTGTTAATTTGTTAATTATTCCGTGCATCATTAAGCCAAATAAAATCTTCATAACTCACTTACAAACTTATCAGGACTTTGACATTTGTTTTCAGTACATGTACAATTTAACTTGCTTTCAAATTACATAAAAATATTGTTAGTGTAAATATTTTTTTGATGGGTGAACCAGATATAAAAAAAAAAATTGTATTATTTCAAAGTAATGGGACAATCCTAAAGTCTTCACTTGTCTTTTATGTGATTGGAAAAATTTGCCTTCTGTTCTCCTCTTTTAACATATGGTTTTAGCCATAGAAGTTCTATGGTTTTTTCAAATCGTGCCAAGAAGCTAAGCCATAAAAAAAAGAAAAAATTAATAATAATAAAAAAAAAATCCAACACAAGTTGATAGGACACGTGGCACTCAAAGCAATTACATCGTAAAAGAATCAATCCTGAATTTAAGATCATTCAGTCTAATTGGTGGTGACCGTGGCATGTAGGTTAAGTGTGTGGCTTAGCATGCTCGGAGCCCGGGTTCGATCCCCAGCCGCGGCGAAAAGTTTTTTCAATAAAAAATTTTTCTGATCGGTCATCACCTCTCTGCAGACAATGGCAAACCTCAGAGAGTAAACAATGCCATGTAAAGCTTCTTGAGAACATGAACTTTAGCCGTTCGGAGTCGGCATAAAACATGTAGGTCCAGTTCTCGGTGAATTGTGTGCAAACATTTAATAACACACACAACACAATTGATCATAAGAAGCTCGGTCAAAGTCCTTTCAAGGGCTGAAATGGCCAATTTGTTTTTTTTGTTTTTTTTTTTTCAGTCTAATTGGTGGTGACCGTGGCATGCAGGTTAAGTATGCGGCTTAGCTTCTTGCTCGTAGCCCGAGTTTGATCCCCAGTCGCAGCGAAAAGTGTTTTCAATAAAAATAATTTTTCTGATCGGTCACAACCTCTCTGCAGACAAAAGCAAGCCTCAGAGAGTAAATAATGCCAAGTAAAGCTTCTTAAGAACATAAACTTTAGCCGTTTGGAGTCGGCATAAAACATGTAGGTTCAGTTCTCGGTCAATTGTGTGCAAACATTTAACAATTGATCATTAGAACACAATTGATCATTAGAAGCTCGGTCAAGTCCTTTCAAGGGCTGAAATGGCTATTTTTTTTTTTTTTTCAGTCTTATTGGCAATCGATTTATTTACCAGAACTTTTCTTTGAATTGAAGAAAACCGGCTGCCAAATATGAATCATTCTCCTCCACAACATTACAAGCTCTCACACACACCTATCGATTCTATGGGTCATCTGTTTTGTCACACTTCAAAAATAAATATTGATGGTAACTTTTTCAAAGTCTGAAGCACCTTTGATTATTGATGTGTTCAAAAACACATATTTTAGAGTTTCAATCATTTGGAGTGGAAAAGTTTGCTTTCGTGAAAACACATTAACATCATAATTTTAAAGACAACAAAGGTATTTTCGATGAGAAATATTTGTTTTACTTTCGTCAAAACTCTTGTATCATCAATTCCTCGTACATTTCAAACGAAGCAATAAATTATTAGAACATACTATTGGTTGCCTGGCAATAATAATTGTCTTTCTTCCAATACAACATCGAACAGAAAAACATCAAAAACATCAATACGAAAAATACGAAACAGAGTTTATTAATATTAACTTTCTTTTCCTTTTCGAAGTTTCTTTGATGTTGCTTACTTTTTTAAATACTAGCTACTTGCTGGCTACTTTGTAAACTTTTCTTTTTCAAGTCTCCCCTCTATTATGTCGCCACTTTAAAGTTTCACTAGAAATCTAATTGATACAGCTCTGCCTTTTAGCTCATTCACTTGAATGTTTGAAATATTTGAAATTCTACACAAAAATCTAATAATTCGATAGCTTCTGGCAAACCGTTTTACTTTCAATCTAATTTTTTCTTTTTTTTGTTTTTTTTTTTTTTTTTCTTTTAGCTCTCTATGTCATATTCTCTTTTTGTATCTTTTTACACACTTAATATTATTTCATTTGCCAGTGGCGTTTATAAAAACGGCACCATTTTAATAATTCACTTTCATCCATTGGCAGGTTGTTGGTTTCTATTTTTTTTTTTTTTTTTATACATTTATTTTTTGTTCTTATTTTTTATTGTTCTGCCCAACAAGTGCGGAACTAATCGTCATATTTAGTTTTTATACGCTGTATATTAAAAAAGCAATCATCTCATGCTTGGTTGCTGCTGTGAGGCAGCCACAACGTTCAAGGAATCTGCTGTATTTTTAGGTACCTTAAGACCCGATTTCGATTATTTATTATTTCGACTTTTATGCGGCAATTTGTAGCGCTCATTAAACTGCTACCTACTGACAAAGTTTTTTTGCTAATTTTATCGAATCTCCAATCCTAGCTTCTGACCCACACACAGATTATTCTATTTTTCTTTTTTATTTAATTTTGTTTTGCTCTTACATGCCATCCATGTTCAACTTTTATCAAACATTCTATTTTTTTTTTTTTTTTGTTTGTACGTCTTGTATTAAATATTCTTTTTTTTTTTGTTTCTTTGGTTTTTTTCAGATCCGCCAACTGTCTCGGTGCACTTGGCCAATGAGGATCCCAGCCGTGTTGTGACCAGAGCTGAAGGCCAGAACGTTACGTTTAAATGCCGAGCCGATGCCCGGCCACCCGTGACGTCCTATTCATGGTTCAAAAATGTAAGTCAAAATATTTAGCTTTATTCTTCTTCTTCATCTAGTGTTTTCTACTATTTTATTTTCTGCACTGCCGGGCAAGCTCAGTTCGCTCAGTTCGCCTAGGCGTTCATGGTAGAGTGTTTTCAGTCTTCATTGAATTTCCTTTTTTGCCATCTTAAATAATTGTTGCCGAGAATGCGTTCATTCAGTTTGTGGCAGGCTGCCAAATAGAATAAAAAAAAACAAAAAAACAAAAAAAAATATTAAGCTTTGCAGACAACGTCGCCAGCGTTTATTTTATTGCCTTCGATAGAGCAGCATTCACTGGTGCTGGTTATGGTTCTGGTTCCTGTGGCACGATGCGGCAAAGCAATATGTCGGCACCATATTAACAGCGCGTTGTGGCAAATCCTTTGCTTCCGTTTGCTTAAGCTTGCATTGTGCCCAAGCCAAACCGTAGCCAGAAATTGGTTCGATTGCTTCTTTTTCTAGCTTTTGGTTTCTTACAACTTCAGCCTCAGCTGGTGGACGAACGTGCGGTTATTTATTTGCTGGCTTGTGTTGATGCGCTGAGAACAGCTGTCGTCTATCATTGCAAAATATCCTGGCCTGACGCTTTATTATTATCAGTTTGCAGGACATGCGGCTTAAGCGCACACTTTGTGGTCTAATTTAATTTGCCAAATTGTCTGATGAACCACAAACGAATGCGGCAAATGGTGTCCGGTAAGGAAGTTCTGAACTTGGAGTGGGAGTTGGAGTGTGTTTGCTAGTACTAATACATTCAGGGTCTTTTAATTTGTATGACTTCTTAGTGCATAAATTTCGAAAAACAACTGAAAAAAACGCAAAATTATGAAGCCAAACAAAAAAACAAAAAAAACAAATTTAAGTACGAAAATGACTTATGACCGAAAATGAGGCTAGCTTTTAATTTATTTTTTGTTCAAATTTTTCCACACTAAAGGGGAGTATTTCACCTTTTCAAATTTGAAGCCATTAAATTATTCTTTTTGGATTTAAAGTAATTTCAGAGTTTTGGCAAAGCCACTTTGTATGGGCAGTAGGCGTGGTTTTCATCTGATTAGGCTATTTTCAAAATAAATGCCCATTTTTACGATTGTCATAAACTGAGTCCAAGTGAGCATATTAATATTTCCAAAAACAATCACATAAGAGCTTGATATCAAGAATATTATGGCTAAGCATTGTTTTCAGCTCAAATTTTTCTTCGTGTAATAGTTTTTTATTAAAAAGTTTGAAATTAAAAACAATTATTGGAAAAAAATCCCTGCTTTTAATAAAACCACCTCCTATGTTATAATTTTTAGTTGTTTCCTCAACAAGCAATTTTGTCAAGAAATATTTTACAACTCTACGTTTGTCAAAGAGTAACTAGAACTTTAGCACTTGTTTAAAATGCAAAGAATTAAAAATTGACGACAACACTCCCCGCCTTCCGCCATCTCATGTGCTGCAGGAAATCAAACTTAAACATTTGTACCCTTTCAAGAAAATTACTTTATATAAGATGCATTAAAAAACCACGCAGCAAGTTAAATTTTTTTAGGTCTCAAACATTTTGCAATGATGCTCTCTTTTACCATCACCAAAGAAATAAAAATGAAAATATTTTACTTAACTTTGTGCGAAAATTAATTAAATTACTAACTGCTGGTTGGCGGCGAAGAAGCAGAAATTGCACGCAATGCAATTGGAATGAAGTCACAATCAAAGCGTTCATGTTGAAAAACTTTAAACGATTTTATGTTTTGTTTTTCTCACTGGTTCATGTATGTTATTTAACGTAATATAGTGCACAGATTAATGAAACAGTACCAGAAAATTAAGCTCTTTCCAAAATAACAAGATGCTGACTCACATATTCTGTCTGAGGAGATCAGAAAGAAATATATGTAAGCCTTAAAGTTTGTTGCCTTTTAGCTCATTCTGGTTGATCGGCATAAGAAACTAAAGAACCCTTACATTTTTGCTATATGAGTGTTTGTCAGGCTTTTGTAAAATACTACGAGAAACATTTTTGTGGCATATCTTAACGCTCTTAATCTTTAAATATTGGTCGTTTTTGTTCTTTGTGTAAATGTTCAAAACAAAATACACCTAAAGCAGTTATATAACGGGGATAAATGTCCTTCAAAATATTTATGATTGTGTATACAGAGACTAATAGCACAATTTAATGACAGATATGCTTATCATTATAACATGAATGTATGTTTTATTTGTATATTTTTGAACATTTTCACAAAGGAACAAAGAGATCCACACATTGAAAAATAAAAAGGTTAAAAAAGTATTACACAAAAATGTTTCCCGAAATATTTTACCAAGAATTTCCAAAATGTGGAAACTTTAAGCCTCTTCCGAAAAAATAAAAAAACTCGCGTGTAGCAACCAGGCGCGGATACAAGGGGGGGGATAAAGGGGGTAATTACCCCCCCCAAGAACTTTTAAATACTTTACTTTTTAATACTTTATTTGGAGAAAATAATTGTGCTCACAGCTTAAGGGTACTTTTATGCATACATAAGCGATTCTGAAGACTTTTTTGAAAGAATACTACAAAAAAATGGTTAGAGACATTGTTAAACTTTAGTTTTTTTATTGATTTCAACGATTATTAAAGTATTAAAAAAAAAAATTTGTTTTTTTTGTTTTGTGACGTCATTTGCGTGTAGGTGACGTTTTTATGAAGCGATGCGAGACGAGTAGGACCATTTTGCTTGTAGATTAACACGATCTGTAGTCATCTTCAAAAAACAAAATATAATTATATGTAAAGCAAACACTTAAGTCGAGGTAGTAACTTTGCCTTTTTTAAAAATGATTCTCAAAATAACGTAACATTTCCTTAAGTACTAAAATTTACAGCCATGTTTTAAACAATCAACTTTTAAGACGCGTTGTTTTCTTACAAATAAAAATAAAACAAAAAACCTGAAGTCACTACCTCAGCGTAAGTGTTTGCTTTATAATAATTATATTTTTACAAAACATTAACGATTAGTTTAAAAATGCCCTTTATATGAAATCATTGAGCAAGTAACATTGATTTTGATTTGTAATGAGCGCAATTAAGATTTTGGCAATGAAGACCATAGTTGCCACTTAAAATATTTTATTCTTCTAAATTTTTAGTGAAAACCTGCCAAACTTTTTTGCAACCTGTGGGCCAACAAATTTTATCATAAAAAAACAATACGTGCATTGTTATTTTCAGATTTCACTTTATAAATTTTCAAAAAAAAAAAGTTCAAACAATGTAAAATCCAGTAGTCTGTTTTTACTTCAATTATTTCATCAACAGTTAAAATATTTTTCAGAAATATTTCAGCTATAGTCTTTATGAAAATATTATAAACATCTGTAATAATTTTTATCATATTTGATATTTATATAACAGTGTTTTTTTGAAGTGAATTAATGTTAGGTTATAGTTGCTGAAATTGTATCAACTGCGCAAAAAATTTGTTGCATACATTTATTTTTGTTTGAGTTAATTCTTAATTTTTTGTAATTCTGAAATTTTTCAAGCCTACCTTAACTTCATCATAATATAAATAGGCGTAGTGAAAACAACTAAGAACCATTTTCTCCCGTGTTTTTCAACCGATTTTGATAATTGTTTTTTTAAATGAATTAGAGTGCGGAGAACTCTATGACTGCACCGACTATTTTATATAACTATAAATAAGCAAACAAAAATTGGTCGATTTTCGACCCCAGGCGGTACTAGTAATTATAATTGCAACAAACCAACCCAATTACCACAACCGACTTTAATGAAATGGAACTGCCACGTTTAGTCCACTTTTAGTAAGGAACTAATTCAATTATTCAATTATTTCATGAACTTTAAATTTGGCAGTGTAAAAAGGTGAGCGAAACTAAGGTTATTGATATGAACGCCGTTTTACTCTTTGTAATAATGACATTTTTCCACTAATTTCTAAAACGTTTGTTATCTTTGCCACGCTTCCTATCAGTGTAGCAACAGCTTAGCGAAGTTTTTCTACACTGCGACGATTAAAAACATGGTTACGTTCAACTATGCAAGAAGAACGATTGAATGGACTCGCATTATTGCATATACTTAGAGACATTAACATAAATATTAACGAAGTTATTGATAATTTTGCGATAATTTTGTCATATAATTTGTCTCTATCTATGATTATCTAATAACACAGAGTAACAAAATTAAGCTTTATAAAAAGTGCAGAGATCTCGATAAACAATTCCGAATAAATTTTGGCTGCCCAATGAAGTCAAATATGGACTTCGTTTTTCTCCATCAGCTTGAGTTTTTGAGTTATAGGCAAAAACATGAAAATCAGTTCTTTTTCTGATAATTTTCTTATATCTATTATATTGATCTACCGATGTGTATAACTATGACTGATTTCAATGAAGACATACTAGACTTTAATTTTTACAAATTCAAAAACAATATATTCGACAGTTTCGAAGATATCGACGAAAAACGTTCAAAGTCGAAAAACTTTCACAATTTTACGTAGTCTGCTCTTTTGAAACCCTTGTATCTTTGATATTTTTCAACGAATTTACAAAAACTTTTTTTATTTGGTAGAAAATCTCTGAATTTTAATAAACATTTTATTTTTTTTTTATTATCTTGCATATTTTCAAACAAATTGAAAAAACAAAAATTTTTGTACATTCAATTTTATTAAAATTCACTTCAAAAAGTTCCTACGTAAGTAGAAAATAATTTTATACAAAAGTAGTGTGCATTTGAATAAAATTTAACGTACAAAATGTTTGTTTTTTCAATTTCTTTGAAAATATGCAAGATAATAAAAAAAACTAAAATGCTTATTAAAATTCAGAGATTTTCTACCAAATAAAAAAAGTTTTTGTAAATTCGTTGAAAAATATCAAAGATACAAGGGTTTCAAAAGAGCAGACTACGTAAAATTGTGAAATGTTTTCGACTTTGAACGTCGATATCTTCGAAACTGTCGAATATATTGTTATTGAATGTGCAAAAGTTGAAAGGTCTAGTATATCTTCGTTGAAATCAGTCATAGTAATACAATTCGGTAGATCAATATAATAGATTTAAAAAAATTAATTTCAAATTCAAGATCATTTTGTATTGAAACAATGAGTTTCAAATTCCTTTAATTTTTTTTTAATTGAAAATAACTATGTTTTTTCATTGCACATACTTGAAAATATAATTGTGCAATTTTTTTATAATTTAATGAATGTGAAAAATTGGAATAAATCAACCTTAAATCTAAAATAAGTTAAAGTTAGAGTTTTTATTTACTTTTCGCTAAGATATTATTCCAGAAAAAGGGTGAAATAAATAAATACGGAAATGTGCGTGTATGTGTCTAGAAAAAATGCCTTTTAAACAATTCAATAATTTCAATTCAAAAAAGTACAATTTGTCTATATGTAAAAAGACAAAATTTTCTCAAATCGAAAATGTGTGTCTTTGATAATTTACCCCCCCCAAGATTTTTTCCAGATCCGCCCCTGGTAGCAACGTACACGTGGCAGAAGTGAAACTTCTTTAACAGTAAGAAATAAGAGTGATTTTAGTGTGAAATTCAGTCAATACGAAATGGAATAATAATTTGTTGATTCAATATTTGCATCCAGGAACCGTACCGAATATGGTTTTAGTCGAAAGTGTCACATATAAACTTTTATCTCTTAATTTTTATTTTTTCCGACAAAAATAACAGTTCTTTGTTCCTTATAGTGTTTTTTGTGCAAAAATAACAGTTATTTTCTGACGTTTATTTTTTCGGTCAAAATATCAGGTAATTTATATTTGTTCAAGTCATTTTACCGATAAAAAAAATTTTGATATTTTTATTTTCATCTCATCGGTGAGACATTTTATACATGGTGTCAACAGTTCCATCTGTCAAGCGAGCTTTAAGAAAACACAAATTGCTTGATATTTTTGACCGAAAAAATTAAAGTCACAAAATAACTGCTATTTTTGACCGATAAAATAAAAGTCAAAAGTAACCTTTATTTTTCCTCGAAATATACTAGGCAAGAAATTAACTTTTAAATAATCAGTTTCAAATTTAAAAGCGACTTAACATTCGTGAGGCTGAGGACATTTGTAACATAATGGTATATTTGAAAAAGTCTTTCGACAATGTTTTGCATTTGAAAATTGTAAAATAACAGTTATTTTCGGTACTTGTTTTAGTTCAGTTGGTGTTTTAGTTGCTTTCGAATGTCTTCTCAACATTGTTACTTTTTGAATGCTGGATTGCATTTGCATAGTACTCTTTGAAGGAGTTCATTATTACCTCCTGCTTCCTGATCATAATAATTGCTATGTTCATAGAGGGCCTCATAAAGCAGCGAACGTTGATTGTTGAGTGTATCAACTTCGTTGGCTTTAAAATTTTGTTAAGATGATGGCTGAGTTCCAAAATACATTTTTACAAAGCATCAGTGTGTTTTTTGGGGATTGGTTTTTTGTAGATTCACCAAAATACACTGATGTTTCGTAAAAATGCATTTTGAAACTCAGCCGTTGTTGCAATCACCTCACCTTCATCATTAGTTGCAGACCCAGCTGCGGCTGTATTCTTAAGAGCTCTAATTTGCTCTCTATATTTACGAACGCGTTCTGCTTCTGTTTTAGCTATTTTTCTATTTTTTTTTCCGTGCATACTTGTAGGATGAAAATTAATGTTACGGTTATGTTAATAATGTAATGTTAATGTTAATTTTAATTATGTTATTTTCAGTATGTTACGTGTTCAGTTTTAATTACATTATATTTGGCTGTGTATCATGTGCCTACGTGGCGTTGAGGTATAGATTCCGGCTCTTAAGCAACGATGTTCGGGGTTCAATTCTCGGCAATGACTATAATTTTTTTTAAATTTTCATATAAATTGAAAACGTTAGCCTAGCGTCACGAATAAGAGACCTTGAAATTTCACTCGCCGCCAAAGAAGTTTCACTTCAAAAAACCTAAAACGAAAACTTTCAAAACACCGATCCACAAATGTTTCTTTGTGATGCACTCTACCAGAATAGAGATGTTGCCATTATTTTACTCAGAGGGGTTTTGAAAAAAATAAAACTATTTAAGTAAAATTTATTGAAACATAATATGAGTTGGTATTGATTGATTGCTGCTCCTTTAAAACATTACCATTCTGGGAAAAACCGCATTCATTGCTCGCTGATTTGTGTTAAAATTTAATTGTTGAAAATCATAATAATAACACAGATGAAGAATTTTGAAACTGTATGACTGAAATGCAAAAGATATAAAATTTGTACTATATTTCGATCTTGAAGAACCCAATACCTAGTTTATATTTGACTGCAAAGTTCGAAGGTCTTTAAAAAAAAATTCGAACTAACATAAACAAATGCTGCGATACGAGGCTTCAAATATAGCCTCTTTTTTCACCCCTCACTCTCAGAATCAACCAAACTTTTGCTAACCAGAATTTATTCCATAGTGATAAGTGAAAACGTAGAATTCCGTTAAAGTTGAACAAGAAATGACATCAGTGGATGATCAATTTTCGAAGAATATCATCTTCAGTGATGAGGCACATTTTCACCACTGTGGACTCGTCAATAAGAAGAATTGTCGCATTTGGGCAAACGATAATCCAAGAGTGATTGTCGGAAAACCAATGAGGGTGTTTTATTACCCTCATACTTGTATGAGGTGTTCTTTTGGGTTATTTAAAAGAAAAGGTGTACGTCGATAAGCCAGCAACAATTCAAGAGCTGAAGGATGAGATAATGCGGCACATTAACCTCATAGAACCTCAATTATGCCTCAGCGTCATCGAAAATTTGCACCATCGGGTGAATGTGTACTGCCGTGGACGCGGCGGCTATTTGGCCAATATTTTGTTCCATACATAATTCAATCAATATTATCATAATAAAAAGAAATGACAACAATTTTCTTAATAATTTGTATTTTATTCAAAATCAACATTGGTCCTTAAAATTAACCCATTCTTTCGAGTTTTCGAGCTACTACTAATTTCAAAATAAAATTATTCGTATAAAACAAAAACAATACAAGCAAAAACAACGAAACAAAAACAAAGAAAAAAGCTGGCACAGCATAAACTGATTTTCTTATATAAACCCATGCATTTTTCTGCTTATAGTTTACTATTTTGTGACTTTAATATTATAGTGACAAAATTCAAAATTAGATATTCATTCAGCGCAGGATATATTTGATATTTTAGTATATATATTATATTTGAACGATGAGTACTAAAAGCTGTAGGTATACCATAAAATATTCGTCAAAAAAGTTTCATGGCCTTAAAAAAATCTGTTAAAATGACCCCGAGCCCAGAAAAAAATTCATAATAATGAAGTTAAAAGAAAGTAAAGTTTGAAATTTTCCCAATTTTCAACTCATACAACTTCAAAGCTACTTGAGCGAGACTTGAAATTTTTTGACTTATTGAACTCAGCAGGTTTTAAAACATAAGATTCACAAAACAAAAAAAATATATAAAAAGGGTCTATATATAAATATCCAGTCTTATGAAGTTCTCGCACAAAAAAATTCTCATTTAAAGAGAAAAATTTATTGAAAATTAAAAGTTAGAAGTATATTCTTCAGTAAAAACAAATGTTTTCTCAAAAATTAGAAGTTTTTTCTCTAAAAACGATATAGTTTTATATATTTCTCTTTTTCAAAGAAGCTTTTTAACATCTTTAGAGAATTTTTAGTATCACATTTAGAGAAAGGCATTCTCTAGATCAAAGTGTATACCATTTTTCTCTATATATGATGCCTTATATTTTATCATATTGAGAGAAAATTTTTTCTGAGTGCAGTTTGAAAAGTCATTTCGAGAAAAGTGCGTTTAAAGTTGTTCTTAGCATGCATTTATTATGCAATTTTATCTCAAAACAAGAAAAGAAAGTCTAAAGTCGGTCTAGGCCGACTATGAAATACCCTAAACCTACTTTTCCAAAAAAAAAAATAATATTATTGAAAATGGGCATGTCCGTGGGCGCATGAAGCCTATATTTTATATGCATTTAAATGTTGATGAAAAATTTACACATACCAAGTTTTATTCCTGTAGCTCACAGTAAATGCCCTTATTGTGCTTTCGCTATGGGAGGTGGGCGTGTTCATAGACGGATTACTCCCAATTTTTGAACAGACCGGGAACAGACTCGGGCTCCTTAGCATGCTCAGGAGCCCGAGTTCGATTCCCAGTCGCGGCGAAAAGTTTTTTCTGAATGAACTTTAGCCATTCGGAGTCGGCATAAAACATGTTGGTTCAGTTCTCGGTGAATTGTGTGCAAACATTTAATAACACACACAACACAATTGATCATAAGAAGCTCGGTCAAAGTCCTTTCAAGGGCTGAAATGGCCAATTTGTTTTTATTTTTTGGTTAAGGGTATTTCATAGTCGGGCTAGACCGACTTTAGGGATTCTTCATTTTTTTAAGGAAAAATATCAAAATTTTTGCATTATTTTTTTGAGTTGAATTGATTTATCGTGTAGGGGAAGAGTGGCATGAAAGAGTCAAGTTTTGAAAGAGCCATCTTGATTTACGCGGTAGTTTTCATACGAATGCTTCTTAAATTATAATTTTTAAGAAGCAATACTCGCCATATGGCACCCTGGAACATTTGACAGTTCACTGATAATAAACGACGATGGTGTATCGTATTTTGGATTTCTTCATCATTAAGTAAGTTTTTTAGAACATTGTATTTGTTTTGTGACGTCTTCACCTTTAAAACTAACAGTAATATTATTATACTATTATTTTATGGATATATTAGGCCTATCAATAACATATTTATTTTGCCGGAAAAATCTTGATTTCATACTAATTTTTGAGGTTATGTTTCTTTGGACAATATGTTTTGAAAGAGCTGGGTTGCGGTGGCATGAAGAATCGTAAAGAAAGTTTAAATTATTTTTGTCAAAAATGTTTTTAAGTGTTTTAAACCTCTTATTTTGTTTTTGGAATAGGTCTTATAATTATAGATTTTCTTCAAAGCGATTTAATTTTTTTGCTAAAAATATTTTTAAGTTTATTAACAATTTTTTGTTTTTGGTTTTGAATTTTTTTATTTATTTAATTTGTTTTTGTAAAAACAATACTTTTTATAATAACAATTAATATTTTTAATAAAATATTCGTTATTTTTCGTGTTAAGTCTTGTAATAAGAAGATGGCTCTTCAAAACTTTGGTTGGCTCTTTCAATGACCATGTGTTATGAAAGAGCCGAATTTCATGTTTTTTATAAATGGCTACAGGTCCAAGAATATTGTTGATTTTGGAAAATATTTCATGGTATTACATTCATAAATGAATGAGAAAATACTTTTGATACAAGAATTATAATTTTCTTAATTATTTTTATATATTTTGTAACTTTTTTAAAACTGGCTCTTTCATGCCACTCTTCCCCTACTCTTCAGTATCTATTGAAGGGTTTGAACACTGAAAAGTCCAACTTGGCTACGGAACTGAATTTTATTGTTTGTTTTTGTCACAATTGTCACAATATCGGTTTGTTATTTTCGGTAGGCAACACTTTTATAAACTTTTGTAAGTTGAACAGAATAAAAACTAAATAAAAAAATACACTATATGATTTAAATATAAACAGCCCAATTATTTCACAAAAAAAAAAAAAAACGCACAATTGAATATTTTTCTTGAGCCAATAAAATTCTTTTGGCATGATAAAGAAATGACAAAAATAGCTTTACTCTTGCTGTTTTCTTTAAGACAGTTTGTTACCAATACAACTATATTTAAATTTTAGCCATTAAATGTATGCTACAAGCATATTAGTCTTAATTTATTATACATTTTGGACAGTAATTTATTATATTCAATACCTATATTATTTATATGCTGACCCAAAGTCAAACCATGGTGATGTTCTCAACATTTTTATTCGCCATTTAATGATGCTTTCAAAGAAAAGAAGACATAGTAGCAAAAAAAAAAGAAATTTACAAATATATGTGAGACCCTTTTCACACACATAAAAGAATAGAGAAAATAAGAAGTAAACACAACAACAGCATTTGGTTGTTGTTGTTGTTGTCTTTGACAGAAGTTGCTAATTCACTACATTTCAATTTTATGGGTGTTCACATGAAGTGTTTGAAAATAGCTCAATAAAAAATGTCAAAATGTAAAAAATATTAACAACAACTCAACGACGTTGTTCTTCTTTACAAATATAGTTATAAATAATATGTAGTTTTCAAAAATTGAACCGATTTCTTCAAATCTGGTTAAAAGAATTTATTTTTAAAAATTTGCTACTATTCTTCATTGATATTGTGGTTTTATTTTTTATTACACTATATGTTAAAAAAGAATGCATAAAAACCAAAAAAAAAAACAAAAAAAAAACAACAAAAAGGTTGCCAATAAGCTACTTGACTGCTTCCAATTACCAATCATTGAGTTTATCCGATTCAACAACAACAAAAACAACACTAACAACTGCAACAAACAACAACAGCAGCAACAAAAAACCACTATGAAAATAAAGCTTCTACAAATAAGTCCCATGAAACATTTTTACCTTTGGTCGCTTTAATTGCGTTTTCCTTGATTTACATTTAAATTGGAAAATATTTTCGCCACAAAAAAAAAAAACCCATAAACAAAAAAAAAAAAAAAAACCAATGAAAACCAAATAAATCATTTATACCAATCATTTATAGCAATTATTTACACCAGTTTAATAGTTACATTCGCTTAAACACCTGGGACGGGTGTGACGAGCACAAGTTTAAAAACAAAAAATTCTGAGTTTAACATTGAAATTCAGTCCATATGCCACAATGAGACCATTTTTAACTTGCATATATTCAAATTTAATATATTTTCTGTTGAATAATAGTGAAAAATATTTTGAAAAAATGGCGATAACCATTCTTTTTTAAACTTTTAAATGGGACGGGTGTGACATAAGATTGTCCCGGGTGTGACTAGTGCGAATGATGTGGGAATTATATATTAGAATTTAATTGGTATAATTACTTTCACATATTTTTGACACTTAAATCAAAAAAATATGTTTTTAATTAATGTATTAATTTAAATAAAAAAAATATTTTTTTGCAAAAAATTTTTTTGCATGAATTTTTTATCAAATTAATACCTATTCAAATAATTTCAAGTTTTTAATATATTTAAAAAAAAAATATTTTTTTGCAAAAAATTTTTCGCATGAATTTTTGATCAAATTAATACCTATACAAATGATTTCGCTATACATGAATTTACAAAACTTGTTTTAATCAAAGAATTTATTCATATACTTGCAAAAATTTTATTATTAGAAAAAAATTTTGAAAACCGTTCCGGGTGTGACCAACTTCTTGTAACGGAAATGAAGAATAAAAATAATTTATTGAATGAAAAAAGTTAACAAATTTATGTAAAACATCAACATCCTTACTTAAGGAAAGTTTCATTCTTATCATAAGCCCATGTTGCATCTTAGGAAAACTATAGCCTTTTTTGGGACGGGTGTGACACAGAAAAAACACTCAGTTTAAATATTTTGTACTTTGGAAACGCAGTAACCAATCATTATTACAAACTATTCTAACACAACATTGATATCTTTTTTAATATTACTAACCTTATTTTTTTTAAAGTTGTATCAAAAGATGACTGATTTGAAGGTTTAAATTAAATCAAAATATTTAAAAATTTTTTTCAACTCGAAGTTTGTTTAGTTAAATTGTCAAAATAATATAAAAAAGCATTTAATTTAAAAATTTTTTTGCAGCAGGACTAACTTAAGATTCCACTTCAATTCGAAAACCAAAAATTACTTCAAATGCATGCATTTTAGAATTCATGCTCCCGTTCCTCATTTCTGTGGAATGAGCCATATGCTAAAAGCAAAACTGAGTAAAAATATTGAAAATAAAAAAAAAAAAAAATAAAATCACATACACTTTTGAAGTTGTTCTGTAACACTTGCGGCAAAAAAAAAAAAAATACGAGTGTTAATCAGACATTTAATGTACTCAAGGCGAAGAAGCTTTCTGCAAAAAATAATTTTTTCTGCACTTGAGCATAAAACACAACTTTAATTTAACCGCTATGCATAACACTGGTTTCTTGTGACAACGAAGTAACTGTTGCTATTAAAACTCTTGTTCAACAGTAAATTTTACTAAATTTATTATAAGGAATATTTTAACTCTATGCACGGCTGAAAAAGTGGTTAATTTTTTCAATCTTGACTTATATTTCCTTACATTTTTAGTTGAGAAATTCAGAACCTTATGTTGAAGTGTTATTTACAGTATTGTGCAAAACCAAAGCATCTCGTTCTTTCCATTTGAATTAAATGTCGAATTAATTGTTTTATTTATTTAACATATATAAAAAACTAACACATGTTTTCTTTAGTAACGGTATATATATATATAATCAAAAAACCAAACACAGTCCCAAAAACGCTGTGCAAAACCAAAGCAACTTTTACTAAAGCTTTAAATAACATTGATTTTTATACCCTAAACCTGAAAGGTCAGGGTATATTAACTTTGTGCAAACGTTTGTAGCGCATTGAACGAAGCAAGTCCGGTATAGAAAAGTATATATATTCTTGATCAGCGTCATCTCGTGAGTCGAGCTATTCATGTCCGTCCGTCCGTCCGTCCGTCCGTCCGTCCGTCTGTGTGTTGTCCGTATACACAGGATACGAAGAAGGAGTTGAGATAATTGGATGAAACTTGGAACTCCTGGTCACATGCACCCAAGGATCTGCACTATTGAATATTTTTGGAATCCGACCACGGACACGCCTACCTCCCATACAACGCAAAAATTTAAAACTGCATAACTCAACTCATAATAAGTCTACAATAATAAAATTTGGTGTGCATGTGTTTTGTATCAACACAAAGATGTCTTCGAAAAAAGGACGTCATCCGCTCACGGACACGCCCACCTCCCATACAACCCAAAAATTGAAAACGCAATAAATAAGCCTGTATTAAACCTAAAGAGCTTAAATTTGGCATATATGTTTTTTATAACAAAAAAAAGATGGTTTTGAAAAATCGAAATCATCCGCCCACGGACACGCCTACCTCCCATACAACGCGAAAATTGAAAACTGCACAACTCAGCTCATAGTTAACCTACAATAATAAAAATTGATATGTATGTGTCTTATACCAACACAAATATGTTTTCGAAAACTGGTCGTCATCCGCTCACGAACACGCCTACCTCCCATACAACCCAAAAACTGAAAACGCAATAAATAAGCCTCTGTTTAACCTACAGAAACAAAATTTGACACATATTTTTTTATGACAAGAAAAAGACGGTTTTGAAAAATGGACGTCATCCGCCCAAGGACACGCCTACTTCCCATACAACGAGAAAATTGAAAACTGCATAACTCAGCTCATAATTAGCCTACAACAATCAAATTAAATATGTATGTGTTTTATATCAACACAAAGATGTCTTCGAAAAATGGACGTCATCCGGTCACAGACACGCCTACCTCCCATTCAACCCAAAAGGTTTAAAACTCAATAAATAAGGTTATGTTTGTCATAGAGAAATTAAATTTGGTATGTATGTATTTTATACCAAAACTAAAATGTGTTCAAAAATTGGGAGTAATCCGTCCTTGAACACGCCCACCTCCCATAGAGAAAGCACAATAAAGGCATTTACTGTGAGCTACAGGAATAAATCTTGGTATGTGTAAATTTTTCATCAACATTTAAATGCATATAAATTATAGGCTTCATCCGCCCACGGACACTTCCATTTACAATAAAAAATTTTTTGTTATTGAAAAGATGGTTTAGGGTATTTCATAGTCGGCCTAGACCGACTTTAGACTTTCTTTACTTGTCTATTCACGTCCAATCACGGACTACTATTTCTTTCAATATTAGTCGCGTTTTATTAATTTTAATGTGTATTAGAGAACTTTGTTGAAGTAAAATACCCACACTAAGGGAAAAAGTTATGTAGTCAGTACAGAGACAGCTATGTAAAATCTATGCACTTCAACTTGTATGAGAACGCAACAAGAGCAGTATTTACTGAGTAAAGGGAGCGTGTACTGACTACATATCAATTTATTCACTTTTTGAAATGAATAAAAAATGTATTCAATACATCATGTTATGTGTTGAATACATAGCAGACTTCAATAGATACAAGCAACGTGTACTCAATCAACGTGTTATGTAATTTTTTACAAAAACTTTACTCAATACATAAAATATAGACTCAGTACACGTCCCCCTTATACGATTGAAGTGAGACATTTATTCAGTACATAACATATGGACTCAGTACACGTATCTCTTGCACTTCGGCACACGATTTTGCTGTTTTATGACATTCGTTTCTTGATTTTCAAATAAGCAACACCTCTAAAGCCTCTAGAAAATCACAGCGGGAATGAGTTCATCCACTGTACTCTAGAACAAAAGCGATGATTGGATAAGAAATAAATGTCTGGGTTTCTATAAGTAATTGCCAATTATTTTGTGAAATCTAGTCATTTCTTTATAAAATTATTTATTGCATTTGTTGAGGGGGTGCTTTAGGCACAGGCATGAATTGTGTATATATTCAATACATGGAATTATGAACAAAAAATATATAATGAATTTATGCATGTACTCATTGCATAAAATTATGTTTTTAACATATGTAATGAGTAAATGATGTATGTACTCATTATATAAATGTATGCACTAAAAATATGTATTGAGTAAATTATGTATGTACTCATTACATAAAATTATGCATTTAAAATATGTAATGAGTAAATAATGTATGTACTCATTGCATAAAATTATGTACTCCAAATATGTAATGAGTAAATTATGTATGTACTGAGTCAATAATTTATGTAATACGTACATAAGATCTTTACTCATTACATAAAATTATTTGTAACAGTTTGCGTTGAGTACATAAAATTCTTTATTGACTACATAACCGTTTGAAAGCATTATGTAGTCAATAAAGATTTCAACATGTACTCAATACATGAAAAATGTAAAATTTTTGTGTGCAGAAAACTATGCGATGAGTACATAAATTTATGTATTGAGTCCATAGGTTTTTCCCTCTGTGCACTTAAGTAAAACGTTCTCCACAGTTCAAAGTAACATTTAATTTTCAAAACAAATCTTGTGGATTAAATTTTCTTTTAAATGTATTTTTTGTGGCTCAAGCAAGGACTAAATTACGATAAAAAAGTTTCAGTCAAGACCTGTATCCCTGTACAGAGGGAAAATCCTTTGGACTCACTACATTAATTTATGTACACATGGCATAGTTATCTGCACACATAAATTTTATATAGTTCTTGCATTGAGTACATGTTGAAATATCTACTGAGTAAATAATGCTTTTAAGTGGTGCATTCACACAGTATTCATCGCAAACTGTATTACATAGATTATTGACCCATTACATAAAGTCATGTCATGAGTACAATATTTTAGAACAATTTTCATGTTTTCAGTACATACACAATTTACTCATTACAATTACATATTTTTATGTAATGAGTACATACATAATTTACTCATTACAAATTTTAAGTACATAATTTTATGTAATGAGTACACACATAAACCACCATTAGTGGTGGCCGTGGCGTGCAGGTTAAGTGTGTGGCTAGCATGCTCGGAACCCGAGTTCGATCCCCAGTCGCGGCGAAAAGTTTTTTCAATAAAAAAAATTGTCTGATCGGTCACCACCTCTCTGCAGACAATGGCAAACCTCAGAGAGTAAATAATGCCATGTTGAGTTTCTTGAGAACATGAATTTTAGCCGTTCGGAGTCGGCATAAATCATGTAGTTCAAATGAAAACATAGGTAGGTCAAATGCAAACATTTAATAACACACACAACACAATTGATCATAAGAAGCTCGGTCGAAGTCCTGTCAAGGGCTGATATGGCCTTTTTTTTGTTTTTTTTTTTTTTTTGAGAACATACTTAATGTATTCATTTTATACTGTTTGTACAAAATTTCATGTTTTGAATATATACACAGTTCATGTCTGTGCAAAAATCATCCTCTCAATCAAATGCAACGAATAACTTAAGGTGGGACATAACAATCGCGGCAGAGAAAACAGACCTTTTTTTTAAAATTCATAACTCAGTCAAAAACAAACATTTTTGCAAATTGTAGAGACCATTTTTATACCCCCACGCGTACTGCGCAAGGGGTATATTAATTTTGTCACGACGTGTGTAACACCCAAAAGGAGGCGTGGTAGGTATGGAAAAGTATATATATTCTTGATCAGCATCACCACCTGAGTTGATTTAGCCATGTCCGTCTGTCCGTCTGTCTGTCGACACGATTACAGCCGTAATTTTGAAGGTATTGTAATTAAATTCGATATTTAAGCTTTTTTTAAAAAAACTAAGGTCAAGTTCGAGAATGGGCTAAATCGGATGAAAACCACGCCTACCTCCCATACAACCCCAAAATTGAAAACTCTGCAAAGAAGCTAATATTAAAGCTACAATACTGAAATTTGGTATATGTATATTCTATGTCAAAACTAAGATGTCATAGAAAAATGGGCGTTATCCACTCACTAACACGCCCACCTCCCATACAACTCCAAAATTGAAATATCTATAAAGAGGCTCATATTAAAGTAACAAGACGGAAACTCGGTATTTGTGTTTTCAATGTTAAAAATGAGGTGTGTTAGAAAAATGGGCGTCATCCACCCACTAACACGCCCACCTCCCATACAACCCCAAAATTGAACAATCTATAATGAGGCTAATATTAAAGTTACAAGATGGAAACTCGGTATTTGTGTATTTAATGTCAAAACTGAGGTGTGTTATAAAAATGGGTGTCATCCACCAATTAACACGCCCACCTCCCATACAACCCCAAAATTGAAAAATCTATAAATCTATAATTCTATGTCGAAACTGAGGTATGCTAGAAAAATGGGCGTCATACACAATCTAAATTTAAAACTTTATAAAAAGGCCAAAAAGCTCTCCAATTTAAGATTCTTCCAACCTTAAGAATCGGCTGTGGGGGTATTTTTACTTCGGCCAAGTCGAAGATATAGCTTACTAGTTTTTTTTTTATTTAGAGAATTGAACAAATTACAAGAAACTCCAACATGGTTTTATAGAGCTCCTAACTGACGGCAGAAAAAAAACGGGGCCTCGTGGTTGCAGCGCTGAGAGTCGCCAAAATCACAATCGAAATACAATCGAAAAAAAATTTTAAAAAGCTCGTGTCATACGATAGCGAATCAAGTTTAAAAAAAAACAAAAAATACAAAAAAAAACAATGTCGTCAAAAAATAAACCCGCTGGTGCCGCAACCAGTGCGAAAAACATGTTTTCGAGATAAACGCGTTCAAATTGTGAACAAAGAAAAAAAAAAATTTAAATTTAAAATGCACTCTCACTAATCAGGCTATTACTTTTGAACCTGTAAAAATTATGCCATGAATTTTTTTTCTTAAAAAATCTTGAGAATATTTACTAAAATACAAAATTATAAAAATTTCAAAACTTCGATTTCAAAAAACGGCCAATGTCATGTCCGCCCTTAATAAAGTAAGAGCTAGATTTCACAAAATAATTGGCAATTACTTATAGAAAACCAGCCATTTATTTCGTATCCATTCATCGCTTTTATTCTAGAGTACAGTGGTTAAACTCATTCCTATGCTGATTTTCTACTGGCTTTGGAGGTGTTGCTTATTTGAAAATCAAGACGCGAATGACATAAAACAGCAAAATTGTGTGCCGATGTGCAAGCAATACGTGTACTGAGTCTATATTTTATGTATTGAGTACATTTATTACTTCCATTGATGTGTACACGTTCGCTGTATGAGTATTTAGCAAGTGTACGGTGCCGTGTTGCAAGCGAGAAATGTACTGAGTCTATATTTTACGTATTGAGTACATTTTTTTTTAAAAATTGCATTACGCGTTATGAATTGGCATTGATTGATTGCCGCTCTTTTAGAATATTGGGGAGCCTGAATAATAAAAATCCCCTTAGCTACGGGCGGTCCTGGTTTACACAGTTCAAAGTGTGTTAAAAAATTTTTTTTGCGTATTTATGCATAGATTTATCTGTGACCGATAGGCTATGGGAGAAGAGTGCACCGTTATGTTTGTTTGTAAATGAAACAGAGAAGTTACTTTTTGAAACTCAGTCAGCACACAATAACTTGCAAAGAAAGCAATAATTATACTGTTTCATTCCAGAGAAAACCTCACTCATATGCTAGTTAGCATATTTTCGGGTATAAGTTCGTACTTATATCCGAGAGTGGCGTGATCCGAACCACTTCGATTTGTTTTAAATGAGTGCGTTGAGTAAGCGTATTGCCGCGCCGGTTCTAAAAAAAGTATCCATAAAGAGGTCAGAAATGGATCCAAATGTATCCACTTAAAAAAAATAAGTATTCAGGTATCAAATTGCAAAAAAACTGTATTGTATTCACTTTTTAAACACAAAAAAGTAGTTTTTGATTCTTATCTCAATCAATTTTGATAAAAAGTATTTAATTAGAAGCGCCATATACTGTGTTTACTTGCAAACTTGACAAATCTAACTCAATTCGACGTCTTGCATGTGAGATGCATCGAATTAGCGTCGCCGTTTATTTTTAACTCAACGAAAACCCTAACCACGGGTTAACTCTGCTTGTACCTACTAAGAAAAAGTTCTCGATTTTTGATTCGTAACAGACCTTGAATTTCGACTGTGTAAAAAGTTGGAGCAAAAAGTGACAGTTTAGTTGCACGCATTGCTACATTTACAAAAAAAAAACAATAATGGCAATGCTAAATATAAAAAGCATATTTTCATATAAAATCAAAAAATTACTAACTTTCATTTGAAAACTTTTAAAAAAAAAAACCCAAAAAACCTTCTAAATAAAAAACAAAACCATATTTTTTCAAGTTGGTTTTGTTTATAAAATCGTTGTTTTTAGTAGTAGGTAACATTTTGCATAAAAATATATTTAGATACGGTGCATCATAATCAATCAAAAACTTGATTTTGAATTTTTGGTAATTTAGGGCTTTTTTTGATTTTATATGACTATATTTTCATATAAAAATGATTTTTCAATAAAAGTATCCAAATTTCCACTAAAGCTAAATAATAATTATCCAAACGGCAACACTGATCCTGAGTACTGCTCTTTCTCTGTCAATGTCTTTATTTTGTTTGGATTTTGAGCACTCAGAATGCCAAATTAAAGGTTTATAGAACTTACAACCCGGACTTCCATTTAGAAAATAATCGTTTACAAGCTCGTTTACAAATTATCAGTTTCAGAGTGGCTAAACTGTTTCGAAAATTGTTTCAAACGAATGCAAAAGCGTAGTTTTGATCTTGAAGTATACTTTGAGAAACAATATAACTATTCAGTTCACTAATGAACTTTTGTTTTTCCATTATTTATTGCGAGACTTAAAAGGTAAATGTAACAAACTAATCTTTTAAGTAAGAATATGACTTGTAATAAACTTATCTTTCAAGTAAGATCTAGGAATGATTTCCAACATTGTGTATTTAAATTCTCAATTTTCTTATTTATAGGACAGTTAAAATAACATTTCTTTCTTATTTACAAATAAAATTTCGATTTCACGAGAACACACCAATTTATTCACTCACCCCATCTACGCTCATAACTGATATTAATTTAAAAATTTGTTTAGCTTTATCAAAGATATCATCATATCATAATTATCTATCATAACTCAAGGCAGACAGCTATGTTATCTAGGATTTATGATAACGTAGAAACTCACACTTTCGATTCTCCTTGAGAATCCTTTTGGAAATTTTAGTTACCGGCGGCCATTTAATCTGGCACTATGAAGTCAATATGGCATGGTCTGGCAACAACAACAACAACAGAACTAGCTGCAAAATAATTTATTACTTTTTAATGTCGCCATTTATTATCACTGCTTGGCCATAATAACCGGAAATTGTTGTTGCTTAAGTGCCAAATTCTACCATTTTTTTTTTCTTGTGGTGCTTAAAGTGACCTTCATACGTTCAATCCTCATGCTTTAAGAGAAGTGTTGGTGCTTCATAGTGCGTATGAGTGCGTTCTTATATAGTGAGAACTGTGTGTTTGTGTGTATGTGTGTGTGTGTGTGTGCCTGAGCTTATGAGCAATGGCTGTTCCTCAGCTTTACTTAACTTAACGTTCGTACGCACAAATATTTCATTCATTCATTCCTTTAATGATCGTGCGGCTTGCTAGCTGGTTTCGCATTAAATTTATGAGTGTTAATTTTTACTGTCAAGCAACCAACCAACCATTGTTGTAATAAAACAATTAAACACAAATGTCAGCAGTTATAAGTGATTCATTATTGTTGGTAGGTGTGTGTGCAATATACTGTTTCATTTGCCCTCAGCTTAAGAACTGATAATTAATCGCTGTATTAATATTTTTTCATTTGTCCTAGAAGACTTCAATCAATCAAAATTTAAAAAGTTTGTCGATTTTAACAGTAGATTGAAAATTTTATAAAAATTTGAATGATGTTATTAAAATTATTAAAGATAAAATTAAATTTTTGAGTCTGTTTTTGTCTGCCGATTTGAATACAATAAAATGTATTGCGTTCGTAATATTTTTACACTTGAAACTTATGTTTGATTTGTATCAAAATTCAAAATGGCGTCTTAGATATTCTGAGTGTAAAATAGCAACATGATATGCAATCCTTTGTTTACATACTTTATGCTATGCCATAATTTTTGAATAAATCCTACAGCTGTCAAATTAATACTCAAAAGGATTTTTATTATAAAACTCATGCTTTAGCATAAATAAGTAAAATATGAATGCAGATAAAACAAAGCAAATACTTAAAAAACAAATAAATAAATGAATAAAAGCCTAAAATTTAAGTGAATAAACTTTGATAACGTGAATAATTAAAGATTAGTTGAAAATTACTGTGTTATAAACAAAAACAGCGCAAAAACATTAAAAAGACAAACAAAACAAAAGGGCTCAAAAGTTGTTAGTGTAATTTTAAGAAAAAACAAAAATGTGAGCAGGCGGTGAGTGTTATTTCGTGGAAAGGCAAACATAATAGCAGGCATAAAAATGTGATATTCACTAAAGGATAATATGTTAAAACAAAGACACAACAACAAAAGCCTGCAAACATATATTAATCCTAAGCAAATCCTTTTAAGGCAGCATTAAAATGTCAAATTGTGAAAGAAACGAAAAAAAAACAAAAAAAAAAAACATAAAATAAAAAACACTACAACAAAGAAGTATTGCCGAAGGCAAGCAACACAAGCAAGCGAAATCTTTTAATACATGGCTGACAAGCGATACAATGTTTTCATGAATTTCAAAGCAATGCCAGAGAGATTTGATACTTTCAGAAATGAGTTAATAAAAAAACGAAATAATAACAAAACAAAAAAAAAAGAATATATATAATTTACAACTTGAGCTGACATTTCTTTTTTTAAAACAAAATCCCAACTGATGCTTTTGTTTTAAGTTTGCAACTCTCACTTTATATCGCATGAGAGTTGCGCATTTTTTAAAGCTTTTAAAAATTAATGAAACAATTGAAATTATTAATTAACACTTGTGAATTTGTAATTAGAATTAGAATTAATTCTTGCATTTTCGATGAAATAATATTTTCACTTGTGGGAAATGCAAATATTTTATGTCCATAATAATAATAAGTATTTTTCTTGCACAAAAAATTCTCATTTAAGGTCTCTTTCCAGCTCTTAAGTAATTGCTCAAGTAAATGTTTCTTATATTTCTTTTGTGTGTAAAAGTATAAATTCACAGTGTCGACGCTGTTACTTTTTAATGAAAAAAGTAGCAAAACAGAAAAAATTTTTCTTACGATTCTGTTTTAAGTAATTTTGACAAACAAAAAAAATATTTTTTGATTACTTTTCAGTTTTTTGTATGAAAATATGCTTTGCTTGGGAGCTGGAGACATGCTTTTATAAAGAAAAATTTTTTTGAAAATGAAAAATATTTTCTATATATTGATAAAAAATTCACTATGCAAAGTACTTTCTTTAGTAAAACTAAATCTTTTCTCAAAAATAAAAAAAAATCTTCTTTTCTAAAAACGATAAATTTTTATATATTTTTCTATTTTATTTTCATTTTATAAGATTACACGGAGAGAAATTTGAGCTAAAAGCAATCCAAAAGCAATTAATTTTGGGATTGATTCTGAGCTAAGCCATAATTATCTTGATAACGAACCCGAATATGATTGTTTATCAAAAAATTAACGCGTCCATTCATGCATAAGGTATTCGATTCTTAAATCATTTAAAAAAAAAAATAATAAGCTCGCTTATGACATTTTGGTATTGTTTAAAAACACATGCTCATTTGAATCCAATCCTTGTCATTCTCATGTGACTAAACTAAGAAATTATGGGTTTATTTGGGAGAACCACAGAAACCACACAAAAAAAATAGCGATATGAGCATATTAAAATTTGTTTCACTGCTGCATGCTTAAAATTCAATTGAACAGAATTTTTTTCATTCAATTTAGACAGGAAAATACAATTTTTTAATTTATTTTCTGCACTTTTATATTTATAGGAACAAAAACCAACTGAGAATTACGTAGTTCGGCTCATTTTTTGATGTGCAAAAATAACAACAAAATTTTTTTTTTTTTAAAACAGCTCAAGATTGCATTTCTTTAGCGCAAATTGAGGTGTTTTTAAAAAAATTTCAAGCCTAGTTTCTCAAATAAGCTGCTAACGTGAATAGCATATTTTGAGATGATTTTAAGCTGATTTCTGTTGAAAACGCTTTTTAGCTTGATTTTAGCTCTTTTTTCTCTCCTTGTATGTAGAACACTTTTATTTTTTTTTTTTTTTTTATTGAAAAATGCATTCTATTAAAATTTACGTAATTGTACGTTCTTAAATGCATGCTTGAGTTTGTCCATCACTGTTCAGAGGAATTAATGGGGCGTGTCTTACTTTAAAGCATTTATTTTGAGATGCTCGGCTTTTTCATACGTAATGTGACAACTAACGTAACATTTTTTTATAAAAAATAGTCCGCTAGATCCTCAGATGTAAAGAAATTGTCCATCGTAATATTTCGACCTGAACGTTCGAAGCTTTTCACCAACCGTTTTACCACTTTGGAACTACTTGCGTCTCACGTGAACCATTAGCTGGCTTGCCGGTGTAAATTTCTCCTTTCAATGGGTAGGACGTTTTTGAGTCGCAAGTGTACCAAATTTTTATGTCATATATTGATGGCTTAGATAGATTATTTTGGGTGAATTTTGTTCTATCCCTGCATGGAAAAAACTGTTCGTCGATAGTGATGCACTCGTTTGGTTTGTAGTTGGTGTGCAGGTTGGCAGACAGAAAATTAAATTTTAGGAAGGTTTTTGGATTTGATTATTAGTTCCCTGGACGAAAGTTACATTTGTTCACTTAAAAATTGCAAAAGGTACCCGGGTACCATCGTATACACATGAGAGTTAATGACATATGAACCGTTCAAATCGTTCATTGGTCTGAGAGAAGTTGAAGTCACAAGAAAACCTTAACCTATTAATTATATAGGTTTTGTGGCGTTTTAGCGCTAATAAATTTCTATTTATACACGGTAAAAAATCTTGAACTAAATATTAGTCAATCCTGGGCTTAAAATTTAAAGTCTTACCGATTTAGTTCATAAATTTTATAAATATTAAAGTACACAATTGGCACAAACAAAAAATTGTTTTCCGAATTTTATTTTATTCAGTTAAGACCGTTTCTTATTTTTTTTTTTATGTAATGATAATCTTATATTATTTATTTTTTAATGTTAAAATTGCTTTGTGCAACATTTTCATTTTTCGCCACATCCATGGAACCATCGGGAACCATCGCATTAAAGAAGCGAGCTCTAATCTCGGGCTAATATGTTGCTTACAAGAATAAAATGAAAACAGAAAATACAAAAGAAAATAGAAGAAATAGAAGAAAAGAAGAAGAATAAAAGAATACAAAATACAGCTTTTATTACCTTTTAGTTATTTTTTTTGTAATTCAATTTTAAACCTGGGGTACTAAAACTCACATTTTATTCTCAATCTATTAAATTTAAGTACAACTTTTACAAAAAAAAAAGAATTTCAAGTATTTTGAAAAGTATCAATTCTATAAAAAAAGGATTAAAAATTGCCTCAATCCAATTTTTTACAGTGTAATGAGGTTTAAAGTTAGTTATAATTTGATATGTAACGAGTTATAGATGGCGAAAAAAACCGATTCAGAACAAGTTTTATATTTATAACTCCGCAAACAAACTGGCAATAAAAAAATAGAAAGTGAGGAAAAACTGGTTCTGTTTTTTTATGAACAGAACGAGGTATCGAATGGCGATTTCTAAAATTTTGAAAAATCAGGATCAGAACTAGATTAACGAACCTTGCCTCAATCCTAATCTCAAATAACAAAACTTTTCGAGAAATATTTTGCATAAAAATTATCGTTACTATAAGAGAACTGGATTTAGCTGTTTTATGCTTAAGTTTATAGTCTCAAAAATCTTAACATAACATTGTTACTCTCTGAGGTTTGCCATTGTTTGCATGGAGGTGATGTCCGATTAGAAAAATTAATTTGGCCGATTAGTACGGCATTCGTACTACAGCGATAGGTACATGTGTTTGCGTACTATTTTTAATGCACAAGGCGCATTCGTAGCTCGTATTTTGACGAGACATTCAAAACGCCATTTGAATGCACTCAAGTTGTTCTCTGGTGCGTACGCTACATTTAATTTAATATCACCGAAATTAAAAAATGTATTGATAAAAACTTTATATGTTTTAATTAGAGCGTAAAATTCGCAAACCAGTTTTCGCAAAAATTTATTTTTCACTAAATCAGTTACAATTATTCGCACTTTGTAACAGTGCGTGACGTGGAATTCGTGATATCACTCTTATTTGAGCTTAGGTTAAGGTTTCGGTCTTCGGCTGGTTCAAAGTAATATTTATTAATTTTGTTTTTTCTTTTTTTTTCTCATATGTTAAAACCATATTGTAAGAAATTCTTTGTATCCATTAACTTTTACAATTATGATGTTGTGTAATAGATGTGTACAGAAGTGCATTTCATTGCTTATCTTTATACAAAAAAGACCTACAAATTACAGTTATAATGCTCCAAATTTTTAGTAAAAAACAAAAAAAAAAAAAATTGCTTGAGATTTAAGTCTCAGTTATATTGTGGACAGTTTTAGTTCATTTACAACTTTTTGTTTTTTTTTTTTATTCTTTCCCTTCTCTACAGCCTTTATAAATATATCTCATTTTAAACTTCCAGCTGATTCCGGCATTTTTCTCATCACTTATTTATGTGAATTATACGGCTTTCAAATTTTTTTTTGCCTTTCTGTCAGCTTAAATTATAACTTGTCTTAAGCTGCTGCAAACTTTGTTTTTAACCCCTTTAATCCTCTTTTGTGTCATTAGTTTTGGCACACCTGCCAGTGCAGGCCACAAGTTGTGACACCAAAAAGAGGCATAAAATTCATTTTTACAGTTAGTAGCTTCAGTTATTATTTTATAACTTCATGAAGATTATGATGTTGCTTAGATGTGTGTGTATCTTTCCTGTGGTTTGGTTTTCTGCAAAAAAAAATAATACCTTAAGTTGAGCCTTTTCACTTCCTGCTCCACGAATTTTTTAACGCACCAATTTCTGAACATACACCTGTCATACCATTTTTTCCGTAAAGTATGTATATATATATATATCTGTGTATAAATATGTCTGCGTGCTTTCATTGTATTCTTTTGACATAATTTTTTACTGCCTTAAATAAAAACAAAAAAATAAAAAAACAACCAACAACACCAAAATTTCTGGGGCTTTGCAGCTGACTCTTTTGTTCGTATTCATTTGAGTTTTTTTTTTTTTTTTATTGTATTTTTATTTGTTCTCAAGCATATCCTTGTTGTTTGTACATAAACAGTTCTTGGAAGCAATAAGAACATTTTTCTTTTTACTCTGACATACTTTCAATAGCTAATAAAATGTCAGCAAAAACGATTCACTTCACAATGTCAATAATAATAAGTATCATAATGGTGAGGGTATTTTTCAATTTTCAAAAACATACCACAAATTATTTTAAATTAAAAATTTAAATTGCTGTATTCAAAAATGATTTTATAGTCAGCATAATATTTTGTGATAAATATATTTAAATATAAGCAAGCTGCTAGTGGAAAATGCTTTTAGTGGCAACAAAAGTGAATAATATAAAGTATACAAACATTATCTGTGGTTTTCAATAAAATTGTAAATTGTGTTGGTTTAACCATTTCATAAAAAAACAAAAAATTCATATGGAAGGGTGTATTCTTGCAGAGACAATATTGCCCTATTGATGATATATTTTGTAATATCGTGTTCAATGTTTTATATTTTAACACTAATACTATTTCAAAATGTAGGTTATTTAATTGTGTAGGTGTTTTTGGAGTATCCCCGCAAGAGTGGCATTAAGATAGTAGGTGTGTAGCTAAAAAAGGGCTGCTGTGAAATATTTAATATGAGCTGATGACTCATTTGACCAATCTTTGGGTGATCCTGGGATAATAAGAACCAGTTTTTAAAAACAATTTAATTTTTGTAGGGTGCACTCCCAAGAGAATGGTTGTTGGGGAATACTCACTCCCTATCGGGTTGCGGGTGAAAAAATGTAAATAAATGTGAGGGATCACCCCAAAATAAATTTTTTTTTTTTTAATTTTGCATGTTTTCTATATCTTTTAGGGGGTACTTGTGACAAAAAACAACAATTTATATTAGCTAGTGATACATTTTTTCCATTCCAGCAAAATTTTTCGTTAGGCCTTGTTTCTTTTATGGTTCTTAAATGCATTACATAAATGGTAATACAAGAATTTTAATTTATTTTTTAATAAATTCACGGCAATGCCTTCAACATTAAATTGAAAGTTGTAATTCAAGTATAAATATCGTGAAATAAGTTGTTAACCAACCGTTAGTAGCGCTTAATCGTTTCAAGTGACAGTGCTTTTGAGTACATCCAATGACATGCCTGTATAAAAATAATGGGTTCTGTAAACGAGAGGGTAAGCTATGAACAAAATTTCCTGGATTACTTTTTCGATTACATAAAAGCGAAGATTTTACTGGGATCTCAGAGTCAGAAATTCTAACCGGCTTAGTGGAAAAAAATTCTGAAATGATATCTAAGAACGTTTTCGGGTTTGTTGAGTTCGAATTTGGTGAGCAAATAAACAATTTCTGATCTAATGTGACGTCAGTATGGACATATTTTGGGCGTTATTTCACTGAACCATTGTAAAGGGTCCCTCATCTAACAGTCGCCCAGGAACAATGACATAATTTTTGACATAACAATGACTAATAGTAACTGTAGATACATTTTACCCAACAAGAGATCACGATGTGGTAGTTATGAATTGTTGTTTTGACTTTTTGTGTTTTTTTTGCAGTACAAAACACCAGTAGGGTGTCAAATATGGGTGAGAGTGTCATGGAATACTGTTAGGTAATAAAAACTATGTCCGACTATGAAATACCGAAAACCTACTTTTTCAAAACACAATAATAGTATTGAAAATGGACGTGCTCGTAAGCGGACGAAGCCCATATTTTATATGCATTTAAATTTTGATGGAAAATTTACAACAATTTTAAAAAATTTCAAGTTTTATTGCTGTAGCTTATATGTTAATGCCTTAATAGTATTTTCGCTATTGTGGGTTTTATTAAATTGTGGGCGTGTCCGTGGTTGGATGACACCCATTTTTCAAAACCATGTTTGTTTTGTTTTAAAATACAAACCTACCAAATTGAATCTCTGTACGTTAAATAGAGCTTATTTATTGAGTTATTAATTTTTGGCTATATTGGAGATGGGCGTTTCCGTGGGCAAATTTCCTTTTTTAAATATCATCATCGGTTTGTTAGAAAAAACATGCATACCCAATTTTATCTCAGTAGATTAAACATGAGCTTATTTTTTCAGTTTTAAATTATTGCGTTGTATGGGAGGTGGTCGTGATAGGATGAGTGGACTACATACATTTGTCGAAGACGTCTTTCTTTTGATATAAAATACAAACGTATCAAATTTATCTCTGTACATTAAACATGAGCTTCTTTCATGAGTTTTTAAATATTTTTGGTGTTTGGGAAACAGGAGACACCCATTTTTCGAAGACATTTTTATTTTGATATAAAATACACCTAATTTACACCATTGTACAGCTAAGTTAATTTTTGTAGGTTTATTATGAGCTCATTTATGCAGTTTTAAATATTTGTGTTGTATGGGAGGTAGTCGTATCTGTAAGCGGATACCAAAAATATTCAATAGTACAGATCCTTGGGTCCATGTGACCATGTGGACCGAGTTTCATTCAATTATCCTGTGTATACGGACAACACTCAGACGAACAGACAGATAGACGGACGGATGGAAGGACGGACATAGATAGCTTAACTCACAAAGTGACTCTGATCAAGAATGTAAATACTTTTCTATACCGGACTCGCTTCGTTCGATGCGTTACAAAAATTTGCACCAAGTTATATACCCTAACCTTTAAGGTTTAGGGAATAATTAATAGTATCTGAAGCTATATTTGACTTATCTGGGGGTCATCGCAGGATCATTACAGAGATATTTAAAAAAATGTGCATTTTTTTGGACACCCACAGAATGTTCTCAGATAGAGGTTTTTTATGATGAGAAGATATGTTGGAGGTAAAAGAATATAAGAGACTTGCTTTATATTTGATTTTTCTACGGGTCAGCCGGTGGCAGCTATGAATTATTTTTCAAAAGTAAATAAGTAAGTTCGTAATTTTTTAATCTTTTATAATATCGAATATAGTTATGTCCAAGAAAATTGTTGGAGAAGAAAACCCACCTAGAGCTGGCGATAAATTTGGTTCACTTTTAGTGAATTTTTTAAATGAATTATTTTCGGCAAAAAATTCACAAACGTCTCACTGTGTTGCACCCTTTCGGTCGTTACCAAATCTTGGCTCAACCAATTTTTTACAGAACCTAGCGAAATTGGCCTGTGCCAGCTACTTTTTTATAATTTTGGATAAAAGTAGTACAATAAGACTTACTTTTATAATACATCAAATGAATGTATTATAAATAATGGATTCTTATAATATATCAAATGGAAATAATATTAAATTAAATAATACATTAAGTTAAATAAAATCATAAAAAAAGCTGAATTCAATTTTTTTAAAAAAAAATAACGTTATGTAGGTCATAACTAAATATAGTAAAATAATTTGTCGTAAGAAAAATAGAGGTTGTGGTATACAAATAATAGCTGTTAATATTGAAAAAAAAAAACGCGCACTAACACCAGATCCACTAAAAACTCGTCAAAAATTCTAAGTGGCCTCCACTTGGTGGTCATGGCATAAACATTGTGAAAAAAACAAACAAATAAAACTTTTCAAACAAGAAACTAAAAAATGTTACTAAAAATCAGCAACTTTTCTCCTCCTGTGTTGGCAACATTGAAATGACATCTGGCTTAATGGATAAACAACAAATGTAAATGCCAGCATGTGTCGGCGCCCACTTGTTTTTTCATTCTTTGTTATTGTTGTTTTTTGTTTTTTTTTTTTTTGTTGTTGTTGTTAAACTTCTGCTTCTGCCACGAAACACAACAATTGCTTTGAATTTTAATGGGTTTTGGTTTTTTTTATATATATTTTTTGTTAGTTTTTGTTAACAATGCCCACATAAAGCTTTTCAGCGGCTGTTTACACTGGGGAGTGATTTTTTTATATATGTTAAAACAACTAATGTATATTAACTGTTTTGAGAGTCATGTTAATATTTTATGACTTTATGTCAAACTGACAAAAAAACGAAATTTGTGTTAGAATGTTGATTTGAAGTAAGCAGTTTGTCTGTTTGACACATTAAAAATTGTTAAATTATTTAAATCTGTATTTATTTATAGTGGTTAATTATAAAGAAATCGTATGCTTTTTAATTACTATATTTTTAATATTCACACATATACATAAAAATATAATTCTGAGAACCCAAAAATTGATTCAAACCAGGGACCAAAAATAATGATTATTTTCAAAATTTTAATAAAAAAAATCAGTAGCTACGTCCCAAGTGTCGGAAGAAACTTTTGAGATACTGAAATGTTGGTATATGTGTTTCCTCTTCGAATAAATATATAATGATTTTTATATTTTAAGCGTTAAGCATAACAACTAAAAAGTATTATAAAATGATTTGTTTTTTTTTGCTCAGAAATAAAAATTATTTCTGATTTTTATTTGTTTTTCCTCAAAAATAAATATTAGTTTTGATTTTTATTTTTTTTTGCTCAAATATTATTTTGATCTCAAATAAAAATACTTTTTGATTTTATATATGTTGTCTCAAAATAAAAATTATTTATTGATTTTTATTTTTTGTCTCAATATTAAAACTCATTATTTAAAAGGAATAAAAGTTGGGCTGGTGTAAACTTTTCATCAAAATTAATACGTATAGAAACTATGGGCTTAATTCACACACGGACATGCCCTTTTCCAATATTATTATTGTTTTACGAAAAAATAGTTTAAGGGTATTTTAGGGTATTTTAGATTTAAGGGCTTGACCGACTTTAGACTTTGATATGGAACGGTCATTTTCTGCACTTCGTCTAATTTTAAGTGACCAAAAATGAAATTTGTCATCAGTAAATTTGAACAAAATTTTGTTCTTAAAAATGAATGCCTCTCATTTAATTAAAAAACAACAAACATATTGGCCATTTCAGCCCTTGAAAGGACTTTGTCCGAGCTTCTTATGATCAATTTTGTTGTATGTGTTGTTAAATGTTTGCACACAATTGACCAAGAACTGGACCTTCATGTTTTATGCCGAATACGAACGGCTAAAGTTCATGTTCTCAAAAGCTTAACATGGCATTATTTACTCTCTGAGGAAAATCTCTCTGATTTTTTATTGAAAAAACTTTTCGCCGCGACTGGGGATCGAACTCGGGCTACGAGCATGCTAAGCCACACAATTAACCTGCATGCCACGATCACCACTTAATTGATTTTCAATAAAATAAGCTTCAAATTTAATTTCATCTTAGTTTATTTCCAAATTTAGAAGAGATAAAAATATTACTATTAAGAATGTCTTACAAGAAGAAAGCTTGTAATTCGATTTTTAATTTACGAGCAAAATAATAAAAATGCTGAAAAGATTTAAATTTCTGAACAAAAAACAAAATCAACAACTAATTTTAATTATTTAACGATATAATAAAATTCAAGAAATTATTAATATTTCAGACCAAAATAAAAAAAAAAAAAAAAAAAAAATAATTTTTTCGGTTTTTATTTCTTGTCTCAAAAAAAAAATCAAAAATGATTATTTTGCGAGAGTAAGAAAATAAAAATCAAAATAACACTGTACAACAATTCACAACGGTTTCCTAAGGTCTTGGATTCACTAAATAGGAATCTGAAGTCAGAATTTTTGGGTCACCCTAGGTTTTCGGGCTAAAGGGGAGGCTGAACCCTAACCCCCAACTGTTTATGAAATCAATATGACCGACCCCCATTACTTTTTGAAGAGGAACATTTTTTGCCTTGAAATCCATCCACCCATCAGCAAAAAATTAAAAATCATAAAATAATCATTATTTCTTAATTCTTTCGATATTGCTCATAATTATAACGGTCCCGTAAGCTGTGCACGTTTTAAAAAAAAAAGTTTTGAAAAAAATTCCTATAGAAAAAATTCACAAAATTGTACCCCCAGTCCCCTTTTTTTTGTGTTTTGTTTAATAACTTTTCATGCCCGAACCGAAAATCGTCCAGGCAACATCAGATTTTTTGCCTCCATACAAATCGACCCAGCCTAATATATATATATAAATTATTCCTTTTAAAAAAAGGGACAAAAAAATTTTATCTGTTCTCAAAATATGGAGTAAAAATAATTTTCTAATCTAAAAAGAGAAAAACTAAAATTTGCAATTTTGATTTGATTTCAAAGTCTATAACGCATGTTAGGTGAATATATTGGTAGTTTTTTTTTTTTTTTACTAATCATATTATATCCATTACACCAAAACATGAACATTTATTTCTTGAAAAAACCTTTATCCAAAAGTTGGTGGTGACAAAAGGGAAATAAAATTGAAAAAATACATGTCGTTTTAACACTAATTTTTTTAAGACAATACAAATGGCAGTAAGCTATTTAAAAGGTGTTCGGTAGTCTTAGCTTTCTTGTTATGAAACGATATAAAACTGATTTAATTAAGACGAAACAATTTTGGGCATTCCTTAAAGTAAACTCAATGCATTGAGCTGTAATGAAATGCAAATACCATTCTTTGTGCTTTAAACGTTGCAATAGAAGCAAAAAACGCTGTGGTTTGAAATCATTTAGTTCGGCTTATTCCCCATTTCAAATACCTTATTGCTCTCTACACGGCTAAACCAGTTTCACTTAAAAAAATTTCGAATTTCAACTTTGTTAATTAGTTCGTTAGGTCTGTTTTTCTTCGCTAGGTCTCTTTGGTTAGTTTCGTTAGTTTGAACTCAAACCATTTCACCATTGTTAATGGTGAGTTATTTAATAACTTGAGAATTTGGTGCATTTCATTTAAGTGTTACAAAAGTTTTGATCCCCGTTTAGTTCGCCGAATGTTGTATACGCGGCTAAAGAAGTTTCACATGAAAAATTACTCCTTCAATAATAATAAAAAAAAATTATGTTTCTACATATGTAAAGTTTATAATCACTCCTTTTCAACACAATTAGAAAAACATGGTTTTTTCAATAATATTCTGTTTGATGCAAAACAAATTTATTTTCATTCATCGAATCATCATATTATTATTATCCTATGATATGGTTGTTGCTATTGTTTTTTCTCTCTGCGTGTAGGTAGAGTTATTTTAGTTATTTTTTTGACTTACATTCGAACATTTTAAATTTAAATTCTGTAAAAACTGAAATATTCTGGAATATATTTTTAGTATTTTCCGAATATCCAAAATGTATAAAAGTTTCTTCAATGAATTTTATTTGAATATGATGATATCAAGACATAAACTAGCAACAAGCAAAAGGTTACAAGATATATGAACAGCTTTATATTCATTAAAATATTGATTAAATAAACATTTTGTTAAGTATTCATTTCTAAAGATAGAGACGTTATAAAATTTAATTTCTATTAGATTTTATAACCCAGACTTCTTGTTCCGAAGTCTTGTTTTTTTGTTAGCATTTTTATTTTACCTGTTTGCACAATACAAAATGTGAACAGGAAGCAATAAATTCCATTACACTCAAACAACATCCGGTTTGTATCCTTGTTGAGCATAACAACAGCAAAATAGAAGACAAAAAATAAAAACCAACAAACATTTTCCTCAATTTTAAATGCACGACGTGCAAGACATGTTTATTTTATTCAATTTCACTGTTTGGCACAAAATTAAATTTCCCCACAGATATTACTTTTTCCTTCTATATTTCCTATATCTTCTGTTGCTATAAAATATTTATATAAGTTTGTCTGTTTCTCTTACAGGGTATGCGTATGTCTGGCGAAAGTACGGAAATAATGCATCTAACGCAATTGGAACGAGAGAGTGCGGGATCCTATGCATGCGGAGCGGCAAATACGGAAGGCGAGACGCGCAGCTCCAGTCTGACGTTGAAAGTGCAATGTAAGTAAGACAATAACAACAAAAATAAAAAAAAGAAAGTAAAAAACAAAAGCAAATATTATAAAAAATATGTTTAAAGCTCACAAATATACATACATATACATATAGTTATGTATAAAGATACAAGTGTAAATGTTTTTGCGTGTGTGCGTCGATATGAATCTATTGTGCGTTGGCGTTACATGCGACCGGATGTGAAATAACTGCTAGCAGGTTGGCAGAAAGATGAATGATTGTTTTTGTAGTTATGTTGTCGTTGTTGTTGTTGTTGCTGTTGTTGTTGTTGTTATTGCTGTTGTTGCTGTAAATCCTCTTGTATACAATGGAATTTCGCAGCGTTGTATAGGCAGATTAATGCTGGTAAGATAGAGGAAGACAGAATTATAACTAAGCTGCTTTCAAACAAATTAATATTGCTAACATTTTCTATGCAAGTGAAAACGTTGCTCAACGTTGTTAGAATTTCTTTTTGAATTTGTATTTAAAATCCCATCAAAGAAAAAAAGTTATACAATCCTTTCAGCTTGCCAGTCTTATATATTAGTATAAACTAACTTTTTTGATAATAATTATTTTGAAACACTGCAAAGAACAAATAGTTTTGAGAAAGTTGTAGTTGGTGAGTAACCAAGACACTACTTGTATCAACTAAACAGTCTTGATGTTTTACAAAAATAAATCAAGCAAGAATCCACTGTTTAATATACACTGTGTTGTGGGGGCCTTGGGGACGCCTTCCCCCCTTCCGTGCCCCCATTATACAAAAATAATTTTTAAGTTAAATTTTTTAAATAAACTCAGTTAAATTATGCATTTTCAAATGGTAAGTTTTTAGCCAGCGCTGTGATAAGTTACAATATCTTATCAATATCAATATCAATATCAAAACTTATAAGCTCTGTTCACACTCAATAAATTTGGCATCAAGCAATTTCACCAACATAAATTAATATGGAATATGACAAGCATTTGATGTTGTGAAAACTCCATCAATTTCACTGTTCAACAAATTGCATTTCTTTTCAAAATAAAAAGGCTTCGACCATGAATTTGGACAGAGAGGCCAAAAGAGAGGTAGTGCCTTGTACAAATTTTGTTATGCGGTGAAACCGCAAATCACCTAGTGGTGATTGTATGAAACCAAAAACCAAATTGTTTTGATTCTTCACTTAATTTCTCTCTCAAATGACGCGGAGTTTTTTTGTATTTAAAAAATTTTTAAATTTTTTGCATCATTTAAAACTTAAAATGTAAATTTTTTGACAAAAAAAATCGACAATTTGACAATTGTAAGGTTGATAATAAGTAATAGAAAAATTAAAAGAACTTGACGGTTCAGTTGTTATTTTTGGGATGGTGGTCACCGTCTTTAAGTTACTGTTTGGGAAAATTGATCTTAAATTCTGTTCACTTCATTCAAACTTTCATAAATTCGTCAATTTATCCGAGTGTCTTCAAAATTCTTGAAGTGTTAAACATTCAAAATAACAATAAGAAATTGCAAACTTAACAAATTTACTATAATTTCTTATTCATCTAGATTTGAGAACATGATGGTGAACGTTATTATTATTTGAATATAAATTATTTGAATATAAGTATAGTTAAGTGGTGACCGTGGCACGAAGGTTAAGTGTGTGGCTTAGCGTGCTCGGAGCCCGAGTTCGAACCCCGAAAAAGCGTCATAATCAATCGTTTTTCTGTTTGTCATAAGTCCAAAATCTCATCACAGTACACTTATTTTATAACTTTCACAGTTGAGTTTTGCACCGTTGAGTTAAACAACGCACAGTGTATTAATTGCGGCCAAATCTAACTTGTATTTTTATACCCTAAACCTGAAATGTCAGGGTATATTAACTTTGTGCAAACGTTTGTAACGCATAGAACAAAGCGAGTCCGTTCAACCGTCCGTCCGTCCGTCCGCCTGTCCGTATGAGTGTTGTCCGTATACACAGAATATGTAGAAGGAGATGAGATAATTGCATTAAACTCAGTACACATGGTCACATGTACCCAAGGATTTATATCAAAACAAAGATGTCTTCGAAAAATGTATGTCATCCGCCCACGGCCACGCCTACCTCCCATACAAACAAAAAAGTTAAAGCTCAATAAATAAGCTTATGTTTAATCTACAGAGATAAAATTTGGATCGCATGCTTTTTATAACAAACCAAAGATGATTTTGAAAAATCGACGTCATTTGCTCAGGGACATGCCCACTTCCCATACAACCTTAAAAATTGAAAACGCAATGAATTCGATTATGTTTAACGCACATAGATAAAATTTGGTACATTTATATTTTACAACAAAACGAAGATGGTTTTGAAAAATGGATGTCAGCCAACCACGGACACGCCCACATTTCACATAACCCAAAAATTGAAAACTCAATAAATAGGCTTATGTTTAACCTATAGAGATAAGATAAGATTTGGTTTGTATGTATTTTAAACCAAAACTAAGATGCATTAAAAAATTGGGCGTAATCCGTTCACGAACACCGGGTATGGCCCGAGTAATTTGAACTACCCGGGTAGCCTGGGTACTCGAATAACTCGGAAATCAAGAGCTCTATTTTTTAGTGATGTTAAATTTATTGAAATTGAAAAACCGGAAACTATTTTCCAACTTTGAGAGTGAATAGGTCCATAAACCATTTTTGTTTTTTTTTTTAATTTTACTTTAAATTATTTAAGAGATATAAATTGATATGAACTGAAAAGATAAATGTGCAATTTTGCGTTGTTTCATTTAATTTTTTACGCTATTTTTTGTAGAGGGTATTTTAGGGTAGCTTTTGGTAAAATTTACATAGAAAATCACGTTATTTCATGTTGGGAAAAACGTTTTAAGTTTAAAGCTTAAAGCTTGTTTATATAGAAATAAGTACTTTTTTAAATTTTTAATAGCTTGGATATTAACGCAAGAAAAAAAAAATTCGTAGAACCCACTCCCGAACATGTCACCTTAAAAGATGTGGTCCTTAAGTGTAGAATTATCGGAAGGAGTTGACATAATTATATGAAACTTGGTACACATGGTCATATGCACCCAAAATCCTGGACAAATAATATTTTTTTTAAAACAGTTCACGAACACGCCCACCTCATATACCACCAACAGCATTGAAAGTACTATAAAATGGCTTATAATTGAGGTACATATCTAAAATGTGGTATATGTGAAAGTAGCAACGAAACTGCGAAACTATATCCAAAATAGAGCCCCATTAACCCTATAACTGTCGCGAGTGGCATGCAATAATGCTATAAGTTTGAAAAAATACTATCTTATTTATTCGCACCTGATAGGGTTCAATATAAATATTACAAACTTTTCGAATGCACACCTTTTTAAAAAGTTGTACTGCATAGTTTTAGAACGCGAAGTAGTTTTAATATCAGTCTTTTTGATTGTCAAAAACATATGGCTTATGCCGTTATCTTTAAAATAAACAAAAGAATTTTTATCAAATTAAATCTCAAATTAAATGATCTCAACTCGTTTTTTGTGTTTTGGAAATTTGATTGAAATTAGGGAAGCACAAAAGGAAATGACGATATTTTGTAGAGAATTTTTATTTGAAAAAATCGCCTTTTTTATAAAATGTTTAAGTGAAAGTGTTTCAAAAACGTGGGTTATATAAGGGAGTATCCCAAAAAATGTATCAATTTAGGCTATTTTAAGCAAAGCTTAAGCTTAGTTGGTATTGAAATTTTATGAAGGGTACCCCACAAACTGATCTGACCCAGCCCATTTTTAGTAAAGACCATTGATATAATACTGAAAATGTTTGCGTGTGATTATAATAAAAAAAATGTATTTATTTCTAAAGATACGATATACCTAAAATTCGGTTTATATGGAGGGTACGGTATGGAGGTAGGGATGGTGACCCAGGCCATTTTTAGTAAAGACCATGTCTATAATACTGAAAATATATGCGTGTGATTATAATAAAATAATGTTTTTATTTTTAGAGACACGATATACCTTAAATTCGGTTTATATGAAGGGTACCCCGTAATAGTGGTCTGATTAAAGTCATTTTTGGTACGAATATTTTTTTTATTGAAGTGATTTAAGACCAAATATGAAACTTTTTTAAAAAATTTTGAAGAACTCCCAAGAAACATAGATTTTTACCTTTGTCTGATATGGAAGGTAGGCGTGGCCATTCTCCAATTGGACCAATATTTGAAAAATTTCTTAATCTATGCAAAAAAGTAGTGCGCACCAAATTATATTGTTTTTTTTTCAATTTTAAAGCCGTTTCATGACATCCTTTAATTAAGAATATTTTCTTATGAGAGTAAAGTACGAACCTAACGATTTAATTGCTGTTATTTTCCTTTTTCTAACATCTGCATTCAAAGTATCTTATAGTTCACATTTATGCAACTTTCTGCTACAACAGATTTATTTCATTTTCCTTAAATATAATATCTCGCATAAGTATCGAAATACATTCATCCAGTCCACTCACTTTGGCCATGTCTGCACTACTGGGTGTCATAGCATTTTTTCATCCGCACAGTAAGCTCCGCTTCCTTTCCCATCCACTCATCTTCATCATTCTCATTTATGCATTCACTTTCTTTTGTGCCAGCAGCGCACGCACAAGTTACACCATGGCATGTGTCAAGAATTCTTACATTCAACACTTTAAATTCCAGCAAAAATCTTTGAAACAAAAAGGAATTTGCAAGAAAAAAAAGCATATTAAAAAATATATGTGAATAGAAAAAAATGTTGATACTCCTTTTTATTCACTAACAAATCATTTCCAGCTGTTCGAATTTGCTTTTGACTTTTTCAATTTAAATTTTCAATATTTTAAGTCGAACCTCAACGCTGACCCTCTTTGAGGTTGAGCACACTTTTCTAGCCGTATCTCATCTTATCCAATGCTGCCAGCCTAACTCACAATTTTTTTTTTTTTTTTAAATTGATATAAATAAAAACTGTTTCCCAAAAGTAGTGCCAACAATACAAAACAACCCACACGAGTTGCATAAATTACAATGCCTAAAAGAATGCTAAGAAAAATAAAGAAAACAAAAAAAAAATAATATTTTTGTGAAATTTCCAAAAAAACAAGTCAACCAAAAAATGGTTGGTTTCTTCATTTGCAACCATTGCTTTGCTGATTTCATTTTCTTTTGCCGATTATGTCGTTGTTTCTTTTACTTTCTTGTTTTTTGTTTTTTGTTTTTTGTTTTTTGTTTTTTGTTTTTTGTTTTTTGCAACAAAAAATGTTATCAATTTGGAAACAAAAAAAAAAAAAAAAATCTCAGCAATACCAAAAAAAATCACTTAATAGCATAGTCAACATAGCGTTACTCTCTCAGTTCGGCCCACGTTCGATTTGTGGCCCAAAAGTAAAAAACTTGATTTATAGCGTAGCTAAAGTGAGACAACAATGGGCACAAATGACACAAAGTCGGTTTAGCACAAGTGAGACCAGCAGACAGATGAGCAAATGAACAGACAGACGACATACAAACATAGACAGCCGCACAAACAATAGTAGTGCTAATGCAGTGTCCTGCCTAAGGATTTTGTCGCTTTTCGCCAGAATTCTGTCGCATTAATCATGTGAACTGTTGTAGTTGTTGTTGTTATTAGGTTATCATTTGGTGTAGTGATTTTTTTTTTGTGTGTATATTTTTGAAAATTTTTTTTATTATTTTTATTATTATTATTTGTATGCTTGCATGTCGTCCTTTTGAGCAGTTGACTCAGTGGCTTATATGATTTCATGTGTGTGTGTGTCTATTTCTACTGTATGCGTGCTTAGCCAAATAAATAAATAAACAAACAAGGGGAAAAATACTGCTCCATATGCTTCAAGGCTACAACAACAATAACAACTAGAACAGCAAATAAGGCCGTTCCTTACACATATAGAAGGAAATCCCCAAAGTTATCGAAATAAATCTGCATATCAATGTTTTCTGTCATAATGTTAAATTTCCATGCGAATTGATAATCTGATTTTCTTTTGGTTAGAATTTCTTTTTAACTCTCTTCCCCACATATATTATTTTAGTCATAAATTTCGAGACAATTAAGTGCGAACTTTTGACTGGAGTATTTTTTGAGAGATGTGTGTGAAAAATTTTGTGTTAGCGTCACTGCACACACAGACATTTAAGTGACTAAAATCTGACTTTTCGTCTACAGAATTTTAAAAATCGTATGGTGCAGTTTTGTAGAGCAATATTATACAAAGTCAAATCCATAATTTTTTAATGAGTTATAAATTGTGGAATTTTTGTTTACGTCTAACATTTAATATTACAATAAACCAAGAAATGAGATTCAAAGATTTCATTAGATCTTAAACTAATGAAATTTTGCATGCAACTCAGTGCGTTTTTATAAAAAATATTTTTGTTACTAATATTTTAAAGGCATTTTTTACTGAAACATAATATTTTCGTGTGTACTATTTTTAATTATCATAATCAAGTTACTGGATCATTAGATATGAGCGAATCAAAATGGATGAAATGCAAAAAAAATGTATCTATCTGCGTACTCTAACTGCATAGCTGACAGTCTATTCTATCAATTTATGACAACAGTTTCACATTTTGCGATCATGCTTTGCTCAAAAAATTACTAAGAGGGTTAATATTTTCTTCAAAAACAGAGCTTTTTAAAATAAAACAAAATTTTCAATAGTTCATTTACTTTGATTTGCTTTGATGAAAACAATTCAGAATCAATAAACTATTGAGTTGAAGTTTTTTGACAATAAAAAATTGTCATTTCAACCCTTGACAGGACTTTGACCGAGCTTCTTATGATCAATTACAATTGTGTTCTAAAAAAATTTGATGGTAAATTTCGAGATAAGTAAAAATAAACTTTTTTCCTTTAAAGAACTATAAAAAAATAAAACCACCAGAAAGATCCATTCTTCTTATGATCAATTGTGTTGTGAGCGTTATTAAATGATTGAACACACTTGACCGAGAACTGGACCTATTTGTTTTATGCCGACTTCGAACGGCTAAAGTTCATGTTCTCAAGAAGCTTTAAACTGCATTATTTATTCTCTGAGGTTTGCCATTATCTGCAGAGAGGTGTTGACCGATCAGAAAAATTTTTTAATGAAAAACTTTTCGTCGCGACTGGGGATTGAACTCGGGCTCCGTGCAAGCTAAGCCACGCACTTAACCTGCATGCCAAGGTCACCACAGATTTATTAAAATTAAATAAATATTTCTGTGTTTTCGGGAAAAATTGACACAATTCAGAAAACGGTTTATCCTGTTATAAAAGAATTTTTTCGATTAAAGAGAAGGCTTTTTATTGATGAGAAATTATTTTTTTTTTTTCATGGAAGCTTTTAGCCATATTTAGGGATTTTTGGGTTCATATTTAGAAACATCATGAGCGGAAGTAAAGTCTAAATATTTTTTATAATATTTCAATACATTTTTTTCTTGTGAATGCATATAAAAACTTAATAAAGGTCCAAGAAAGGACTGAAAGACTACGGACTGATCGATTTTTAACTATTTTCAAAACAATTTAATCAATTTGTTTTCCTAGCATTCTAACAGAGTTTCGTTAAGATTATCTATTTTATGCATGAAAATGTTTTCTATTTTTTATTGTTATAATTGATGATTTTAAAAAATATAATATATAGTATATTTAATATTTTTTTTCTATTTTCTATTGAAAACAAGCAGTAGTTTCATGGTCAACATATATAATCTACTATTCCTTTAATTTATGTATAATTTATGTATCAGAAACTGGCACAGTTTGAATTTTGGCATTTATAACCTTAAAAAATATTCTTTAACAGTAAAAAAATAGAATTCCTTATATTATATGTTTTGCTATCACTCATATAGCAAGACACTTAATCAAGTTTTTTGACTTCTCAATAATATATTTAATAAAAAATTTATATTGCCTTGTTCTAAGACGTCGCTTAAAATAAACAGCTTAACATTTTACCTATTTTAGTCAATAACTCTTACCTTTTCTTAACAACTCTAAACATTAAGCATGATTTATTAAGGCGCTGCATTTTATGTAAATAAGACACTTACCTAAACTCTTGTTGGTAAACAGTTCCACTCGACAGTTTTACTAAATTTAGACTCAAGCCTAATACAGCTATCTGCATTCAGACTGCCCTGGGCTTAACACTTATTCCTTTACTTTTGTTCCACTTATATTTTCTACAAGAAGCAGCAAACTAAGTCATACAATTCATTCATGAGCATCACTTCCGCCTTGCGCCGTCCTGTCGTTTTCATGAATAATTAATAAGGCGAACATTCTGTCAATGAAGGAAGAAATGAACGACCATGAAATAAGCAGAGGCAAAAACAGAAAAACAAAAGATATACATATATATATACATATATATGTTTATATATTGAAATAGTACGAAAAGAAAATAAACCAGATATCACTCTTTTTATATAGTTTTGTACATCCGTTTAATTTTTCATTCGTTCAGCAATTGGTGCGAAATACACACACAACAACTACAAAAAGAAAAACAAAAACAATGATAGCTGTGCAAAATTGATTGCGTTGTCCTTGAAGCAGCAGCGGCACATTCCGAGCGAACACAGAACAAAAATAAAAAAAAAGCAATAGAAAGTTATAGCAATTTTAGTGCTGCTCGACGGTTTTTATTTGGAAGTGATTGCCTCTGTGTGCTAATCTGTGTGCTGTAGCTGTACACAAATACAAAACTAAAAATAAGCTTATTTAGAATGATCGAATTTTTGTCGAGTTTTCTTGTGATTATTTCGCTTCCTTGCACTAGTCAAAAGCAGCAATAACAATAAAAAAACAAAACCAACAAAAAAATTTGCTTAAATTACAGGGTGAAATAAAAGCACGCGGCTTACAACTACATTCACAACATAAAATTGCCAAAAAAAAAATATATATATATTCAAATTGTCTGCCATTATCGAAACCTCAAAGAAATAATTTGATGTTAACACAAATATTTTCTTGATAACTTTTTCTTGAAACTTCTTCAGTCAAAATTTACAACAAATTTTAAGGTTTTTGTCTTGATTGTAGCTATAAAGCAAATTGTATAAAGATTCTACAAAAATATTGTGCAAATATCGAAGAATTTTTTTGGTTACAAGGATTTACATAGAAAGAGTTTTTAAAGAGTTACCTAAACGATGCTGTTACTTCTGGATACTACTGTAAAATTTTCGCATCATGGCTACAGGAAGTGACTCTTGAAGCGAATTTCTTAAAAGGAATTTCAAAAATTATTTTTCCTCAAAATTGACTGTCACCAAAATTTCAAGTAGTTTAAAGTCTAACATCAACACACTTTTATCAACTTTTTCCTTTGAAAAGCTCCTCAAGCGCAGCTTTGGCAACTTGATTGCTCTTCATTTCGTATTCTTTGAATAAAGCGCATCATCTTCATCAGCTGAAGAGCTGAACTGAACAAAACAGGCCACAAATGTTTGTTCAACCAAAGAGCTGAAATTTTGTTTAGAGTGGATGTGATGAGCTGAATTGTTTTGTCTGCAGGCTGTTTGCTCAAAATAATTGCAATGATGTGGCATGAACTGCTTGCTTGTGCAAAAGAAGCTAAAGCAGTGCATCTTGATTTTAGATATCCCAGAATAAGTTTCTCAAAAACTATGCAAATTGGCATGGAATAGGCTAGGAAAGCCTGGATGAGATAGATTGACGCTACACTGAAATCTATGTATTTGTAAAGAAATCTGTGTGTGTTCACTCTAGAAACTGACATATAAACTAAAATAATTCCATGAATGTCCATGTAAATATATCCGAAAACGTAAAAGTAAACGTAAGCGTAAACGTAAATTTAAACGTAAACGAACACGTAAGCGTAAATGTAAACACAACGCAAACGTAAACGTTAACACTAACGTAACATTTAACATTTAACATTTAACATTTAACATTTAACATTTAACATTTAACATTTAACATTTAACATTTAACATTTAACATTTAACATTTAACATTTAACATTTAACATTTAACATTTAACATTTAACATTTAACATTTAACATTTAACATTTAACATTTAACATTTAACATTTAACATTTAACATTTAACATTTAACATTTAACATTTAACATTTAACATTTAACATTTAACATTTAACATTTAACATTTAACATTTAACATTTAACATTTAACATTTAACATTTAACATTTAACATTTAACATTTAACATTTAACATTTAACATTTAACATTTAACATTTAACATTTAACATTTAACATTTAACATTTAACATTTAACATTTAACATTTAACATTTAACATTTAACATTTAACATTTAACATTTAACATTTAACATTTAACATTTAACATTTAACATTTAACATTTAACATTTAACATTTAACATTTAACATTTAACATTTAACATTTAACATTTAACATTTAACATTTAACATTTAACATTTAACATTTAACATTTAACATTTAACATTTAACATTTAACATTTAACATTTAACATTTAACATTTAACATTTAACATTTAACATTTAACATTTAACATTTAACATTTAACATTTAACATTTAACATTTAACATTTAACATTTAACATTTAACATTTAACATTTAACATTTAACATTTAACATTTAACATTTAACATTTAACATTTAACATTTAACATTTAACATTTAACATTTAACATTTAACATTTAACATTTAACATTTAACATTTAACATTTAACATTTAACATTTAACATTTAACATTTAACATTTAACATTTAACATTTAACATTTAACATTTAACATTTAACATTTAACATTTAACATTTAACATTTAACATTTAACATTTAACATTTAACATTTAACATTTAACATTTAACATTTAACATTTAACATTTAACATTTAACATTTAACATTTAACATTTAACATTTAACATTTAACATTTAACATTTAACATTTAACATTTAACATTTAACATTTAACATTTAACATTTAACATTTAACATTTAACATTTAACATTTAACATTTAACATTTAACATTTAACATTTAACATTTAACATTTAACATTTAACATTTAACATTTAACATTTAACATTTAACATTTAACATTTAACATTTAACATTTAACATTTAACATTTAACATTTAACATTTAACATTTAACATTTAACATTTAACATTTAACATTTAACATTTAACATTTAACATTTAACATTTAACATTTAACATTTAACATTTAACATTTAACATTTAACATTTAACATTTAACATTTAACATTTAACATTTAACATTTAACATTTAACATTTAACATTTAACATTTAACATTTAACATTTAACATTTAACATTTAACATTTAACATTTAACATTTAACATTTAACATTTAACATTTAACATTTAACATTTAACATTTAACATTTAACATTTAACATTTAACATTTAACATTTAACATTTAACATTTAACATTTAACATTTAACATTTAACATTTAACATTTAACATTTAACATTTAACATTTAACATTTAACATTTAACATTTAACATTTAACATTTAACATTTAACATTTAACATTTAACTTTTAACATTTAACATTTAACTTTTAACATTTAACATATAACATCACCCTACATACACAAAAAAATATTTTCTTACTATTTGGTGTTGGCACTCTTCCTCATCTGTACTACAAATTTTTTTTTAATAGTATTTTCTTGGGCTTTTAATCAGTAGATAGCACGTGTACTTTTAATATTTGTTGTTTTATTTGCGAGCTTTAATTATAGCAAAAATTTATTATTTTAACATAGCAATGTGCAACGTGTACAACCTCACGCCCTCGTGTTCTGTTCTTCTGCTTAACAGAAAATCTGTTACCTGTGAGTGAGTGAAATTTATGCTCGTACCTAATGGCAGGTAAAACAAGCTCTACTCGCTGGTAACTTGAATTTCTTTGATATCACGTACAACTTTTTCACTGTTTGAGAGTAAAAATAAAAAGAACAAAGATTTAACCCAACCACAGGCACGTTATTGCCGCTCTAGATTCCCTTTTTTTGGTGTTGATTTACAAACAATTTGTTTTTCGCGTGCCCCAACGTATGCCGTATAAAGTATCTACTACATACTTGCTACATCTCTGTTACTGCTACATGCCTCACTGCGATTCCGGTGCAAATATTTTTGATGATATATCGGAAAAGTATGTTAAACGAACAACGTATTCATTTTGGCGACTGCATGAAAATTACTGTTTATATGTATTTTGCTTTGTTTTGTTTTATTTTTTGTGTGCGTGATTGTGTGGATACTGTGTGCTATGTTGTGTGGCTGAATTATGCACCCTTCATCAGTTGGAGAGCTCAAACATATTTTAACCTTTATGGCAGAGTGCGCTTGAGTGTGTCTTATTAAATGTTTTTATTATTGTAATTGTGCCAAATATGCTTTGCTTATAGATTCACCGCGTTGTAAACCAGGCACTGAGCAGACTTCCATTGGCGCCATAAACATGCTATCGATACCAGTAAAATGCGAGGTTGATGCAGATCCGCCGGATTCAGTGAAATTCAGTTGGACGTACAATAATACGAGAAACGTATCGCCGGTAAGTTCGATAGTTTAAAACTTTTTAAAAATAAAAAGAGTGCTTGCTTGGTTTAATTCATTTATTATTTAATTGATGTATAAATTCTGAACTATGATGGAACAGGTTTCTCTATCGATGGACACTATTTTTTTTTTGTAAATCTTTTTATTTGAAAATTAATAAATTGAGATTATTGAAATCTTTAACGGGTTTTGTAGTTTCATACAAAAAATAAAATAAGAAGACCTTTAAAATATTAATCTTAATAAACAAAAGACAATCGTTCTGCTCCATTCTCTATATCGCTCAAACAGTTCATCGATATAGCTCTGCTTTTTAAAACATGTTCAGCTTGAACCAGAACCAGTTTCGCTCATACAATCTTACTCTTACAGAGCTTCTTATATGGAAAAGCCTAAAGGTATGGACACAAAATTTATTTGATATTTATCAGTATTGACGATGACCGGAACAAAACAACATTTGAGGTGAAAGTAAAAATGTTAACATATCGTCTGCTATTTAATTATTTTGAATACGACCCATCATATGAAGAGGATTTCTTTACTAGTTTAATATAATTTACGGAGAAATTGCCAGAAGCCAACGTGAAGTCAAACAAGCTTCGCTTTGAAACAAAAACAGAACGAGGAATCGAACAAGCTGGCTTATCCAATTGGCTCTATTGAACACTTTTGATGTGATATAAGGCATGTTTACCTCAGATTCATACAGTTCGGTTAAGTACTTTGAGTATATCGTAGATCCCTGTAGTTGCTTCAGATTAACACTTCAAGGGAAGGGCCTAGTTTGGATGTTTCGTCCGTTTTCTCATCATCATAAATGTTTCTGTGGCCGGGAACCCAAATAATGGTTATATCAAGTAGACTACTGAGCCTTGCCCGTTCATCTTTACACGACTTTACTAGCTTGGCGTAAGATTTTAAGGCAGCTAACGCTCTGTTGGTCTCTTGGCTATATGACAGTATTGCTGCATTAACGTTGTTTGTGCAAATGTCGACTTATAGTCCAAAAAGTTTCTCTTATGGCTAGAAGTTCTGCTGGCGGTGTTAGGTAGGATGAATGTGTTGGAAACATACAGTTTCTCGGAGAATAAACCGGCTCCAAATCTGCATTCCATCTTATACCCATCCGTATATAAGATCATATCGAAGACAGCGGTTGTGAACTCATTGCACCATTCCGTTTTGGTTGGGAACCTTCTGGTGAATTTCTTTGCTAATTCTAGATTGAGAATGTCATAGTCTATGATGCTAATCACCAATTCTGGTGGCAGGAACTCAAGGATTTTTTGTACCCATATGTTTTCGCCCTCCAGTGGCCATACTTTTTAGTCTGATCACACTGTACGATGCAGTTAGTTTAATATGTAGACCAATAGATAGCAAGTGAATCAACTCGTTGCCCCGTCATGCCCAGACATGCAGACCGCTGGACTCTGGAAAGCTTGTTAATAATTTACTCTTTAATTGGTACAGGCTACTATACAAGTGCACCATATGCCAAAAAAAAAACTCACCAATCAGTCAAGTGGCTGAGTATAATATACTTCGGGTAATGTCATATACGTGGTGACCGTGGCATGCAGGTTAAGTGTGTGGCTTAGCATGCTGGGTTCGATCCCCAGCCGCGATGAAAAGTTTTTTTACATTTAATAACACACACAACACAATTGATCATAAGAAGCTCGGTCAAAGTCCTTTCAAGGGCTGAAATGGCCAATTTGTTTTTTTTTTTTTTTTTTTTTTTTAATGTCATATAGATATTTTTATACCCTAAACCTGAAAGGCCTGGGTATATTAACTTTGTGCAAACGTTTGTAACGCATAGAATGAAGCGAGTCCGGTAAAGAAAAGTTTATATATTCTTAAGTCGAGCTATTCATGTCCGTCCGTCCGTCCAGACGGACGGACGTCTGTGTGTTGTCCCTAAACACAGGATAAGAAGAAGGAGTTGAGATAATTGGATGAAACTTGGTACACATGGTCACATGCACCCAAGGAACTGCCTTATTGAATATTTTTGGAATCCGCCCACGGACACGCCTGCCTCCCATACAACGCAAAAATGAAAACGCAATAAATAAGCCTTTGTTCAACCTACAGAGCTTAAATTTAACACATATGGGCAAGGCCACCGTCAGTAACGTCACGCTCGTATACATATTTTGGTCAATATTTTTACAAAATACAATTATTTCTCCCAACTTGTGAGCGGCATATGAAAGTTCTCGTCATAACTGTTGTTTCATACGCAGACAACTTTGCTGTATCTCGTTTTGTTGTGAAGTTATGACCATTTTAAGCCGTCAGTAACGTCACCAGATTTTGGAACTGTGTTTTGAGGTTACTGAACGTTTGTGTAAAAATGAGCGAATTGAAAAGAGTTCATGTTTATTATTGCCCAGTATTTTAAAAAGTAAGGATGAAAGATGATTTTTATCCAAAAGGTGGGCTTAATATTTTCTGTTTTAATCACGTAAATGACATAAAAGCAGTGTCAGTAACGTGACGCAAAATGTCAGTAACGTCACACGTACGAATTTCGTTAGGATTTTTGGGTCTTTTGTTTTCTTGGGTTAATAGAGGGACCCTAAACAGTTTGCCTGGGGAGATATTAAGAGGAAACCACTTATCGCACTAATCTCATAAAAAAAATTGCAGTAAATCAGGCTTGCCCTTTAGAGCAAGAGTTTTGTTAAACTCTTCTTCAGCAACTTCCGCAACTAATATTTGCGATTGTGTATGTTGGAACGCCTCAACGAATTCCCGTTCACTGTTTACTATGCAGTGACGAGCTTGACTTACTTAGCTGTTTTTTATATCTTTCATGTGTCTAGTTGGAATCAAAATTTTTGCTCCTGTTTCAGCGCATTTATATTTCTTTGCAATGGCGAAGCAAAGAAATCGAGCTATTGGCGAAACTTGGGAGATATCGTCGCCATCGAAAAAATTTCCAATTTCCTTTGGAAGCTGACTGGTGACTGGTTGGTTGTTGGGCTTTACAACACTGACTAAATTTTCTTTTTCAACTTCGCCCAAATTCGGAACAATGTGCGTCAATACCGCTGTTTTCTTGCGTGGTGAAGTCGGAAAAGCACACGATACCTTTTTCACAGCTTTTCGTAATGTTTGTGATCACCTGTAGCTTTTCTTAACGATTTCACTAAGGCTTCAGCTTGGATTCGCTCTATTTGGGTGTCTTTAGCTGATTGTTTTAATTTCTGTCGATATTTTTTGCTTCTTTCGCGGCCAGCAGCACGGCGAACTAATTCGCATTAGTTTTTCTTCTTCTTTTCTGTTAGCTCTCAATTTTTCCATTGCTTCTGCCTTTTTCTTTTTGTACTCGTCGTATCTGTTGCTTTCTTTTAGCTTTTCAACATAACGCTTGTCTCTTTGTGCACCAGGAATCGGAGTCTGGCAATTAAATACCAAATTATTAAGCAAAAAAGTAAAAAAAACAAAATATAAAAAACCGTCAGTAACGTCACGCAATCTTTTTTTGCAAAAATACCCTGCTATATGCAAATAATGCTTCATATAAGCATTGATTATGAAAATACTTCAAAAATACTCAAAAAATATCAGCTCATCCAACCTCTTTTCTCATTAGTTAATGCATAAAAAAACATTTTATAAAATTTGTCAGTAACGTCACCATTTATTTGCGGCTGATTACTTTAAGCCCTAATTGGTCCAAAAGCTTAGATTTGTACACAAATTTGCTTGCTAATCAATAGTTTGATTTATATTCTATCCAAAAAAAGTAATCATCTGCCTAAGGTACAAAAAAATTACAACAAATTTTACCTTTTTCGCCGACATTGGTATATTTTCCAACTACGCCTTGCACGTGCCATTTATGAAAAGCATGTAAAATGTCAAAGCAGACACAAATTTTGCACTGGCATACAGTGCTGCCATATTCTTTACATATTTGACATTTGAAATGTAAAAAAAATTTTGGGCTTTGTGACAGAAAAAAAAAAATCTATGTGGTTTCATTTTTCGTGGTCTTGCCCATATGTTTTTTATAACAACACAAAGATGGTTTTGAAAAATGGACATCATCCGCCCACGGACACACCAACCTCCTATACAACGCGAAAAATGTTTTTCAAAAATGGACGTCATCCGCTCACGAACACGCCCACCTGCCATACAACCCAAAAATTGAAAACGCAATAAATAAGCGTGTGTTTAACCTAAAGAGCTAAAATTTGGCACATATGTCTTTTATGACAAGACGAAGATGGTTTTGAAAAATGGACGTCATCCGCTCACGAACACGCCTACCTCCCAAACAACCCAAAAAGTTTAAAACTCAATAAATAAGGTTATATTTGTCATAGAGAAATGAAATTTGGTAGGTATGTATTTTATACCAAAACTAAGGTGTGTTCAAATATTGGGAGTAATCTGTCCATGAACTCGCCCAACTCCCATAGCGAAAGCACAATAAAGGCATTAACTGTGAGCAACAGGAATAAAACTTGATATGTGTAAATTTTTCATCAACATTTAAATGCATATAAAATATTGGCTTCATGCCCCCACAGACACGCCCATTTACAATAAAAATTTGTTTGTTTTTGAAAAGTGGGTTTAGGGTATTCATAGTTGGCCTAGACCGACTTAAGACTTTCTTTACTTGTTAAATTTATAAATACTATTAACTTTTATAACTTAGTTTATAATGAATTACACAGGATTTTTTGATGCATTTTGCAGTGTTTTACAACTTTGGAGCTCTGTAGCGTAACCCAATTTAGACCTTTTCAACACAATGAAAAAATATTATTTAATTCCTTTAAATAAAATTGGCGGGTAAAGTGATATACCACGTTCGGATAGAAAAAAAATATCAATTCATTTGTGGCTAAATGTATTCCAACAACAACAAATATTTATCTATTTTAGTTATTGTAACTCACTCGCAAAACACGTAGCAAAAAATATCGACTTCATCGATAAAACAATTTTACAGTAATGAGACCAAAAACAGCGAATAAGAGCGCGCATTAACCTGCAGCACGCCTCTTTTTCTGTTGCCGTTAAGTCCACATGTTTACTCTTATCAAAAATTGTGTATTAAACAAAAGATGCAGGTATATCATATTACCCGTCCATATCACAATACCCGAAGTAACTCTATCTAAAGCTTAATTTCGCTGCAGTTGGAGGAAACCAGTCCTAATAACATAATAACCACGTCATCCACATTCACCATTGCCTTGATATAACTATTGTTAAGTAGGTTAAGCATGCTGTTCATAGCTGTGAGCCAAAGAAGGGTAGAAGTCACATCTCTTTGAGGTATTTTTCTCTTTACGGTTCTAGAAAGTTTACTATTACCGAGATCCGCTTGGATAACTCTTGTACTTAGGATCGAAACAAATCAATTTTTTACTGGAGGTTGCACCCCCTCCACGGAAGTGGGTCACGACTTCTTAGAAAATTGTGTCTGCGTATCATACCAAACTTTAAAAAAGGCTGGAGTATTCCTTGGATTGGATTTCAGTAAGCCTGATCTGGTTCTGGTTCTGGTTCTGATTCTGATTCGTTCAGGTTATCAATTAAGGGAATATATTCTACCCAAGATCGCTTTTTGGAGACCGGAACATATTTCTTGTAGGCGTTTAGAATGTCCTTGTAATATCTGTGCTATTAATTGTAGGTTCGCCTATTTTTCCAAGTTCAGAAGGATTCTTACTTTACCATGGAAGCAAGGTTTTCTTCATACCTCTATTAACAGGACAAGATACCCAAAAGACAACCTGTATGACTTTCTCAAGGACCTTTACAGAAGAATTGAGTTCAACCGCTATTAATATCTGAGTGTGTGCTATTCAAAGAATTTTTGGGCAAGCAACGCTGGTAAACTTATCCAAATTACTACTTTTTTGATTACAAAATAGCTGTGGGGCCTTTATCTGCATGTTTTAATCGAAAAAATTCAGCTGTGGTCCAATAAGTAACATTTACTAATGAACCCCGCTTAGAGATTCTTTGTCAGAGAGAAGTGCTTCCAACCAAAAAAATTATCCGAAATTGGTTAGGTAAATGTTGGTACATTTCCTCTGGCTTATTATGTTCTCTCACAAAATTCTGTTCAACATAGAGTTTGCACATTGAGCGATACTAGCAAGTTTTCGCACGAAACCTTATGTTTTCTGGGTTGCCACATTGTTCGAAAGCGTACGACAGTGATTGGTTAGGTTAAGGCCACGTTAAACGTTATTGAAGACCACTGCATAAAATTCTATGTTAAAGGACAGGTTTTTTAAACTTTTTATTTCATAAAAATATGCCTTTTTCATAGAAGCCCCTTTACCGCCATTCTGGGACAACCATTATTCCATCACTTTTTAACTTTTGCGATTTTTGGGCGAAAAACTTAATGAAGTTTTTTTCGACTTCAAAAAAATGTAGTGAAGATAAAGAAAAATAAGAATGATAGTCGAATGTGGTAAAGTTCATAAAGAGGTTGGTCCAAACCTTTCTGAGCCAATCTCTCTGATTTTTGTCCAAGTTGACTTGATCCAATAATTTTTAAAACAAAGCAAGTGTTTTTAGATTTTAATACATTTTCTAAAAAAGCATTAATAAATCTTTTTTGAGATTTTCAACCTGCGGAACCGAAATTTTTTGTCAAAAATTGTTGACATATAATAAGTTGATTGGCAACTTTACCTTTAAATTTAATTGATAAATAAAAGTGCGAGTGTAGTATCAAAAGTAAGTTATTTTTGAACATATTCTCGAAACTGAAAATTTTTGCTGAATTAAGTTTTTAATATAATTTAACTTAATGTTAAATTTGATCATGCCCAAATTTAATCTAACTGAGTTGAACGTAAATCAATGATTTCATATTTTTCCCTTAATTAAAACTAGGTCGGTATTTTTGACGGAAGGGAACTAACAGTAACTTATAATAAAGTCATAATCATTTCTAATTTCATTTCATTTCACACACATTTCTAATCAAAAATCCGTCATGGCCTCCGGGGACCATTTTTATGAAAAGCTTGGCACTCATGTGTAAATGTTTTTTTGTATAAAAAATCAAAATTTTTTCTCAACTGTAAAGTTTCAAATGAAGTTCTTGTTTTTTCAATCTCGATTGAATGAGTTATAGGTACCTTTTTACACTCATAACATAACGTTGTTTGAAAAAAGGAATGCAAACGAACTGAACATGCACGTCGATATAAAAATACTTAACGTAATAAAATAGATGAATCTCAGATTTGAGTAGAGAATCGAATTATGTTTTTATGTTTACGAATACCTTTTTAAAGCAATTAGATTTCCAAGCATGATTTTAGTGAAATGCCAAAATTCGTTTTGCCATATGTTATATTATTTTCTCTGTGAAAAAGACTTTTCCATACCGAAACGAGATTTTTTTTAGTGTTGTCAATTTTTATTGAGTTTTTATTTAATAACACAATTCAATTTGCTGTCTCTTATGGATCTCACATATGTTCAGCAAGGTTTTTATTTTCAATATATTTCATATTTTGTCTTTTGTCAATAAGCAATTACATAGCTTACGGACGGTATTGAGAAGAGCTGAGCCAAGCGAATCTTCCCCAGTGACTAAATTATTCAATTGTTAAGAACTCAAATAGAAAAGTTTTGTTACGTCAAATAGAAAAATTACAGTTAGCCTTGTCCGCATGGACAGCAAAAACAATTTCACTAAAAGCAGCAGAGCAAAGCAGACAAGAAATAAAATGTTCCGTTATATTTAGTTACTTAGTATGTATTGATGGTTCATGGTTCAATCCTTGTTATGCTTATGTGAGGTTGAATTGCATTCGACTTGATGCAGATGAGAAAATGTAATCGAATTGTGGAAATTATGTAGAAATCTCACTTAATATGTATATCTCTGTGTCTATTTTCCTATTCGTTCGGAATATAGGTGAGTGTTTGCTGCGTACCGATAAGATTGAGTTGTAGAGTTATAAATAAATATGTAGGCAAATACGTTGGGAACTCGATAGCTGTGTAGTAGCTATCTTGTCTTTTGCTTGTCTTTGGCTTGTCGTCAAGGCCGTATTCAGGGGGGGATGAGGGGGAACAAACCCCCCCCCCCCGAAATGAATGAATTTTTTTATATAAATAAATATATATTTTTAGCAGCATAGAAAAATCTTATCGAAAGATGTTGAAGAAAAGCTGGAGGTTTTATTTTGAAAAACGCTTACCTATAAAACTTGCACAAATCATAGAATATAAATAATAAAGAATTAATTGGTGATAGAGATTGTGATACATCATCAAAAGCATCGTCTTTTGTAAAATCAATATCAAATAGCCAATTCGTTGTGAGCTTGTGCTGTTTAAATAGTTTATTTGCTTCTACATTACCACTATGCAAGATGTTACAGTCCACTTCATGCGACTTAGCGGCTGCTGTTCAACATGTTGAACTTATTATTAACCATTTCAAAAATATGCGTGAAAACTCAGAAACAGAATTTGCAGACATATATTTGGATGCTGAGAACCTGCTCGAATTCTTAGGTGAAAAAATTGCAATGCCTCGCATAACTGGACGCCAGCAACACCGCGCGAATGTTAGTGAGCACGATCCGAAAAAATACTTCCGCATTACTATAATAATTCCACTTTTAGAAGATTTCATACATCAGTTAACACTGCGGTTTGAAAAACACAATAAAAAACTGACTGATCTTTATTAATTAAGTCCGACAGAATATGTAAAGCCTGAAACAAAATTTGAAGCAAATACATTTAGTTTTATAACAGATTTTTACAAGAAAATAATAATAAATCTGAATTGTCACTTTGGCAAACGAAATGGTGCAAAACCTGCGAAAAGAACTTGCCTAATTCAGCGATGGAAGCACTTGGAGAGTGCAATAAAGATATATTTCCAAACGTGCATATTCTTTTAAAAATTTTGGTCACTTTGCCAGTTACTACGTGCTCATCCGAACGTTAATTTTCAACAATGAAGAGATTAAAGACGTATCTTAGAAATTCGACTAGAGAGAGTAGACTCAATGGATTGGCATTAATGTCGGTTCATCGCCGAATAAATGTGCCGACTGAAGAAGTCATTGATTTATTTGCTGCCCAAAAAGCCCGTCGGCTCAATTTAATATTATAAAAATATTGTATACGTACCTATACATAAATAAAATTTTCTACACATGAGATTATATGAATATTTATTTTTTAAAGTTGAACCCCCCCCCCGAATTAAAATCCTGACTACGGCCTTGCTTGTCGTTTACAGCACTTTTGACGACGATACTAACATTTTAGTTAGTTCTATGAAAATTTATTCAAAAAGATATACAGGCTGAAGCGTTTCATGTTACAGAACTACAGTCTGCGACTAAACGATATTGGCTGAAAAAACAAAATAAAACAATAAGTGTATCGGATGTGCAAGAGTTTACTTTTGAGTATAAGTCATAATTGATTCTTATTATGACTTAACAAGTAAGTCAGCAATTTTGAGTAACTTCGGGTATTGTGATATGGTCGGTTAATGTGATATACCCACATATTCTGTTATATATATACAATTTTCGATAAGAATAAAAATGTGAACATAACGGCAACAGAAAAAGACACGTGCTGCAGCTTATTGTGCGCTCTCATTCGCTGTGTTCGCTCTCATTGTTATGAAATTGTTTTATTGGGATAGTTTATTTAGTGCGCTTTGCGAGTGAATTGCAATAAATAGAGCAAAATTGTAATCTGAAATAGATAAATTTTTCAGAGTTTGAATTAAGTAAGCCACAAATGAGGTGAGATTTTAATTTTCTACAGCGTATTCTTACAAAAAAATAACCTTATTATTTTGAAACCCGAATTCGGCTATTGTGATGTAGTCAAAGTTGGGTAATGTTATATACCATATATTCATACCATATCTATTCATTCCATTTATTTTATACTTTGCGTTATTTTTTTTTTTTTTTGTTAAGTTTTTACATGCGTATTTGTATTTAGTTGATTTTGTTTGAATTTTTGTTGTCTTTTATGTAAATATCACTGATATAATGAATTTGTATCAACAACAACTTTTATAACACTTAAACAACATTTTTTCTTTTCAATAGCAAAGGTTTTTTAATTTTGTTTAAAATAACAATAGATACTGCTGTTGAATACTATTCGGATAATGCGATATTCGTATATATGGTATATCACATTATCCGAACGTGGTATATCACTTAACCCGCCAATTTCATTAAGGGGTGTTACGTGAATTTTTTTCATTGTGTTGAAAAAGCTCCAAAAAACACTGCAAAATGCATCAACAAATATCCTGTGTAATGCGGTATAAGCTGAGGTATGAAAGTTACTAGTAATTAGAAATTTAAAAATACCTATATCACATTGCCTGAATTTACTCTACCCTTAATTAAGAAGTGTAGAGCAGTTCATAAAAATTAATTTTAAGATCGGTCAATCCATTCGAGAGTTTTTTATCTCTTAACATCTTAAAACAACTCGTTCCATGGAAGCTTCACTCGCTCGCTCCAACTAAATTTATATCTACAGTGATTACTTAAAAGTTGACATTATTAAGAAAAACAATAAAAATATACATTTTATTTTAAAAAACAAATTTAATATTTTTCAACCTACCATAAATTTTGCCTAAAACTACTAATTGAACAATTTGAGAGTTGAAAGAAAAAAAAATATAAATGCCAGAACAGTTTAAATTTGTCGACAGTATGAGTTCACAACAGTTTAATAAATGCATAATTTAAGTGTTTTTAAAGCTGCAAACATTTTAAAAAAGTTTTATGAATAACCTTAAAGATTTGTAAAGTTTTTATAATTTTTTTTTTTTTCGATAATTCTATCATAGTATTACCAACTCCTTTGGCTATGTCTGTTTTTTTCACTCAATTATTTATTTGCTTTTGCTTTCTATTTTTTTTTTTCACTTACAACAGGTGCTTAACTCAAGGATACAATCGAATGGTCTTTCGAGCACCGTGACGTATCTACCACAGACGGATTCCGAGTTAATAACGCTTGCATGCTGGGCGAGCAATGTGGTCGGACGTCAAACTACACCCTGCCTGGTTCACATTCTGCCAGCAAGTAAGTCACACTGAGTTTATTTTTGTAGTAAATACGATTAAGTTAGAAAATCAGAATTTATTACGCTTAACTGCATTAGAGATTTAGAATAAATTTAGGTGAGTATTAAAATATGGAAAATTTAAGGTGTTAATGCAAATTTCATGAATTGCTATTCGTGACGAATATATTAGGTGCAGGAATATGTAATATCAATTTAAATATCATGACTTAAATACAATATTTCATTTGTTTTAATTATACAAATTATGGTATTTCAATAAATAATATTATTGGTCTTGTCAATAAAATTCAATATGACATTGTTTGTGTCACAAACAATTTTTTTGTTGTTGTGCTAGCTATGAAAATTATTAATAAGAATTTAACCATGTAAAAGAAATTAGTTTTGAAGGTAAAACTAAAGAAATTAAAGTGAATCTAACAAAAATTGTTCGAGATATTGGATCGGTCGATTCAAAATTTGATTTTTGAGAAAAATATGGTTAAGCTTGAAACACTAGAACACTAACGATTAACTGTGAAGCGAAAACATAACCAACTAAAAACTTTATGTTTAGAAATAACAGTTAATTTCGCGATTTTTTTTAGATAATTGGTATAAATAGCATATATAACGGTCGAATCAGTTATTTAAAAAGACTTTTTATGACATTTTTTGCACAATTTTTGTGCGATCACATGGAGTAACTGTGGTTTTTTTTTTGTTGAAATAAATATTTTAAGTAAAAAAAAAAATAATTTCAAAAAATTCAATGTCAAAATTTTGAATTTGGATGTGAATGTCAAATAGAAACAACGATGAAGAATTTTACATACCCAGCTACCAAAAATATTATGGTTCCACTGTGACACACCTCCCATAAATCTGGCCTCTTTATTAATAAAACTGTTTGTAGACTTTCCTAGAGTCACACTAAGGGAAAAAGTTATGTAGTCAGTACAGAGACAGCTATGTAAAATCTATGCACTGCAACTTGTATGAGAACGCAACGAGGGCAGTATTTACTGAGTAAAGGGAGCGTGTACTGACTACATATCAATTTATTCACTTTTTAAAATGAATAAAAAATGTATTCAATACATCATGTTATGTGTTGAATACATAGCAGACTTCAATAGATACAAGCAACGTGTACTCAATCAACGTGTTATGTAATTTTTTGCAAAAACTTTACTCAATACATAAAATATAGACTCAGTACACGTCCCCCTTATACGATTGAAGTGACACATTGCAAAACTTGGTCACTACCATGGTCACTACTTCATTCAATATATCAAAATGTATGACTGAAAGGTCGTTTTATCTGTATATGTATGTAGGTACATTTTAAGTATTCTTTAAGACTATAGATATTATTCTTACAATTTAATTCTGCATAATTTATTGCTCCTACGATGTGCTTTTCTATTTGCAACTGTATACAAGATTTATGTTCAAAAGATTTCTCTAAACTTTTTTAGGAAGTAAGTAAGAAAGAAAGCTTCAAAAGGATAACAGAAACTTAAAGTAAAAGTTAAAATTATCTCAGTAAAAGTTTAGCCCATTCTTGAGCTTCAGTGTGACATGAGTGTAATACTATGCCCGATCGTAAAGATGCTCATGTAACAAAGCAAACATTTTAACAAAAACAATGATTATGAATTGAAAGTGATAATTAAATCAATTCATCAATATAAAGTACATTAGTACTCAAGAAGCATGATAGACCTGTTAAACTCTAACATTACTTATTTAATCTGGCAAGAAGTAGGCAAAACTAAAATATATTCGAACACTCTCAAAAACATCTCATGATCTCAAAACTTGCACAGATCAACTTTTTTATGTATGAAAATATCTTTTTAAATCCGAACTGCTTTCTTACAAAAGCTGTCGTTGTTAATATTTGCTTTGGTTAAACTTTTTAGATCAAGGTATTTGTAACTGAGGATTTTAAAAGAACATCAGCGGCAAGACCAACAACAGTAAAACTTTGAACTTTGGCCATTAAAAAAATTAAAAAAAAAACTATGGATGGGGAATAAAAAATAATCAAAACACATGTTTTCTAACAAAAAAAAAAAAAACACAACAATAACAAGTAGCGTTTTCCGTTAGACCGAAAAGATATATTATGCCACGTGGTAAATACCTTTCTGAAATAGAAAAAGTGAAAATATATGCTTTTCAAACAGAAGCACACTCCTTGCGAGAAATTGCAAGAAAAGTTGAACATTCCGAATATGGAAAAAATAAGAGAGGAGGACCAAAGCCCAAGCTAAGTTCGCGGGATAAACGTCAAATTGTGCAATCGGCAAGTAATTCAATGAAGAGTGCTAGCAAAATATTTAAAGAATTGAGCTTAAATGTATCACGTCGGACAGTAGCTCGAGCAATTAAGCAGTCTGGAACCATCATCAGACAAGTTCTCAAGACAGCGCCGAGGTTGCTTGAGCGACACAAGATAGCTCATCTCGAATATGCAAAAAATAACATATCAACGGACTGGAAAAAGGTGGGAGAGCGCTCTTTAAAGTGTTGAAACCAGTGATGATATTTGTAGAGGATATCCACTTTTTTACCTCCTTTCGATTTTTCAAAGTCCCCAACTCCTTTTAGCCCAAAAAAGTACTTTCATACACTTACCATCAAAAAAACTAAACGTCACGCATGATTAAGATTTTGTTCTCAATATTAAAACCTAAAAAATGTTCTCTTAAAATACATTCACAAAGATAAGTTTAACAGTATTTATTTGGGTTATCCCATCAAAAAATTTTCAGATGGACGAATCGTGCGATGATGAACAAAACGAGATGATAGAAGTTATAGAGGCAGATAATGTCGTTGATGTCAACGAAGAAGACGAGGAAGATGATAGCTAGGATATCGGCAGCAACGGAAATCAAGTACGTGCTTGCCCAGTAAACATTGTTGACTTTAAAGAGGTGTAAAAAAGATTCATTGGCATCGGAGAAATTGAATCAGGAATTACAAAAGATTTGAGTCATTACGTCATTCCTGATATAGCACGCTTCTTTATTTTCAACTGATTTGATTACTACCGATCCAGAAACCTGGACTGAGCGTGATGATTACCAACAAGCGCAATAAATATTGCGTTATATACACAAGAGGCGTAATATTTATTAGGAAAGAATATTTTTGATTCAAGTCGTCGTGGAAAATCGAAAGAAATACATATCCATCCATATATATCTTATTTACGACAGGTATGATGTTTGCTCATGTGTTAATGTGGATCGGTCTCTCATTTGAGCACCCTGGGAGCGATGGTAGACAATTTTAGAAAAAAAGTTTTTTAAAAAAAATATGTATAGGTCCCCTTAAAAGGTTGGAAATATAGGATAAATATGTTGCGAAAAAAAGTTGGAAAGAAAAAGCCATTGGTGGTCAAGCACACATTTTGCACTACTAGGCGCAACCTGGAAGCGGTGGGGTCAAATTTTCTAAAAATATCAATTTTGTTTGGTAACCCCCTCAGTGGTCGGAGATTGGGGCAGGTATGTTCCTGAAAAATTTCGGGGGAAAAAATTTATTGGAAACGGTCGAACATTTCACCCCTCTAGGGGCAACACTTGGGTAGTTATGGAGGTTTTCGTATAATTTTCCACTTCCCACTAACCTTTAACACCGATGCGGCACAACTAAAACCCACGCCACCCCGATTTTTGTTTTTTCAAAAGATATTTTTTGTCGAACCTCACAAAATTGAAGGCTTTCTCAAGGGCCTCTACAGCAAAAAAAAGGTTATTTAATAATATAAACCCCGTCTGGGGTTGAAATTCGACCAATTTTTTGTTTGAAAAAAACAAACAAACAAATTGGCCATTTCAGCCGTAGAAAGGACTTTGACCGAGCTTCTAATGATCAATTGTGTTGTGTGTGTTATTAAATGTTTGCACACAATTGACCGAGAACTGGTCCTACATGTTTTATGCCGACTCCGAACGGCTAAAGTTCATGTTCTCAAGAAGCTTTTTACTCTCTGAGGCTTGCCATTGTCTACAAAGGAGGTGGAACCGATCAGAACAATTTTTTTTATTGAAAAAAACTTTTCGCCGCGGATGGGGATCGAACCCGAGCATGCTAAGCCACACACGTAACCTGCATGCCACGGTCACCACCTTTTTGTTTGCCTTTTTATAATTATAGAAACAAAATATTTGGTGCACTTCTTCTCAACACTCTGATTCATTTAAAAAAAACAATTATCAATATCGGTTCAGAAACACGAGAGAAAATTGTTCTTAACGCCTATTTATATAAAGATTAACAAAAGGTACTCTCGCGTCCGAAAAAGTTTTTTCAGATTAGTAAAAAAACTCCCCTCCAAAATTATCAAATATCATCACTGGTTTCAATAATCCATGACATCCTCTTTCGTTTTTTTAGGTTATTTTTTTCGATGAAAAAAAAAAATTAATTTGGTCCTGATGGATTCAAATGTTACTGGAGGGATTTGTGTAAAGAGCAGCGACTTTTTTCCAAATCAAACTTTTGGGGTGGCTCTCTCATGGCTCTTTCAGCTTCGATGGAACGCTAGAATTAGCTTTCCCGAGCACCCGAATGAATATATTCTGCTGAGTATATTCAGACACTGTAAATGAATCTTCTACCCTTGCTTCGAATAAAGAGAAGCAAAAAATTGATTTTTTAGCAAGACAATGCGTCCGTTCACAAAAGTCAGCAGACACGAGACTGGGTTCAAATGAAAAGAGTGAATTGTTTAACCTGGCCTGCATATTCTTCGGACATCAACCCAATGGAAAATGCTTGGGGCTTACTTGCTAAACGTGTTCATGCCGAAAATACAACACTGTTGCAGAACTAACAAATGCCGTTATTCAAGAGTGGCAGTCTTGAATAAAAAAAATGTTTCTACTGTACTTTAACATAGTGTAGTTTTGCTTAAATTAGGTTATTCATATTGTTTTTATAGTTATGCACCACTCAAAATACAACGATTTCAGCCTTATGGTAAACGCAACTTAAAAAACAAACAAGTTTTTTATTCTCTTATATTCCACATTCGTAGTTTTTTTCTAAAATATTTTAAATGGACATTAAATTGTTCTTATAGTTACACACCACAGTGTATTTGGTTTCCATTCGTGAAAGACGTCCAATTAAATACTATTATTTTTTGGGTAGAAAGTTATTAAATATGCTACAGAATGTGCTCCTTTTGTCGCCATAATTTTTTAAAGGTTCATTGGTAGGACATGCTTTTGTATGAACTAGCTATATTTTGAATACCATTTGTTTCTATGAAAGAAAAAAACGTCAATTTCGACGGGACCACTCTAGTATGATTAATTTAAGAAATGATTCGTCTTTTGACGGACATTTAAAATAAATTTAATAAAATTGAATAAATTAAATTGCGTACGGTTGTCAGGAAGTAGTATAATAAAAGCTTTATTTAAATCTTTGCAAAAAACTATAAGTCTTAAGTAAAATGGAGCTAAACTTTCAATATAATCGTGACCAAATTTATTCTAAGTGAGCTTGAAGTAAATGAATATTTTATGTTTTTTTTCCTCTATAACAACCGGGTCCGTCATTATTAGCGAGAAAGAACTAGTACATAAATATTTAAAAACTAAAAGTGTCAAGTAATTCTTGCGTTTTTTAAAACGTTCAACATTTAATTCATAAGATTTTGCTTTTGTGTTATTTAAAAAAAAAATTCTAACAAGGAAAAATATATACATTTTCGTAAAAGTAGCTTCACAGGCGATAATTAGTGGTAAAGGTTAAAATATCCTCATAAGTATTCTAGGGTTATGCATGCACGCAGAAAATTTGAGCTCTGACTGATTTTTCCCAAACATGAAACTTTGCCGCGTGCTTTAAACGACATTAGAATTATATCATTTACCTTCACCCTCAATACATATGTTTTTTGAGTTACGCAAGATAAATAAAACTCAAGAAAGATTAATAAAACTCAAAGAATTTGGTCCTTGCCAATTGACAAATGATAATTTTATTAACCCTGCGTCGTCTTCGACCTTTTAACTGCTTTTGGCCGTCTTTGTTGGACGAAATCATCCGTGGCTATTTTTTTCTCCTTTAAAAGTATTCGATGGCTCTAAAATTTTTTTAAGGATTTAGTGAAACTATTCAACAGAACACTCTTATGTAAGAGAAAACAACAACAATGTCTCTAGCTTGTTGAGGATAGAGAAAGTCAACTACCGATTGAGTTGAGTAAAGTTACGTTGCCAAGTTTTTATTTTTTAGTTGGTTTGTGTACGGGATAGGTCATACATTTTGTCAAAATGTGAGGTGAGTATAAAAACAAAAAATAATATCTTTCAATCAGTTCACTGTTTTATTTTCAAAATATTTAAAAATGTCTTATTTCGATTGATTTATTGGCTGCTAAAAATTTTTAATTTATTTATTGATTTGGTCTTTCATAACAACAGTGTTGCCAACTATTGAGCAAATAAAAGCGCATTGAGTTAACTTTTTTTCACAAGCAAGTTAAGCACTGGCGCTTCAAACGAAGCTTATATTTATCAAAATTATATACAAATATTTATAAAAATAAATATCGCTAGCAATTGAGATATTTTTGTAGATCAGTTTACGTCATATGTTTTGTTTTTTTTTATTATTTTTTTTATTTCAATTCCTTGAATAGGCTTTTCTGATCAATACTTTTTTATGCAATTAAATTAAAAATTCAATTCATTATTTTTTTTACGTTTCGTTGATTGTTTGTCAACATCTGCAGGGAATTTTTTTATTAAAACGAGAAAACAATAATGCAACACTTATATTAGAATACCGCAAGACGAGCATTTTGAGACAAAAACTTAAAAAAAATTTTTATTACGAATCCAAAAAGATATTAAGAAGAACTATTCTATTAAATTGCTCTTCATTTTTATGGCTTCTGACAAAAAATTTTTGTTTTTTTAGCTTTGAACCAAGAATTTCAGGCTTCAGACCTATTTAGTTAAGTCTGCCTTGGTTCGAAAATGGGTTGATAGTTATCTATCTATCTATCTATCTATCTACTTATGTAGAGGAGAGAAAGGAAAATCAATTGAAATTATTGTAGAATGTTGTATGTGTGGCGGAGCTTGTATTAAGCAATGCCAAGCATGCCACCAACTTCAACTTCCGAAGTCGTATATTTTAATGAATTTTTAATTTCAGTTGATTGGATATGAGGAAAGAATTGAAGATAAGTACAAGCTTAGAACCACGGCTGAACCGGGATTCGAACCCAGAACCTCTTAGTTGCAAGTAAAGCACACTTACCATTTTACTACCGAGCCAGCCATAAATTTTCTCAAATGTCACTGTGGACTTGATCGTCCAGCAAAGACGATTTAACACTAATTAAATTAATTTTTCTATAAAACTGGAAAACATTGTTTTAAAAATAAAATAATACCAACATTAAGAAAAACTTTACAGCTAGCTTAAGTTCCTAGATTGATCTTTACGTTCTGCACATTTTGTGGTTTCTATTTAGGCCAACCTTAGATATTTTTCTCTCTAAATTAATACCCATGTCAAATGCTTGTTTTTGTTGTTGTAACTGGGCTGTGGTTGTGCAATTCAGCTTTTTTAAGTTTTAAATTGCTTAAATTGAGAATGTAATTGAAACAACATATAAACAAACATATACAAACTTTGCAATCCAGAATTAAGCTGTTCTTTTTGTTGTTGTTGAGCTAATTCGATGCGACACAAAATCCTTTTTGCAGCTAACGTTTTATTTTTGTAACGCTCACCATATGCGGAATAGCATTTTTTTCATACTCAAGTCCTGGTTGCATTCCAATTAAAAGCCATGAAAATTGATGTTAGCAGGTTTTTGTGGAAATAAAAAAACACAATCGAATAAAAGAAGACGAATTTTGGATAAATCCTAGTAATCTGTTCAGTTTCAAGTGAAATTTCATTCAAATCTACATATTTACAAAAAACAATAGCTGTGAAATATGTTTGAAATTTTTCACAACATGTTTATCAAAGTTGTACTTTATTCCGCGAAAGGGACATAATTCGCGGCAGAGAAAACAGAACTTTTTTAAAAAACTCATAACTCAGTCAAAAACAAACATTGTTCCAAAATTATTGTAGAGAATTAAACAAATTACAAGAAAAAAAATTCAAAAAATATATTTTTCACTCCAACATGGTTTCGTAGAGCTCAAAACTGGCGGCAGAAAAAAACAACGGGGCTTAGTGGTTGCAGCGCTGGGAATCGTAAAAATTGTCTGATCTGGAAAATAAATGACTTTTTTAAATCTTAACAAAATTGGTTATCGTATGACAGGAGCTTTTTTTAAATTTTTTCAATTTTTACTGATGTTCAAAATTTGAATGTGTGTTTTTTCGAAAAAAATATTGACTTTAAAAATTCATAAAAAATCGAAAAAAAATTAAAAAAAGCTCGTGTCATACGATAGCGAATCAAGTTTAAGAAAATACAAAAGCAAAAAAAATTTCGTCAAAAAATAAACCCGCTAGTGGTATCATGGTTTCAAGATAAACGCGTTCAAAGTTTGTGAACAAAGAAAAAAAAAAGGTTGAGAAAGAAAAATGCGCTCTCACTAATCCGGCTGTAACTTTTGCACCCGTAGGAATTTGTCCATGATATTTTTCTTAGAATCTTAAGAATACGTATTTATATATAAAATAATAAAAAAATCGATTTAAAAAAACGGTCAATGCCATGTTTCCCCTTAACGTAAACTTTTTGTTTTCATATATTTATTTTTCTGTTTTTTGTGAAGTTAAGCATGGCTTTCTTAAATTTTTCAATTTCTTTGCAACAAAATATATGTCAGAATTTTCACGCAACAAAAAAATGAATGTTGCGAGCAAAATTTCACGCAAACGAGCAGACTACTAGGCTTAAAGCTGAATTGAATTTTTATTTATAAACATACAATATATATTACAGCAGGGAACTGTTCGGTAGGAAAAGTTTGCATTTTTTATTCTACATTACAAAAACTATGTTCTATAAATTTTAAGATAATATTTTTAATTGAAATAATTTTAATTGTTTTTAATTAAGTTTTAAAGCTAGACCCTAGTTAATTTTTCTTCGTTGCTATCTTATAAATTTCTTACCTACTTTCTTAAAAGATCCTCCGGAGGCTCCAAAAGCTTGTGAGCTGCACAATGATACCGTGTTGGAAGTGGTTTGCGTGGCTGGAAGTGATGGTGGACTATCACAGCATTTCTTGTTAGAAGTTATTGGAGGCGAACCCATATTTTCTGGAGAGACAACACGAACATTTGGCGAACAAAATCCTGCGGATAACGAAATCTCAACAATGAACGATCAGGTACTTAATATAAGTTTTAATTAAATTAAATTAAATTAATAACTGTCAAAGAGGCAAAGATAAAAAAAGAAAAACCTAAACGCTTGAAACATGTTGCTTGTGCTGGCTATAAAATGTTATATATTTTTTTAAAAAATCTTATTATTATGTTATTGAATTGTCAATTAAATTTTTTATTCTATAAGAAGAGCGCATCAGCACATATATTTTTATTTTTTTTTTTTTTCTTAAAGGTTCAGTAATGTTTTTGATCTATATCTTTTCTTTTAAATTCGTGTTGAACACTCTGAACAGCACTCAATTTAATCCTTTTGGCTACTTTTGTTATAAATCCGGCCCTAGAAATACCGCATCGAAATTAATTTATAACCTTTTAGCAACTTAATGTATTCCAAATTTAAACATAGTTAGATACTTAAAGGTTTTTTAAGGAAAAACACTTGAAGCATGTTTTAAAATAAGCAAAATATTTTAGGGTTTTTATAAAACATATTTTTTTTTTTTTTTTTTAATGCTGTACAGCCAAGCCTCTGCAGTAAGTCAAGCAAAAATAATGCCGCCTACAGTCAATAAGTAAATTATCCTTTTTGTTATTGTTTTTTTTTTGGTTTCGACTTATTTTGTCCTTTTGCTCTTAGTTGAAATATGCGAACCTAATTTCAATTTTGATTCGGTACACAGCACAAATAAACTCTTACAAAATGTTTACAACAAAGCATGGCGTAGTTTTTCACTTTTGCTCCATATGATGACAATGCGTGGAAGTTTCCAAAAACAAAGCTCAATTCATATTGAGTTAATTTAGTGAAATTGACTGACGAGGAAGGGGAAGGGACAACAATGATACAATATAAAGGACATAAATTACTTCCGCTTACTTGAGCAGGAATTTGTGCGTAACCAACGTTATTTCTGTCATTCGAGCTCTATTGACTAGAAGCACTAGCTGCAAACAGCATCAGCAGCGCCAACAACATACTAACTCATGTGTCAAATGTACGAAGTGTACGGAGGAAGTTTTTGTTATCCTTGCTATTGCCGTGCAATGCAGTTGTAACAACTTTTACTTTGAATTTTGTATGCTTCAGTAATTGTACAAAAATTTCATCTTAAATCGTTATTAAAATATATTGCTAACTTGAGGGCAAAAAGGTAAAATAATAATTTTCTTCAAGGCTAAATAAGATTTTTTACTGTGAGATTTGGAAATAAAAGTATCTACACTTTTTCCGAACTGATATGTTACGACTTAAAACGGAACTGTTTTTTGCCCACATTTTACTTAATATAACACAAAGTTATTCTTTCTATCTCCTGATATTAAAGCTTCGAATATTATTAAATGGTAAGAAAAGCAAAACGATAAGATAGAAAACACTTCGCTGCAATCGTCGCAGGTTTGCTCACTCATGATTCGCAAACTCAAGCCACTTAAATTGATCATGTAAATAAAAGCTCCCCAATAGATGGCATGGTTGCGTGACTAAAAATAATTTTGGTGGAGGGGATCACCATTATAAACAATCACGTCCTCATTAATAAACAGCCGAGAGCACTAGAAGTTTGCAAACAATATAATTTTCCAATTTCCGCTTCAGTATTTTGTCAGTATAACAAGAATTTTAAGAATTTTTTTTTTTCAGTATAACAAGAAGAAAAGAAATGTTTATTATTATTTTTATCATTATTATAATTATTATTATTATTATAATTGTAGTAATTATTATTATTATTATTATTGTTATTATTATAATTGTAATTATTATTATTGTTATTATTATTATTATTATTATTATTATTATTATTATTATTATTATTATTATTATTATTATTATTATTATTATTATTATTATTATTATTATTATTATTATTATTATTATTATTATTATTATTATTATTATTATTATTATTATTATTATTATTATTATTATTATTATTATTATTATTATTATTATTATTATTATTATTATTATTATTATTATTATTATTATTATTATTATTATTATTATTATTATTATTATTATTATTATTATTATTAGTATTGTTATTATGATTATTTTTATTATTATTATTATTTTTATTATTATTATTATTATTATTATTATTATTATTATTATTATTATTATTATTATTATTATTATTTTTATTATTATTATTATTATTATTATTATTATTATTATTATTATTATTATTATTATTATTATTATTATTATTATTATTATTATTATTATTATTATTATTATCATTATTATTATTATTATTATTATTATTATTATTATTATTATTATTATTATTATTATTTTTATTATTATTATTATTATTATTATTATTATTATTATTATTATTATTATTATTATTTTTATTATTATTATTATTATTATTGTTATTAATTTAACATAATTACTATTATATTATTACTATAATGAGACGAATTAAGTCTTACCCGACATGGTTTTTTCTGACGTTGAGTGTTCACTCAGAATAGTCATCGCACCCTCAAGTACACTTAATTTTTGTTTATTTCATTATATTAAAATAATAAAACAAATAGACATAACTTTCCATCAAAATTCATGCATACTATCTAACTATTGAATTAATACAGAAAAACGTTTTGTCGAAATTATCAAAAATTTTGCCTCAAATTTAAAAATGGTAAATGGCAAATTCCATGCTTATTTAATGTATCAAATGCAAAATCCAGATGTTTATGGCCGGCTATATATTTTATTTGTTATGGAAGTGTCGTTAAATTTAATTTGAAATTAGCAAAGTCTGATATATTTATATGCAGTGTTGAACTGAAATGCATGCCACCTCCTATAGTATAGATAAACAAAAACCCTGATGACAGAAAATAAGCATTGTGCGATTTTTCAGACTTTACCGGTAAAACATGACCCGCGCAACTTCAGGTGTATTTCAGCTCGTTTTTAGCATTTTGAAACAAAAAAGTATTGTTACAATATATTTCACAATATATCTAAGACTGAACATTCAGATCACATTAATATTACGTCATATATATTTTACATAATATTTTCACAAACGAGATATTTATTACGCGTATATCATAATAATTATGCAGTTAAACATATGCCTTGTGCTTTCCTTGTTTCCTAGCTTGCCCCTTGACCTTGCTCCATATTATTTCTTTTCCTCATTCCCTCTTATAGCTATGTGCCCAAAGGTTGCAAATAAGTTAAAGCAAAGCCAAGTAAATCCCTACCTTTCGAACTAATTTCTGCTTTTTATAGCCTACTTTTAGGCAATTCAGATTTCATATAAAAATCTTTAATGGAAATTTCAAACACGTTATGATAAGAGAAAAGTACAAAAAAAAAAACGAAACAAACAACAACAATAACAACAAAAAAATTAATAACATTTCTTTATTGCACAAATTTTAGGCAACATCCGCCCCTATTTTCCGCATGCAGGAGCCAAGTCCACAATTTCGTTTGAATAACTTGGAGCCAGGACGTGAATATCAATTTTTGGTCTATGCCGTTAATGCTAAAGGACGCAGCGAGCCGCCCGTGGTGATTGAACGAGTGCGTGTGGCAGCACAGCTGGGACCATACGGTAAGTAGTACGCGAGCCAACAATGAATAGAACGCTGCTGCTGTGGTAACGCAGACGGCGCGCATACAAAAGCAATAATATTAGAGCCTTATGGCAAAAGTCCTTAAATATCCTCATGCTGCATGCGCGAATAAATGCGATTGTTTTCGTATCCGATTTCGCTAAAACCAACGCTTGTTGGTTAAAAACATTTATGCTTGTACAGTATATCAATATGTGTGTGGCTGTGTGTGTGTGTGTGTTTATGTATTTTTTGTATTATTTGGTTTCTGTTTTATTTTTTGTGTTTTACTTAAGCTACCCGTAAGAGAAGTGAACACACACACATTCACACACAAAAGTAAACGTTTGCAACATTCCCACTGGCCAGGCTCTTAGCGGCTTTTGTGAAATAGCTCGCTCTACATAATCCAGTGCTTGCTTGTGTGCAGCACTAAATAAAAGCTTTATCAACATTTGGTCCATCAATTCAATGCAGCCGACTTAAGTGCGGGAGAGAAAGAGAGATAAAAAGAGAGAGAGAGAGAGATAGAGAGAGAGAGAGAGAGAGAGAGAATGAAGAACACAACTTTTTGTTGTGGGCAATTTTGAAAAAGTATTATTTTTGGCAAGCACACACAAAAACACAAACACATTCATTGAAATTTTAAGCCGCATAGCAAGCGTAACAGATTTAAGCTACATTTTAAATTTAGGTATGTGTTTACATAACATATCCGTTTATAACAGTTATAATACAGAAAGTAAGTAATGCTCGCATAAAATTAACTTTATTGATTAAGTATATTTTCATCATAATTCTTAAGTTTTTTAAGTTTCTAGTAAAATAAAGTACTAAAATTATATGTAGTAGATTTCTTTGTAGTTTGTATAACAATAAAATTTAATAAAATTTCAACAAAAATTTAAAATTATTGCAAAATATTTTTGTATACTTTTGGAAAAAAAAATAATTTTATTTAAGGAATGATTTATTATTCTAAGTCGATAGCTATTAACCGTAGCACGCAGGTTACGTGCGTGGCTTTGCATGCTCGGAGCTCAAGATTGAATTCCACTCGCGGCAAAGTTTTGTCAATAAAAAAATTTTCTGATCGGTCACCACCTCTCTGCAGACAATGGCAATCCTCAGAGAGTAAATAATGCCATGTAAGGCTTCTTAAGAACATGAACTTTAGCCGTTCGGAGTCGGCATAAAGCATGTATTTGAAGTTCTCGGTCAATTGCGTACAAACATTTTCTAACACCCACAACACAATATGATCACACGAAGCTCGCTCAAAGTCCTTTCAAGAGCTGAAATGGCCAATTTGTTTTTTTGTTGTGTCTATAGGAAAAATAAATTTATTTATTATTGACCTTGTTATTGACTTGTACTCGTATTCGTGTTTGTACTTTTACTTGTACTTGTACTTGTCCTTGTACTTGTACTCGTAATTATACAAAAAAAAACTTCTACTTCTACATTTCCTTTCAACTTTATTTCTTCTTTTTGTCGAAAGTTCGTCTCTTTTATATTAAAATTTACTTTCACTTAAAAAGTATTTTAGTATTTAGAGGAATTCTTAAAAATAGTTCTCCATTATGTTATCTGATCGGATTTAAGGTATCAGAGGTTCTCCAGGAGGCCAAGTATTCAAAAACTTTTTAAGGGGACGTGATACCTTAACAATATTTATTTTCAATGTTTTCAAATGCGCAACGTTGAATAAAATATAAAATCTCTTTACAAAGAATTACATCTAATTTTTAGATATAAAATTTTTAATTTTTTAAATAACATTTGTGGCTACTGGAATTTTAAAAAAAAAAACATTAAAATAATCATCGCGGGTGTAATTGCGGCTAACTGGAACATCTGAAAAACAGGCGTTTTAATCAGCATCAAAACCGTCGTGGAATGAACTAGAAAAAAACAATGTTGTTTGAAAACTAACAAAATGGCTTCAGAAGATTTGAAAAAGATTTAAAAGAAAAAGCATTCTTAGTTCTGATAGTAATGTTTTAAATATTCGAACAAAAAAAAAATTTATCACATTTTTTATTTTTTAAATAAAGATTTCTAACAAAAGAAAGCTTAAACTCAACTGTTTTGTTATGTAAAAAATTTTGAGAATTAGTTAAAATCTTTTTGACCTTGAAAAAAGTATGAGGCTAAGATTGTTATTAAAGTAAAATTATAATTTCTTATCACAACGCACGAATGAAAATTTAAAAGCCAACATTTGTTAATTTTCTCGCGATTAACTGACAGGTATGTTTATGTGTGTATTTGTTATTGTCCTTTCTGATGAAAGCATATTTTTCTGAAATATATTTAGCTTTAGGACTTATTTCATTTCATTAAAAAATTGCTTTTCTTAACACAATGAGCAAAACAGTTAAGGCAAAAAATTTTAAATAATTGGGTTTTTTGCGCTATTTTATTTTCAAAGTTTCTTCAAAAGCTTTGTAGAAAAATATTTTGTAGCTGCTTTAATCTAGAGACTTAAGCTATTTAATAGCCAGATAAGCTCTTATAATTCTCCAAACAAACACCATGCTTAGAAAATAAGCCCCAAAAACAAGTAACAAAGAGAGCAAAAACAAAAAAAAAAAAAAATAAAAAAGAAAGTAATGTTCATTAAGCCAAATACAAGCTCTTAAAATCAAAAGAAATGCAAACGGTTACAAACACATGCATAAGAACACTTAATCTTAATGTTTGTGTAATATTGTTGCTGATGCTACGTTTTGAGGCATGTTTTGTGGCTCATCAAATTAATGTTTGTTCGTTCGTGTGTTCGTACATTCGTTGGTTGTATGTTAGTTTTTGGAAATGTTGACCTCGAGCAAAGTGTAATAATAAAAACAAAAACAAATAGTTAATTATATAGAGAACTTCTTTAGAGCTTATATAACACACACACACTTACATACACCAACACACACGTGTATATGTTTATTTACTTATCTGTATGTATGAATATGTTAAATGGAACCTTTTAGTGTACCTGATAATGTTAAAATTAAACTGTTTCCGGCTGCTGTAGCTTTATTGCGGTCGTTGGGTTGGTCGGTAGTTCGGTTTCTGGTATCTTTAACTAAGACTTGACATAGCAAAGCTTCTTATATTGCAATAGATTTAGGCAACATGCTAGCAGCGTATGTTAAACACACAATCCTACGCAGTTTTACGCAGTATATTTTGTGTGAATTCAGTTGAAAGTATCGCTTCATTTAACCACAACTTGAGCTCAACTTTAATTTTGTTAATCAAGTTAAAAGCGGCTTGTGGCAAGTTTTTCTCAAAGTTAAATTTAAGGGACAATTCATTTTATTTGTTAAGTTGAAACTAGCTATCAAAACAACAGGCACAAAAAGTGTACCTGATTCCTCAAAGAGACATGCTTTGATCCTGGATTGTATTTTAAAATGGTTAAACTGTATTAGCAAGTTTTAACTTCAAAAGTTTTTATGTTTCACTAACATGTGCAGAGATTAAATAAAATATCGTAAAGATATAAATCGCCCACCTATACGTTAGTGAGCTTGTCAAGCTTTGTAGCTTGTTGAAAATAATATTTTTTATATCAAGCAAACGGCCCATGGCTAAATTAAACCAACACATCCTTAAGGAAAGACTGATAACTTAGGAAAATATTGCACATAAAAATTAACAAAAATATGCTTTGTAGTGAGTAACTCAACAAATATCCTAGACAGACATATGGTTTCCGTACTAAAATCTATACAACAATGAAAGCACAAGAAACCACGACCTAGCATAATGACAGACATGTGGTATTGTACTAAGTTGTTCACATGTCAGCTGATGCAAAGGTTTGTAAATACAACAAACAAGAAAATGGATGCAATCAAAGTTATAATTGCTCCACGTAAATGGGAATAAAATGTGCCCACTCCTAATTGCAGCGTTTCCAATATATTTTTTTTAACTTTTTCCATAATTTTTTCTATTTATACTGATAAATTTTACATTCTGCTAACTGATCAATTTATTTATGCTGTTGGATTGCAGCGAAAACATATGATTTTGACAGAAGAGCTTAAAGCTTTGACTGTGTTCAATGCGCTTGATCGTAATACATTTCAGAACACCACTGAATTTCAATGATTTCTTGGATGCTATTGTAGTACGGAACTTTTTTTGCTTTGGAACAAAACATTGGAATACCGATTACACACATATGGTTTCCATATCACACTACATTTTGTACTACATGTCTGTCTAGGATATAAGCTAAGTCAAAAAACTTAAACTAATTTAGATGATAACAAAAACTCGCCCTGCCGTGAAAGACTAGTCAGGTGACGTCTATAATAAAAAAATTAAACTTTTCAAATCTTTTGCGTCTTTATTTAGTGAAATTTCCATCTACAGCATACTTACTTACTTAGATGGCGCTTACAACCGTAGGTCGGTTTTGGCCTGGTCTAAGAATTTGCGCCAGCCTCTTTTGTCGTGCGCTTGCTGGCGCCAGTTGGAAATTCCAAGCGTCGTCAGGTTATCCAATGCCTGGTCTTTCCAACGGAGATGCGGTCTTCCTCGTCTGCGTTGGCCACCGCTGGGTACCGAATCCAATATTTTTTTCGCTGGAGCTTCGTCGTTCATTCTCTCGACATGATCTAGCCACACTAAGGGAAAAAGTTATGTAGTCAGTACAGAGACAGCTATGTAAAATCTATGCACTTCAACTTGTATGAGAACGCAACGAGAGCAGTATTTACTGAGTAAAGGGAGCGTGTACTGACTACATATCAATTTATTCACTTTTTAAAATGAATAAAAAATGTATTCAATACATCATGTTATGTGTTGAATACATAGCAGACTTCAATAGATACAAGCAACGTGTACTCAATCAACGTGTTATGTAATTTTTTACAAAAACTTTACTCAATACATAAAATATAGACTCAGTACACGTCCCCCTTATACGATTGAAGTGACACATTTATTCAGTACATAACATATGGACTCAGTACACGTATCTGTTGCACATCGGCACACGATTTTGCTGTTTTATGTCATTCGTTTCTTGATTTTCAAATAAGCAACACGTCTAAAGTATGTAGAAAATCAGAGCGGGAATGATTTTATCCACTGTACTCTAGAACAAAAGTGATAATTGGATAAGAATTAAATGGCTGGGTTTCTATAAGTAATTGCCAATTATTTTGTGAAATCTAGTCATTTCTTTATAAAATTATTTATTGCACTTGTTGAGAGGGTGCTTTAGGCACAGGCATGTATACACAATTATATTCAATACATGGAATTATGAACAAAAAATATATAATGAATACATTATGCATGTACTCATTGCATAAAATTATGTTTTTAACATATGTAATGAGTAAATGATGTATGTACTCACTATATAAATGTATGCACTAAAAATATGTAATGAGTAAATTATGTATGTACTCATTACATAAAATTATGCATTTAAAATATGTAATGAGTAAATAATGTATGTACTCATTGCATAAAATTATGTACTCCAAATATGTAATGAGTAAATTATGTATGTACTGAGTCAATAATTTATGTAATACGTACATAAGATCTTTACTCAATACATAAAATTATTTCTAACAGTTTGCGTTGAGTACATAAAATTCTTTATTGACTACATAACCGCTTGAAAGCATAATGTAGTCAATAAAGATTTCAACATGTACTCAATACATGAAAAATGTAAAATTTTTGTGTGCAGAAAACTATGCGATGAGTACATAAATTTATGTATTGAGTCCATAGGTTTTTCCCTCTGTGCAGCGAAGCCGCTCTATTTTAATACGCTTGACTATATCGATGTCGGCATATAGCTCATACAACTCGTGATTCCATCGTATTCGGTACTCGCCATTGACGCAGATTGGACCATAGATCTTGCGAAGGATTTTTCTCTCGAACGCTCCCAAAGTCCTTTCATCAGAGCAATTCAACGTCCAGGTTTGTGATGCGTATAGTAGGACGGGCATGATTATTGACTTATAGAGAGTCAGTTTTGTTCGTCGAGAGAGAGCTCTGCTTCTCAATTGCCTACTGAGCCCAAAGTAACACCTGTTGGCAAGAGTTATCCTTCGTTTAATCTCAATACTGATATCGTTGGAGGAGTTAATACTGGATCCCAGGTAAACAAAGTCCTTCACTACCTCAAAGGAGGTGTTGTCAACAGTGACGTGGTTTCCAAGACGCTGGGACTGTTTGTTTGTTGACACGAGATACTTCGTTTTATCTGCGTTCACTGTTCACCCATTCGACTCGACTCTTTTTCTAGCCTGGAGAATGCTGCACTAACTTCGCGCGTATTTTGGCCAATGATGTCAATATCATCAGCATACGCCAGCAGCATAACGCTCTTATAGAAAATTGTGCCGCTGCGTCTCAGGTCAGCAGCTCGGATGATCTTCTCCATTACTATATTAAAGAAGTCGCACGATAAGGAATCACCTTGTCTGAAACCTCGCTTGGTATCGAACGGAAGGGAGAGGTCCTTCCCGATTTTCACTGCGCTGCTGGTGTTGTACAGTGTCATCCTGCAAAGACGTATTAGCTTCGCAGGAATACCAAATTCAGACATGATGAAGTATAGGTGACTCCTTATTGGGCTGTCGAAGGCGGCTTTGAAATCGACAAAGAGATGGTGCGTGTCGATTTGTTTTTCGAGGGTCTTTTCAAAGATTTGTCCATCTACAGCATAGTAGGACAAAAATTCGAAATCCAAAGAGATTATGTAGAGGTGGGCTAAGGTCAATATTTAAAGTTTAGGCAATTTCGAATAGTTTGCAATACATTAAAAAAAGTATTGCTTAGAGTAGGCAGACATTTCAACAAAAACATTTGAACATATGATTTTAATATCATGAAAATACCTTGAAACGTTAATTTCACTACGAAAATTGTAAACTTAAAAGCAAATCATTCAATCTAACAGTGTTTTGAAATAACAGCGGCCGACTGTTAATTTTACAGTTGAAATTTTTCTGAGTGTACAAAAAAGATTTTTTCCTTTTTATATTTATTAGAATAGATATATAAGCTGTGAAAGAAAACCTGTTCTTATATTAAACCATTCGCATAAAAAAATGCAATGCTTTCTTTAAATAGGAAAGACGAGTTGTATGGGTTTTGCACAATACTGCACGTATCAAACAGTTTTCCTGCAGCTTAAAGATAAGCAAGTTCTCATCCTGGATTGTTGCTCAAAAATGTATAAAAAAGGGCCTTTTGCTTTTCGGTTCAAATTTCACCAAGAAGGACGTTTGATCGAAACTTGAGCATAGTGCCAATCGATTAACTTAGTCAAAAAATCCAGAATGAGAACTCTTCATCTTCTACCGTTTTTGACGTTTTTTACGAAAAAAAACCTTAAAATTACTATTGATGCATTTGGTGCAAATTCACCATAGGAACGACGATTTCTACGATGAAAACGATAATGCAAAATATTTTCAGACACCATGAAGGTGTAATATGGACATTTTCAAGCAAATCGCTTTTTAATTTTTACTTTTAAACCTCTTTTCATTCATGACACTTTCAAAACCTGACTATTGCATATGGGCATCTCCCAGTGGCACGGACGCGACATTCGCACGGTTTTAATTACTCGGAAAAAACTTGTGTTTTTTGTCGCGTCCGTTGCATTGTATGATTGCTTATTATTTGCGAATTTTGAGAATTTTTTTTATATATATATTAGAGTGTATAGAAAATCTGACCCCCAATTCCGGTACCAAAATTAAAAAGTACATGAAAAATCCTTTCGATTGGTATACTTTGTTTTTATTTGAACTAATTTTGGCGTCCCCCGAAATGCATTTTTGTGCATTTTTTATCAACTTTTGTACTGGAAACACATTAATGGTTGATTTTAAAAGAAAATCAAGCTTATCAATTAATTCCATTCATATAAAAACACAGAACTGCAAATGTTCATCTCTGTTGACAATTGCTCTGACGAGATAGAACAGTTTTTTCAACGTAAATCTACTTGTTATTTAATATTTTATATGTTTTTATTTTTTGCATGAAAGTATTTTTTTTTAACTTTGAGCAAGTTATAGCATATTAAGCTCGTCATAGAGACGTCAGTCGCTGCTGCTTCTGCAGAACGAAGAAAAGGAATAATGTTTTCTATGTTGGAGGGCCGTTCAAAAAGGCCGAAATTCGAAACAAAAACGGTCCTTTACAGGATTAAAACAAATTGTTCTTATTATTTGGTTAATAGTTTAAAAAAATACGTTGCTTTGGCATTAAGCAATAAAAAAACAGAAGTTAAAAATTACTTTCATGCAAGAAATAAAAACATTTCAAATATTAAGTAACAAGTAGATTCACTTTGAAAAGAAGTGTTATATCTCGTCAGAGCATTTGTCAACAGGGATGAAAATTTGCAGTTTTGTGTTTTTATATGAAAGAAATTAATTTATAAGCTTGATTTTATTTTCAAATCAACCATTAATGGGTCTCCAGTACAAGAGTTGATAAAAAATGCACAAAAATGCATTTCGGGGGACGCCAAAAAAAAATTTAAATAAAAACAAAGTATACCAATCGACAGGATATGCATGTACTATTTTATTTTGGTACCGGAATTGGGGGTAAGATTTTATGCCCATACAAGTCGATACACTCTAATATATATAAACATGTTAATGAAGGTCGAAGGATAACTTTTCTTCGTAGACTTATGAAATATGAGAATTATCTCTTACATTTATTTAAATAGATATAGCACGAATACGGACGCGACATCATGGACGCGACAAATTTTTCCGACAATAGTAAAATACAGTAAAGATGTTCATCATAAATTTTAATAAAAATAAATTATAATAAGTTCTATTCAACATAGCAGTAATACTTATTAAAATAAAAAAAAATTAAGTTTAAAGCTGTTACAGTGTTTTATTTAAATGTTTTTCTTCACTTTTGGTGGACCTTTTTTGGGAGATGCCCATATGCATTCCATTTTACGGTATGAAGGGCGAAGAGTGGGAAACAGAACGTGCTATGCAATTAAATTCCATGGTTTTTTCAAATTTTTGTGTACATTTTATTTGCGGCGTATTGATATCTGAGGAATGATTTACGTCGAATTGAGCAACAAATTGGGCTGAAGATTTTGGGCTATCTTCACAGGAGTAAAAAGTTTAATTTGATTTTTAAAATTTTTTTTTTTAATTTTAAAACGATGTTTTTGAACTTAAAAAAATTTTAATTTGAACTATAAAAGGTTGAATTTGAAATAAAAAAAGTTTAATTTGAAATGGAAAAGGTTTAATTTTTAGTTAAAAACCTGTAATAAATTGCAAGTAATAATTTCTCAGAGCAACAATAACATACTTTTAGGCATTCTCAAATTGATTTTAGATAAATTCAGAAAGCAAGCTGAGTTTAGTTGAGTTTCACACTGCATAATTGTACTAAGGACTTGACTTGACTAAACCTGAAAGGTCAGGGTATATTAACTTTGTGCAAACGTTTGTAACGCATAGAACGAAGCGAGTCCGGTATAGAAAAGTATATATATTCTTGATCAGCGTCACCACGTGAGTCGAGCTATTCATGTCCGTCCTTCCGTCCGTCTGTCCGTCTGTGTGTTGTCCGTATAAACAGGATAAGAAGAAGGAAATGAGATAATTGAATAAAATTTGGTACACATGGTCAAAAGAATCCAAGGATCTGCACTATTGAATATTTTTTGAATCCGCCCACGGACACGCCTACCTCCCATACAACGCAAAAATTTAAAACTGCATAACTTAGCTCATAATTAGCCTACAACAATAAAATTTAGTGTGTATGTGTTTTATATCAACACAAAGATGTCTTCGAAAAATGGACGTCATCCGCTCACGGACACGCCCACCTCCCATACAACCCAAAAATTTAAAACTGCGTAACTCAGCTCATAATAAGCCTACAACAATAAAATTTAGTGTGTATGTGTTTTATATCAACACAAAGATGTTTACGAAAAATGGACATTATCCGCTCAAGGACACGCCGACCTCCCATACAACGCAAAAATTGAAAACGCAATAAATAAGCCTGTGTTTAACCTACAGAGCTAAAATTTGGCACGTATGTTTTTTATGACAAGACAAAGATGGTTTTGAAAAATGGAAGTCATCCGCTTACGGACACGCCTACCTCCCATACAACCCAAAAAGTTTAAAACTCAATAAATAAGGTTATGTTTGTCATAGAGAAATTAAATTTGGTATATATGTATTTTATACCAAACTTGTGTTCAAAAATTGGGAGTAATCCGTCCATGAACACGCCCACCTCTCATAGCGAAAGCACAATAAAGGCATTAACTGTGAGCTACAGGAATAAAACTTGGTATGTGTAAATTTTTCATCAACATTTAAATGCATATAAAATATAGGCTTCATCCGTCGACAGACACGCCCATTTACAATAAAATTTTTTTGAAAAGTGGGTTTAGGGTATTTCATAGTCATCCTAGACCGACTTTAGACTTTCTTTAATTGTTTTTTTTTTTTTAGTTCAACTGCAAAACTCAATTTTATGCTGGAAACTCAAAATAAACACTGTGGAGACATGAAATTAGTTCTATCTATCTTAAACATCTTAGAATCACAAAGTTTAAAAAACAAATGAAGGTAAAATGAAAATAAAAATAAAAAATGGTTTTTGTTTTTCCTTATTACGGTTGAAAAAATTATTAGAAACTTTAATAAAATTTTTTATTGTCATTTTTTCAAGCATTTTTGTGGCATTTAAAGTTAATATAATAATCTTGAGCTATTTCAGCTTTAAACGTCCTCTATACGGCCTTATTTCTTTTTTGTTTCGGGGGTTTTTTTTTTGTTACTAAGTATATTTGTATGTTTTATATTTATTTACTACATTTTGTTTTTTATTATATTTTTCCCCTTGGTTTTTATGTCATAACTCATTGAAGTCTTCAACAGCAGCAACGATGCAGTGAAGTGAAAATTCGTTAGCAATAAATCTGGCAAAGGTTCGCATGTCCAGCTCAATTGTTTTCAATTGTATTGTGCTACGCTACATACACAGCCTTATATATATTTATAAATTTTTCATTGATTCATTTTCATGTTAACATATATTTTTTTGCTCAATATACTTCAAGTACAAGAGCAGAACAACAACAACAAAAAACAGAAAATAAAAACAAAAAATAATTGGAACACTGCGGTGTATTGAAAAAAGATAAACGTTATATTTGAAAAAAAAAGGCATTGGAAATAAAGGCTGACTGTTATTTTTCATATATTTATTCATCATTTTTAAATTATGCCGTTATTCTAATATCTACACTCTCTAGCTCTCAACCAAGCTCCTCACTAATGCAATTCTTCCAATGAAAGCTACTTTGAATTTTCTTGTAGCCAATAAAGCTATATACATTTATAATACTTCAGCAGCAGCAAGATATCTCTAAAAAATAAAAAATAAATGGAAAACATACAGCTTAAAGCAAACACAAGCTTTTCCATTTCGACATAACAAATCATTGTCGACGCTTATCTATTACCGTTAGCTTAACCCAACCACAATTTCTCTACGTATTAATCTGCTAATTTTTACTCTTTCTGTTATGTTTTCTATTTCGTTATCATTTGCTAATTGCTACAACTTCTTGCTTTTTCTTCCTTGCAGATGAATCCATACTCTCAGAAGATCCTACACCAGCTGAAACAACACATCATGCCAGCGGTAGCGCTGCTGGTAGCAGCAGTAGCAGCAGCAGCATTGCTGGTGGTGTTGGCTCTGATAAGCAGTCTACGTTGCTGATACTGGCTGCAGTGGTGGCGATAGGCGCCGTTATAGTTACGTCAATTATTGTTGCCGGCATCGTTGTGGTGTGCAAGCACAGGCCGCGACCACCTGAACCGCAGGATGTTCGCAAAAGTATGAGGTAAGTGAAGCAGTGTTAACGTTATACGTTATGCCAAACAAAACTTTGCTCTAGTCCTTGTTGCTAGCTCAACAATTACCACGTGTACGTGAGTGAAGAGCATTGAAGGGATTAAACAAGTGCAGTGTGGTAGAGGTAAATGAGAAAATGAGGTTATCTGCTATGAAGGCTAATAAAGCCATGAGATAGATATTCTATGTGCCGTCCCTGTCTGTGTCACTTACTGTGTGTATGCCAGAGTAAATATATGCTTTGTTGATTTTCTTCTTTGTCATATTTAGTACTGGTTTGCTCTGAGATATAGTATTTTGCAGTATTTCACGCCTTAAACATCATGCGAACCGCCATTTTCTGACTATTCTTTTCTTATAGTGTGCCTTCCCAAATTGCTTCTACCCTGATTTTACCCCGATAATAAAATGCATAAATTAATGCCCACGATTCTAAATTGAGAACAAAACACAAAAATCTTTATAATCTAATACATGTCAACAAATATAGCGTCCACTAATGGCATTAACAGTAACATCATCATCTAGACATTCAACAAAACGGCAAACAGTTAAGCTCATGCTCAATAATCCTCCAGCTATGGTATGTCCAGGAATGTTTGCTTAACTGTTGCCATTGCTTGCTTTTCTTGTTTTTGCTTTTTGCAGCTATCATCATTTTGCCCACTAAATTATCTAAAGTCAGTAATTAATTTAATTAGCCCCATCAAAGGCACGGAGAAACGCATCAATTTAGATACGAATCTCAACGTCAGAACTGATTAGCAGGGACGACCTGCAGCTGAACATGGTGAGGATCCCGTAGCTTGCCTTATACTGGTGTCTCTATAGCAGCGTTGTTCGAAGGTGTTGGCGAGACATAATCTCACGAATATTCACAAACAAACACACACATAGCTACACAAACGAATACATACACACAAAACGCATAGACTCAGCGAGCTTTTAACCAAGCTGTATTAGAAGGCAAACCTTAGAAATATAAAAATAAAAAATTAAAATAGAGAATTCATGCTAACATCTCGCATATTATCACACTTGAATGTTAGATCCACAAACGTCGACACAAACATCCTCGTTGTCTAACTTAGGCTATGATATTAGCTTATTTTTAATTGACACACAGCAGTTGGGCTCTCTGTGTGTGAATGTGTGTGATTATGCCTGAAATGGGTTAAGTAATCAGTTGAATTTAATGATGAAACTTTTTATATTAAAAATTTTAAGCGTAAAATTCTGAAAGCAACGAGCTTTAAATGATGAGTTGTCTTTTGACATTTAATGCAAAACTTAGTTCATATTTGTACTTATCCAAACAAATATGAACCTGCCTTAAGGGTAAATAATTTCTCAACATCATACCAGCATAGTTATGCTTGTATCATATAGTTTAATAATAAAACTATTTTATTATTAGCTTAAAAGCTAAAGTTTTTATGCGAAAAGTTTTAGAATTTTCGCAAAAACCTTACTTTAAGCTTAAACATTTTTATTACAGAAACATAAAAATAACTGCTATGTATAAACATTTAAATATTTTATTCTAATATTCAGTTTAAGTGTATTATATTTTCTCTCAGAAATTTATAAATTGAAAAAATTTTTAGGAAACAACAAAAATTATTAAACTATTTTTTGTTAGTAATTCAAAAATATTTGTAAACTAATTTCAAAGATTGTTTAAAGAATGATAAAAGAAATTTTAAGCAGAATTTTGTGGGAGAGAGAGAGAGACTGGGATTATTTATTTGACAAAAAAATCACGCGAAATCATTCTATCTGCCAAAAACAAAATTTTACTGAAGAGCACTGAAATATTTTAAAATATTTAGACCGACTTCAGACTTTCTTTACTTGTTTTGTTTTTATCCTATAATTTTCAAAACAAAATCCAAATACTGCTCTTATGCAAGAACTTTAAACATGCATCTTAAAATTTTTTTATTATAACATTTTTAATATTTTATTTAAAGTAAATTTAAATTTTACAAAAAAATATCACATTCTAAGTTATATATTAAAGTTAACAAAAATAAATTAAATAATTATTTTTTAAAAATATATAGTTTAATTGTATTCCCATAAGCAATTTTTTCAAATTTCAACATTTCTGATGACGTTTCGAAATTTGTACAATTCTTATAATTTTTGCTTCAAAAATAATTTTACGAAGAATCCAACACAAGCTAGGAATTTCTAATTTGTAATCTGGTTCTGAAGTTCTTAGTTGCTCTTACGAGATTACTTTAAGAAATATTATCATTAATTTGGATATTTTTTCATTTCATTTTTTTTTGATTACTCGTAATAGTATGAGTAACTAGAATTATGTTTTATGTAAAAGCGCTCAACTATTTTTTTTTTTATATTTATTATAACTGAAATGTGAACCATTCCGTGCACTCTGTACGTAATGAATAGCTATTAAATATAAATAATATAACGTCATGATGTCATTAATGGTCACAAAGTACGCATATATTTGACCTTTGTTGCCTTATGACACAGTGTGAGTTTTATTGCATACACTTGAATGGTGAATTAATGTCCTGTTTGAATATGTTGTATTATTTTAAGGTTAAAAGTGTATAGCTAGTTGAGCTAATGTTACAATGATGCTGTGTATTGAATGCTAGTAACTGCCTTCAAGACATCAGAGTATGTCTTGGAGCACAATAAGACAAAATGACAACTACAACAACAACAACAAATTTGTGTTAACATTGAGACAAGTAACATGCGCAATTTCTGTATAGCTTTAGGTTGATTAAAATAAATGGAAGGTTTGAGTGGCTCTAGCTGTTGATCTTATCGTTGTTGTTATTATGGTTGTTGTAGTATTTGTTTTTGTAACTAATGATTCAAGAAAAATATCTAAATAAAAAAACAATAATAAAAACTGAAAGCAGTAATAAATTTTGGTCATAAAAGTCGTCACTAGGAGTGGCAACAGCAAAAGAAAGCGCCATAACAACAGCAGCAGCAGCAACAACAAAAATTACAACAACAACAACAACAACAACAACAACAACAACAACAATAATAATAAGCATCGTAATTAACGTCATGCTTAGCCATTGTCAGCCTTTTGGCCATAAACTAAAATGCGCACTTGTCAAAGTTTTTAAGCTAAAACTAAAAATTAAAATCTGAGGCTCAGCTCAGATCAGCTGCAAGGATAAAAATAAAGACTACGACGACGGTGACGATGACGACGAGGAACAAATTTTAATTGCTTTAAGTTTTAGCATCGTTGAAGCTTACCGCGGCTACTGTTGCTGCTGCTGCTACTGTTTCCGCTGCTGCCTACCATTAACAGGCATTAAGTGCTTGCCAAGGACTCCAGAAGGAGTCGCACTCAAATCCGGATGCGGACAAAAGTGGTAAATATTTTTACACCAAAATCACGCAAATATTAAGCGAAAAGTTTTGCGTGCTCATAAAATATTAAATTAAGGAAGCAGCAACAGCAGGACTTGCGCTAGACGACGCAACCCGGCAAAGTTTGCTGAACTTGTTAAGAGTTATTTTCAAACATCAAAACGATGCACGTAACAATTTTCACTTGGCCGCAATTGGGGCTGGTAGTAAGGAAGTAAAACAGTTTGTTAATTTTTTTTTTTTTTTTTTTTTTTTAATAACTCAACAAAACTTGGTAGCTAGACAATGGCTCCGGTTGCCTGGCAAAAATATGCAAAGCAGCTGAGTTATAAGAGAAGCATAATTTTAAGTGAGTTGATTTACAACGTTGCTGGATGAGATGCTCCATGGCAACTTTTAAGCTGTAGTGCTGTCTGTGTATTTAGAATTATGGTATATATGTTAGTATTTTTCAACCTAAAAAGTTTAAGAAAAATGTAAGCTTTAATTTTCAATATCCGCATTCTCAAGAATGGGTTATTCTAGATCTGCAATTAAATCTGTAAAATGACATTCACCATTTTCATACTTCCAGCTATCTCAGTGAACTAAATGTAGCTTTTTTAATTCTTTCATGCATATTTTGGTGCAGAAAAGTACGTTTTCGTATTTTTATTACTCGTTAGACTGACTTGCCTGCTTAAAACTCATATTTTATTTAAATGATTTTGTGAGTAATAAAATAGACTACTTTTTTTCCCTTTAAGCAATAATCTTCAAAAAGTTATCTGTTTTTTATTTGCTACTGATAGATGATAGTTTTGAACAGAATTTTTTAAATATTTATATATATTTGTCTGTCTGTGATAAGTTAAACTTCAAACCGTTAAGTGTATTTGATACTGGGGGTCCTAGAGTTTGAAAAAACATGTTTTCAGTATAAGTTATTACATAATATGTATAACAACAACACGGAGAAAAAAAAAAGTTGGCTAAAATCAAGCTCAATTATCATGGTTGCTAGTGAACACGATATATTAATCGTAACAAAGTAACTTAATTACGCAAACAAATTTATGGTAACCGTGAAATAGGAAAATGTTTATTACAAAACAAAATCTTGTTTGCTATCATTAAGTTTTCAAACATAATAGTTTCCTCTCCCATTATGTTTCTGGTAAATATATTTTTTCTCTGCGTGTGGCAATATCAAAAACTTCTTCTACCTCACATCAAACTACAAGACCTTCGTTAATTATTCAGATATTAATGTATTGACTGTATATCTCACAAATAAATCTTGAAATAACGAGTAGAGAAAGTCTAAAGTCAACCCAAACCTACTTTTTCAAAATACAATAGGAGTATTGCAAATGGGCGTGTCCGTGAGCAGATGAAGCCAATATTTTAGATGCATTTCAGATGAAGCCAATATTTTAGATGCATTTCACTTTTGATGCAAAATTTACAAAAATTTATAAAAATTTCAAGTTCTATTCCTGTAGCTCACATGTTATTGCCTTTATAGTATTTTCTCTATTATGGGTTATATGGGTTATATGGGGTTTGTGGACGGATTACGCTCAATTTTTTTATGCATCTTAGTTTTGGTATAAAATATATGCACATAAAATTTTATCTCTTTAAACATAAAGGTTAAACATAAGCTTATTTATTGAGTTTTCTGTTTTTAAGTTGAATGAGGGGTGGGCGTGTCCGTAGGTGAATACCACCCATTTTTCAAAACCATCTTCGTTTTGTTATAAAAAACTAAAATATTAAATTTTATCTCTGTACGTAAAAAACCATGAGCTTATTTATTGAGTTTCCAATTTTTGGGTTGTATTGGAGGTGGGCGTGTTCGAGGGCGGATGATACCCATTTTTCGAAAACATCTTTGTTCTGATATAAAATACAGATTTACCAAATTTTATTGCTGTGGGTTTATTATGAGATCATTTATGCAGTTTTCAAATTTTGCGTTGTATGAGGTGGAAAAAATTCTGGTTAGCAAAAGTTAGGTCGATTCTGAGCGTGAACATTGATACTAAATTAGAAGACCCGTATCGCGACGTTTGTTTATGTTAGTTCGAATTTTTTTTTATCGACCTTCGAACTTTGTAGTACTTCGAACTAACACAAACAAACGCCACGATACGGTTCTTCTAATTTAGCCTCTATTTTCACCCATCAGTATCAGAATCAACCTAACTTTTGCTAACCAGACTTTGTACCATAGCGTTGTTTTAACTTCCGCCAATTCAATTTTTATGTTTTTTTTTTATTTTATATTTTATTTTTATATTCTATTTTTACTTTCATTTTTATTTTTATTTTTATTTTTATTTTTATTTTTATTTTTATTTTTATTTTTATTTTTATTTTTATTTTTATTTTTATTTTTATATTTATTTTTATTTTTATTTTTATTTTTATTTTTATTTTTATTTTTATTTTTATTTTATTTTTATTTTTATTTTCATTTTTATTTGTATTTTTACTGTTATTTTTATTTTTATTTTTATTTTTATTTATATTTTTTTTTTATTTTTATTTTTATTTGTTTTTATATTTTTATTTATATTTATATATTTATTTATATTTATATTTTTATTCTAATTTTTTTTTTTTCTATATTTATTTTTATTTCTATTTTTATTTTTATTTTTAATTTAATTTTTATTTTTGTTTTTATTTTTATTGTTATTTTTATTTTTATTTTTATTTTTATTTTTATTTTTATTTTTATTTTTATTTTTATTTTTATTTTTATTTTTATTTTTATTTTTATTTTTATTTTTATTTTATTTTTATATTTATTTTATTTTTATTTTTATTTTATATTTTTATTTTTATTTTTATTTTTATTTTTATTTTTATTTTTATTTTTATTTTTATTTTTATTTTTATTTTTATTTTTATTTTTATTTTTATTTTTATTTTTATTTTTATTTTTATTTTTATTTTTATTTTTATTTTTATTTTTATTTTTATTTTTATTTTTATTTTTATTTTTATTTTTATTTTTATTTTTATTTTTATTTTTATATTTATTTTTATTTTTATTTTTATTTTTATTTTTATTTTTACTTTTATTTTTATTTATTTTTATTTTAAATATTATTTTTATTTTTTTTTTAATTGTTATTTTTATTTATATTTATATATTTATATAATTATTTATCTTAATATTTTTATTCTTATTTTTATTTTTTTTTTCTTTTTTTATTTTAATTTCTATTTTTATTTTTAATTTTATTTTTATTTTTATTTTTATTTATACTCATTATTTATTTGATTTTGATTTTTATTTTGATTTTGATTTTGATTCTGATTTTGATTTTGATTTTGATTTTGATTTTGATTTTGATTTTGATTTTGATTTTGATTTTGATTTTGATTTTGATTTTGATTTTGATTTTGATTTTGATTTTGATTTTGATTTTGATTTTGATTTTGATTTTGATTTTGATTTTGATTTTGATTTTGATTTTGATTTTGATTTTGATTTTGATTTTGATTTTGATTTTGATTTTGATTTTGATTTTGATTTTGATTTTGATTTTGATTTTGATTTTGATATTGATTTTGATTTTGATTTTGATTTTGATTTTGATTTTGATTTTGATTTTGATTTTGATTTTGATTTTGATTTTGATTTTGATTTTGATTTTGATTTTGATTTTGATTTTGATTTTGATTTTGATTTTGATTTTGATTTTGATTTTGATTTTGATTTTGATTTTGATTTTGATTTTGATTTTGATTTTGATTTTGATTTTGATTTTGATTTTGATTTTGATTTTGATTTTGATTTTGATTTTGATTTTGATTTTGATTTTGATTTTGATTTTGATTTTGATTTTGATTTTGATTTTGATTTTGATTTTGATTTTGATTTTGATTTTGATTTTGATTTTGATTTTGATTTTGATTTTGATTTTGATTTTGATTTTGATTTTGATTTTGATTTTGATTTTGATTTTGATTTTGATTTTGATTTTAATTTTTATTTTTGTTTTTTGTTTGTATTTTTTTTTTACTTCTTATTTTTATTTTTATTTTTATTTTTATTTTCATTTTTATTTGTATTTTTACTGTTATTTTTATTTTTATTTTTATTTTTATTTTTATTTTTATTTTTTTTTTATTTTTATTTTTATTTGTTTTTATATTTTTATTTATATTTATATATTTATTTATATTTATATTTTTATTCTAATTTTTTTTTTTTCTATATTTATTTTTATTTCTATTTTTATTTTTATTTTTAATTTAATTTTTATTTTTGTTTTTATTTTTATTGTTATTTTTATTTTTATTATTATTTTTATTTTTATTTTTATTTTTATTTTTATTTTTATTTTTATTTTTATTTTTATTTTTATTTGTATTTTTATTTTTATTTTAATTTTTATTTTTATTTTTATTTTTATTTTTATTTTTATTTTTATTTTTATTTTTATTTTTATTTTTATTTTTATTTTTAATTTTATTTTTATTTTTATTTTTATTTTTATTTTTATTTTTATTTTTATTTTTATTTTATTTTTATATTTATTTTATTTTTATTTTTATTTTTATTTTTATTTTTATTTTTATTTTTATTTTTATTTTTATTTTTATTTTTATTTTTATTTTTATTTTTATTTTTATTTTTATTTTTATTTTTATATTTATTTTTATTTTTATTTTTATTTTTATTTTTATTTTAATTTTAATTTTAATTTTAATTTTAATTTTTATTTTTATTTTTATTTTTATTTTTATTTTTATTTTTATTTTTATTTTTAATTTTATTTTTATTTTTATTTTTATTTTTATTTTTATTTTTATTTTTATTTTTATTTTTATTTTTATTTTTATTTTTATTTTTATTTTTATTTTTATTTTTATTTTTAATTTTATTTTTATTTTTATTTTTATTTTTATTTTTATTTTTATTTTTATTTTTATTTTTATTTTATTTTAATATTTATTTTATTTTTATTTTTATTTTTATTTTTATTTTTATTTTTATTTTTATTTTTATTTTTATTTTTTATTTTATTTTTATTTTATTTTTATATTTATTTTATTTTTATTTTTATTTTTATTTTATTTTTATTTTTATTTTTATTTTTATATTTATTTTTATTTTTATTTTTATTTTAATTTTTATTTATTTTTATTTTTAATATAATTTTTATTTTAATTTTTATTTTTATTTTTATTTTTATTTTTTTTTTATTTTTATGTTTATTTTTATTTTTATTTTTTTTTTATTTTTATTTTTATTTTTATTTTTATTTATATTTATATATTTATATATTTATTTATCTTAATATTTTTATTCTTAGTTTTATTTTTTTTTTCTATTTTTATTTTAATTTCTATTTTTATTTTTAATTTTATTTTTATTTTTATTTATAATCATTATTTATTTGATTTTGATTTTGATTTTGATTTTGATTTTGATTTTGATTTTGATTTTGATTTTGATTTTGATTTTGATTTTGATTTTGATTTTGATTTTGATTTTGATTTTGATTTTGATTTTGATTTTGATTTTGATTTTGATTTTGATTTTGATTTTGATTTTGATTTTGATTTTGATTTTGATTTTGATTTTGATTTTGATTTTGATTTTGATTTTGATTTTGATTTTGATTTTGATTTTGATTTTGATTTTGATTTTGATTTTGATTTTGATTTTGATTTTGATTTTGATTTTGATTTTGATTTTGATTTTGATTTTGATTTTGATTTTGATTTTGATTTTGATTTTGATTTTGATTTTGATTTTGATTTTGATTTTGATATTGATTTTGATTTTGATTTTGATTTTGATTTTGATTTTGATTTTGATTTTGATTTTGATTTTGGTTTTGATTTTGATTTTGATTTTGATTTTGATTTTGATTTTGATTTTGATTTTGATTTTGATTTTGATTTTGATTTTGATTTTGGTTTTGATTTTGATTTTGATTTTGATTTTGATTTTGATTTTGATTTTGATTTTGATTTTGATTTTGATTTTGATTTTGATTTTGATTTTGATTTTGATTTTGATTTTGATTTTGATTTTGATTTTGATTTTGATTTTGATTTTGATTTTGATTTTGATTTTGATTTTGATTTTGATTTTGATTTTGATTTTGATTTTGATTTTGATTTTTATTTAAATTTTTATTTTTGTTTTTGTTTTTTGTTTGTATTTTTTTTTTACTTCTTATTTTTATTTTATTTTTATTTAATTTTTTTTAATTTTTTATTTTTATTTATAACCAAGTTGACGATTTATGCATTTTTTGTTAATACCGGTTTTATGATTTTTCATTTTGTATTATTTTTATTAATTTATATATTTTTAGCACATAATTTTTTAGATTTTTATTTTTTTTTTAATTTTATATTTATGTTATTATATTTATTACTTCAGTATACCACATCGGTGTGCTTGAAGTGCAGGTAAAGGTTTTAACGAAAATAAGCATTTTTTTACATTATTATAATTATTGCGCAGTAAGTGATCCTCATGCAATTTGAATTTCTTTCCCAAGACTCACTACTTGAGGTTTGAGAACAGACAATATCCGCTTGTGGGCAAGTCTAAAGAATGAGATGGGTGAGCAACCAATATGAATCTAAATTAATTCTTCAATTTGACCATTTTTTTGAACCGTTATTTTGAACCTTAGTTAACGTGATGGTACAGATATTTTTTTTTGCCATAAAAGTCCATTTTTTATTTATTTCGTCGATTAAAGTTATGCCATGCGTATCACATAAAACGGAGAATAAAATTTTTCCTCTATTACAGTACTGTTTTTCAGCTTGTAATTGATTAAGGTTATGTCATATGTATCAAAAAAACTATCCACTATTAAGGCTCTCTTTTAGACAATGCAATGTTCCTGTGCTTCCATTATTTTTACCAAGACGTCACTCAAAGTAGTTTCAAACAAACAAATGGGCCATTTCAGCCTTTGAAATGGCTTTGACGGAGCTTCAATGATCAGTTATGCTGAGTGTGTTGTTAAAATTTTGCACAAAATTGTTGGTGACCGGGACCTACATGTTTTATGCCGACTCTGAACGACTAAAATTCATGTTATCAAGAAGCTTTACATGACATTAGTAACTTTCTGAGGTTTCTATTGAAAACAACTTTTGTCCGGGGTGAGGTTTGAACTCGGGACTCTGTGGCTTACACATACTTAGCACGCTCGAGCATGTCTCCCGCAAAGTAGTTTCACTCAATGAAATATCATGAAACTTCATACATTAAACAGTGACAGATGAATCTCCCTCGCTCGTTTATGTCACCTGATGATAGTTACCTTTTCTACCAGCTGATGATAGAAAAAACATTTTATCTTAACAGTATGCCTGAAATTGTTAAATTGAAAGACTAAACTTTTCGTTTTGTAATTCTTTATAGTTATGAGGCAGAGTTTCTGAGATAAGAAACAACATAAAATAAAAACAATTTCGGATTGTATGCTAAATGCCGCTCTATTCTTTATGACTGCTGTACAGTAGGATGCGCCAATATTATAACATTTATACTCGAATGAACTTAAAACATCATGAAGTAAGTGTATTCACATGGCATCACATCCACTATTCGATTCATTGTGATTCGCTTATTATTGGTACATATAAAATGTTGCTCATACGTCCCGGGTTGGTTTTTAAACATCTTCATTGCTCCCTATTATTTATTTAAGCATATATAACGTACACATATAGCCTGGAAAGTAGCATAAAAATTAGCTTACAAAAAAATAAAACAAATACTTTGTTTTGCTTGCTTTTAATTAGTTACCTGTTTGTTCCTTTCTTTTCCTTTTCTGCTCTTCTCAGCACATTTTGTGATTGCCTCAAGATAGCAAATAATTTTATTTAATGTTATATACAAACATACAAACATGCATAAAGTTTTCTCTACTCTTCTTATGCTGCTTTCACATACAAACATACACACAATTGTAGACACATAAAAATAGAATCAGCACTAAACACACACACACACACATCTTTAACGCAATGTATGTGCAACTGTGTATGAGCTTATAAACGAATATGCTGGGTGGCTGCTTCATTTTGACCTTTACTACTAGGATTAAGCATTAAATAATCTTAGCAACCTTGAGCTACCAATAAAATAAGTTCTTTTAACTAACACACCCGCACACACCCGCAATCACCATCAGAGTGGTGTATAACGTTTATATGTATTGTGTATGTTAAAGCAGCAATAGCAGCATCAACTGTAGCAGCAGAGTCCATCTGTTCAGCTCAATTAATTCGAAATAAGATTGAGCTTGTGGATATACGATAAGTACATCCAATTAGGATGATACCCACATACAAACACACATAAAAAAGAAACTACTCGATATTATATTGGGGCGATATAAGGGCAAATAAAACGTGAGTAAAAAAGTGATTGTCTGAAGTAGCTGAAATTGAGTTAGGATAAGTTTTTGGCGTTTTAAATGCGCCTTGGTTAGAACCAAAGGTGTGGTGAAGAGGAAAGAGAAGTGGAGTGAGCATTTTTATTCAATTATTGTTTAACTTATTAGAGTTAATTATTCAAGTATACCGTTTAATATTTATAAATGATGTCTTCTCTCAATTGCATGTTATTTTCGGTTTTCGCCATACGCACATATAAACAAATTTATTTTTTTAATTAGTCAAGCAAGTTTTGATCATTCTTTTCTCATTTTATTTCATGTTAACTTTGAGCTAATTTTAGTTTTGAACTTGGTGAGAAGTCAAAAAGTGTGCTATTCATTAAGCAAATGTTCTGCCCGGCTTGAATAGCTTAACAAACATCAAATTACTAATAAAATAATTGCATACGAAAGATCATTACGTTGAAAGCTTTATTAGAAAAATAATATGCTTTTAATACGAATTAAGCCTAAGAAAAAGAAACGAGCACACGATAATAAAAATTAAATAATAATTTTCCAGACTAGCTATGGTCATCGGACACAGCAGCGTAGGCGGCAGCATAATTGAACACCATTATATTATGCCATAAGCGTTAGAGGGTTATTAAATAATTATTTGCGCTAATTAAAAGCACCCTACGTGTCATGCACACGCATACGAACTCGTACTTACGAACATGCGTAACACCTACATCTAACAGCATGCAATTCAAGGATCACGCTTGAGCCCCGTTGTCGCTGTCAGACATCATAATGACCCAGCCGGCATTGACAGGACCTCGAAGCACTAGACTGAACTAAAAAAACATTGTTTATAACAATGAAAACTTTATTTGTGACATTTGTTGTCCCTGCGCCTAAAAAGCGTAGTAGCAGTAATTCTAAGAATGTCTAGCAGCATGTAGCAGGAATAACTAAAAATTATTGAAACAAGGAATACGTGTCTGTTCTCATTTTTATAATTTTTCTCATGATATTTTAAATATGCAATATTATTGTTTGGTCCAATTATGTTTCGTCTGCAGTCTGTAAGATATCAATCATGAAGGCCGTTATACTCGTAATGACATGCTTTTAACAGGAAATATATTTTAACTTTATAACAAAAACATTTCCTCGAATTATAAGGCGAGCCAGTCCTCAAATGAACTGACCTTAAAGAAGCACTCATGGATGCAGCGATGATGTCGCCATGTGCTGTTTACACCGAAACCCTTACTTTGCAGTAACCTGGTTTAAGTAACTTTTGGGGAATTACACAATTAATACATGCAGAGGCATACTTAACAAAACTTACACACCCACACACACACACACACACACACACACGCCCATGTTCACATAATTACATGCCATTGATTATTTCGTGCTCTTTTATTTTTTATATATTGGTTTTTCTTCTTATTTATGCTTTCAGCAAATAAAATAAGCATACTTTGTGGCGCACGTGCGATTTATTATGCAAGCTTCGCTGGTTTCAGGCAATTTGTTCGTTTATTTTTATGTTTATAGACCCATTTTTAACGCCCGCGCATTTCTTTTAATCTCTTGATGTTCAATAAGTTTGCGGACATGGCGGACAAGGCGAACACGAAAAAGGAACAATGATAAAAAGCGTCATAAATAATGATTAAAGGACAACAATTGCTTGCTTGTGGCTATTATTCAAATGAAATATTTTACTGTTTAAATTTTGTTCGAAATATAAAAATGTTGCTACTAAATTTGTTTAGACAACAAATCATAAGAAAATGTTGCATAACTTGAGGCGAATCCTAATTGTATTTTACAGTGAAAAAGTGCTAAAATGTCTTCATATTTCAATAAACTATGTAGTACTTGGTACTGTATTTTTCGTTTTGGTACACGAGTTAATGCACTCACTGTGGGTGAACTACTGAAAATCACTCGATTCAATTTGACGCATTTTTGACATGCCTGTTTTTCATGACTAAAGTTCGGCCACTCAAGTATTGTAAGTTCACCATGAGCCATAAAGGTGGTGAAGTCAAGAAAATTAAGGATATAACCTGAAAGGTCAGGGTTTATTAACTTTGTGCAAACTTTGTAACGCTTAGAACGAAGCGAGTCCGGTCTTGAAATTGATTAGACCTAAGGGGTACCTCTTTTGGACTTATATTAAATTTTAACATCATTTTGTAAAGGCGGAACATACAAAATTGGGCCGACCTTAAAAAAATTTAGTCAAAAGGCTAGGCAATTAAAGAAATAGAAGTGCACTGAAAATGGTTGAAATTGCTGTGACCTTAGGGTTACCTCCATTGGACCTATATTAATTTTTTACATGATTTTGTATGGAAGGTTCATCTTGTACTCATAAATATCTTCATTTGTGTTAATTAAAATTAATTCTCTTTAAGGCACATTTTATTTTATTAACAATAGAAAAATAAAATTGGGAAATTATTTTTTATTTATAATATCTGAGAAAAAAATATATATTAAAAAATTAATGTGTGCATGTGTACAAAAAAAGAAACACGCCACATATCGCTACAGACTTTCATCGGCACTAACATTTTCATCAGAATCACTACAAATAAAATAAGAATTATCAACTAATAGAATAAACTGCTCAATTTCTTCATCAATAATTACATTTGATTTTGATTTGATCGTTCTTTTGGATGCTAAGATAGGATCAGATGTCAACAACAATATTTTCATTAAATCCATATTAGAATAAATCCTCGAGTATTTACGGGTATGGTTAAGTCGATTTTTTCTAAACTCCTTGTACGTTGCTTTTAATGCGTCTTCAGACAATGATCTCATTGGTAAAGAAACACAATCCTTTCTTTCGTAATTCCTTTTTTGAACTTTGCTAAATTTTGAATATTTTTCCATACAAAATTGACTATTTTTCGCAAAAAGTCACTTCTTTAAACTTCTAAAACTTTCTTGGGCAAATAATATTTTGGAAGTGAAAAAATAATACTTAAAATAAAAAAATTACACAAAAGTTTCATCAAAATCAAAGAACTATTTGTTTTGTAATTCCCTTTTAAACTTTGTTAAATTTTGAATATATTTCCATACAAAATTTATTATTTTTCGCAAGAAATCCCTTTTTTAAAATTCTATTACTTTCATATGTATGCAAAGGGGCAGATAATATTTGGGAAGTCAAAGGTTAATACTTCATATACAATTAAAAAAAGTTTCGCTTAAATTCAAAATTATTTTTTTTTTGTTATAGTGTATCAAAACTCGTTAATTTTTGAGCGTTTAGGTGTTTTTTTTTTAAAGTAAAGAAAATGTTTTTTACAAAAAAATACCAAAAAAAAAAACAAATTGGCTGTTTCAACCCTTGAAAGAACTTTGACCGAGCTTCTTATGATCAAAAAATACACTTTAAAAAAACTACTTTCACTATCAAAATACATTTTAAAATATTAACTCAAGCATAATTTTTGAAAATATTAACTCAATTTTTAATTAGCTCATTTTCTTCAAATAAAGATGTATAGTATAAATGGATAGCATTTGTTCAATATTAAATATATTTTAAAAAATCTTTAAAATTTTATATAACGTTATAACATGGTTTAATTTTGTAACCATTTTTCTAAAAAAAACAACAAATTTTTTTTTTCCTATTTTCGTACTGTCACGGTTATCGTGCTGCCATGATTGCTGAAGAGGAAATTGGTTCATTGGCAAAAAATTTAATTCCTCTCTCTTCTCTCTATATGTTTTTTTCCCTCACATTAAAAAAAAAATGAATAATGAATAAATAAATAAAACTGTAATTTTAAGCAGAGTTAAAAACCTGTACTTTACATAGAAAACTGCCGATCCGACCACATTCAGTGCAGTGTTGCCAGTTTGAGGGAAATTTTCCATTTTGAGAGATTGTTGGGAAACATTGGAAAACATTATGCCTTGTAGTAAAACAAAAACAGGAAGTTTTTAAATCCAAAAATTTTGAAAGAATAACATGCAAAAAAGTTAACATCATAAGATAACATATCAATAAATAAATTTAAAATCAATCTGCAAATTTAAAATGCAGTAAAATGTGTGTAAAAAAAAAACTCATGGCGGTCATATTTTTTTTCACAATTAATAATATAATTGTGACTGCCATTAAAATTCAAAATTCTTATCCAAGAACTGTAAAAAGAAAATTGCGAAATATTTTGTAAAAACCTTAAAACCTTAAAAAATACTGGCAACACTGATTCCGTACATTGAGTACGAGTGCAATGCAGACCTGATTTCATTACAAATCTCCCGCATCACACTTTCGTAGCACTGCACTTCGGCAAGAAAGATAGAAAACAAGATAGCGCAAAGAGAGCATAAAAAGTTGCGCAACTCGTCACGAAATACCAACAGCTGCCTATTTCATATTTGTGTGATTGTGTGTTTGCTTGATTGTGAGAGAACGAAATACAGCAACTCATAAGCATTTCGCAATCTGTTATTTATCATTCTTGACACTTCGGCTTAACATCTTAGCATCAAACTAAATGAGAAATATATCAAACTGGTAGTGCTTAGCGACAAAAAAGAATCTTAAAACTTAATTGATAAAGAAGAGAGTGCGGTTTTGTTGATGCTTTTTGACTTTTTCAGCTGCTTCGAATAAGCAGCAGCTTCACGGTTTGTTTGGTGAAGATCAAAAACAAAAACAAAAAAATTAATACACTTTCCAGGGATTGAACTCACTACCTTCTGATTGATAGAAAAAAGCTCTATTCACTGTGCTGCCAATAAAATTATAAATGTGCGAAAATTATTTTAGCATATTCGGCAGGAAAATAGAGGTATTTATTAAATCCGTAAAAACTTGGAAAACCGACTTTTCCCAGAGATGAGACCTAGCTAGATCGATTTTTCAGCCTCTTTTTCATCTATATTGTAAATTGCATCGAAATCGTTAGAGTCGTTTTCGAGAACTCAGTTTGAAATATATATATATATATATAAATATTGCTCGTTTAATAGAATAAGAATAAACAATATAAGAAAATGGATATGATAACTCTTAAGAAATAGTTTTGGGTTGCCAGACTATTCAATTACAAATATACGAATTTAACATATAACACATATACCGTTATATTTTAACTGAATTTCAGATTAATCGCCAACACCTCTAAAAAGTTTGCATTCATTGGACATTACCGACCATTTTATTGACTACTTTTTATTAAAAATGGTTGATGTTGAGTGTGCGAGATAAAACAGTTTTTGTCTGTCAATGTGTATGTATCTAAAGCTCTTCATGTGTAGCTAATTGCTCAAAACAATTCAAGCGTTATTGAGCAATTCTGAGAAAAAAATGTTTGCCTCTCAATAAAAGTGGCAACAAATAATTGTATCTGACACAACTATTGTTACAAGATTGATTTTTTGGGCGTATTTTTAAATTAATTTTATTAAGAACCATAGAAATGACAAAACATTGTTTCAAATTCATAGAAATTTTTTATATATATAGGATATTGATTTCATGTGTGAAGCTAAACTGAAAATAGTAGTGAAATCAAATGAAGCAGTAATATACAAATCAACAACTTCAAACATGTAGCATTTCATAACAGAATTAAAATATTCAACAAATTATTCAGTTGAAACAATATGTGGGAAAATTAAACTTTGATTTAAGAAGTCCGAGTGGTCAGTTGAGTGGAAATGAGCAAAGAAATAAATAAATATTTATATCAATAAATTGTGATTATTTTATATATTTTAATTAACTAACATCAATAACAACTCCAGTTGTCGTAGCTGCCAGATAAAAAGTTGTTAATGATGTTAGCTTGTTGATAGGCTTGTTGTTGTCTTCATTGAAGTACTTGACCTTGAACTTATTTAAATGTTAATTGACAATTGAAAATTTATTGACAAGATTAAAAATTCCTATGAAATCTTATTCGTTAAAAACTGCAAACCTCAAAAAAGGCATTGATAACATATAATAATAACATGACAAATATTTTGGTGTTCAACTTCGTATACAAAAAATAAAAGCCTATAAAGGATAACCCTATGAATACATATAAAAAATTTAATCACTAAAATACTACTGTAAATTTTTTAATAAATATATAAGTTTCATTAAAAAAAAGTTTAAAATCAACTTCTTCTATCTATTTAGACCTGCCCGCACCGATGTTCCCTCCATGTACATCGAAGAAGATGAACTGCATGATGATGAGGTGGCGGTACGCCCTGCTGAGATACGCAGTCGTGCCACAGGCGTTACAATGGGTCCACGCTGTAGCGCCAGCACTACAAGCAGTCAACATCATTACATCTCGGAGGGTTTCATACAATATGCACAGCCCAGTCTGAACGGTACAATTCCAAAAACTATTTATAATAAATTGTAGCCGCACGCTGGCTTTCTTCTACACACACTCTCACACAAAAACACACTCATGCACTTACACACTAGTTGAGTCTATTTAGCATTAATTGTAGCTTCATTTTCTTGGCTGTAGATAATTGTTTGCTCATATTATTTGCATTCTCTTTTGCATAAATAATTTAAGATATTATTTTATATAATTTTAGACATAAATATTTAAATGCATTGATGTAGTTATTAAATAAATTAAACACTGATATACGAATATATATAAGCAATCCTTGAACCTATCTGTTAACAGTAAATCAAGCAGACAACAATTGGCACGCAGTATAAAAAGCATGAACATATCTTTTACTTTTTATAATTAATATCTTATATAATATGAAAAAATTAGTTTTTGTCTGTTTATAGATTTTTAAAAATTATATTTTTAAATTATAATTTCTCTTAAGTTATTTGAGAATTTTTTTAATTTACAAAAAAAAAACAAAAAAAAATCCAAAACCACGAAAACAGTTTTCAGTAAGCGATTGTTGTAAATCCCATTTTGAGCTTCTTCACATTTTGTTCTGTGCTGTGTCTACACTTACTTTTAAGGTTTCTTCAACTTTGTTTTGTGCATATTTAGTAGTAAGTAATTTATTTTATAATTTTTATGTTTATATTTTAACATTTACTTTAAGCATTAAATTATGAAATATTACTTTAATTTTATTTTTAAACTCTTAACTTTTATTTTAAGCTTTGTTACCTTCATGAATCTGAATGTTTGCACGTATATGTTTTATATGTGTAGAAAAATTTGTGAATAATAAACAATATTTGCAACTTTGAATTGAATTTATTTGAAAAATTTTATTTCACATTCATTGATATAAAAGGAATTGTATCGCATAACTTTATGAAAATACTTAGAAAACAATATTACCTAAAGCAAGGTACTTCAAATTGGAATGCAAAAATTTTATACCATAGAAGTCGATCAGATAAGTTTAAGCATATAAATTTATATTTTGCAGAAAGAAAAAGTTATACAATTTTTTAGGCATATTTCTGTTATTTTAAGAGTATACAAAAGTTTTTAGTTTTACGTAAAATTTTGACAACAAAACTCTTTTTGTAAAACAACAATAAAAAAATTTGAAAAGCAGTACCAAAAGAAACATCCCTGCAGATAAATGGACCAGATTTAGAATAGTTCTAAACTAGTTCCAAAAGGGGCCAGTACTAGTCCCACTGCAATACCCTTTTACATTGAACAAACTGACACTTTTTACGGGTTGATGTCATAGGAAAAGACAATTGTCCCCATAAACATCCCTTTTTCCCTATATCTGTGTTTGTTCCATAATTAATAGTTCTAAACTGGTCCGTTTTGATACAGTCCAAAAGTGGTCAGTTGTAACCCCTATTGTTAGCCTTATTTCGAATACGGGTTCGTACAATAGAACTTATAAAATTGTTTTATATAGTTTTAACTGATATTTACCACTTAATCATTTTCATCGAAAATGTTTGCAAAAGTTAAAAGAAAGTGTGAAATCTAAATGAAAAAGCGAGCCACAACACGTTTTGAACGTGTGTGTTTTTTATTTTGTTTGTGCCTGCTGACAAGAAAAACAAAGAATATAAAAATAAATTCAAACTGTTCTATGCTGAGCGTCTTTTGTACTAGTTCGCAACTAACTCCAATTTCACTAGAAATAAACTAGTTGGTTTTTTCAATTGTCTCCAAAATAACTGCTGGGATATACTCAATCGATACTTAGATTTTTATTTGTTGTACCTAATAATGGCTATCACATGAAGCACAAGAAAGCTCGTATTGATTCAACAAATATTGCTAGCTTTGAAGAAAATGTTCTAAAGATATTATCCAAAACTATGCCATAGCACAGATCTTTAAGCTCAGATTTTGTCCTAGTATACACTGATCAAAAGTTAACGTCAATTCTCTGCTATTACCTTTTGAACTTGCCTTCTCTCACTTTGTTGTCCACATTTCTCATCAACAAACGCAAGACTTGACCAGCAACTGTTGACGTGAGTAAACCGGGACTAATAGCCGATACACAATGACTGCAACATGCAACGAACGACAAAAACAGAACGCCAGAACAAACAGAGCAACAAATACAACGCATGTTTTCTTATATAATTGAAATTTTTGGATGCAGCACGACAAAGAGAGCATGCGATCACAATTTTTGTAGCCGCTGACTTCAATCTATTTCTTAATTAACAGACGACAAAAGAGAACCCTTCAGTTTGTTTACGTTTATGTTTTAATTATATTCAAGCTAGATGCGATCTCTCTGACGACTTGTTTTCATTCTGTCGTAAGACGCATGTTGCAGTCATTGTGTATGGACCATAACAAACAGACAGGCGAATATGTCCGACAAACTCAAGACGTTGATCATGAATATTCAGTGGCGTAGCTACAGCTGCTGACACCAGGGACGGAAACAAAGTTTTTACCCCCTTTAGTGGTCATAGCAAATCCAATCAGAGCAATGCGTAAAAACGGTAAAGTCTTAATTTTTATACTTAGATTATTTATTGATTTTGTAGTCGAACTAAACCTACTTTAGAGTTTTCTTACTTTACTTTTTATTTAATTTAAATTTTTTTATTAAATTTATTAGATTACATTTTTTGTATTACAATTTTAAAAAATGGGCTAGCGATTTTACTGATCTTCCAGTGTATCCATGTTCACTACGCTGGACGTGTTGAAATCTTTTCATTAAATTGAAGACTGTTTCCGACTCAAAGGCAGCTTTTTCCTTTTAGTGGAGTTAAATGTTATGCCTATTGCTATACAGTTCCAACTGAGAGCCCGAAATACCGATTATGTTTTTTGTGAAGGTATAGGATAGGTTGTACGTGGTCCCACCTGCGTTGAAGATTGTTACGGTGTGCATCAATATCTGCTATAGAAATAAAATAATATGTGCATGTCATTGGATCTTAAATAATCAAAACAATCCCAGCTGTTGTTTATTATTGCCTTCCTGCTCATTAAAGCCGATCACAACATAAGTTTTTCTGTGGCCCCATGCGACACCATGACCCCAGTCAGAAATCTCTCGTGAAGTAATTTTTGTGATAGTCGGGATAGAATTAAAAGTCCAATTAGGTATTCTGTTGAGCTCTCACAAATGCAAAAATGAGACAAGCTATGTGTTCATAGTTCACTCTTACTTTGCAATTGGTATTTGCTTACTCACATGTAAATTTTTAAATTAGTAAAAACTAATGTATATTTTGTTGTAATGGTCGGGACAAGGAAGACTTGCGCTTCAGATGACGAAAAATTTGATATGACCTTACCTTTTTAGTATATTTTTTCTTCAGAAATCTATGTTATGTTTGAGAAAAACAAAATTGAGAAAAACAGCGTAGCTAACTTATGTTTAGAAAAATAATGTAAGCCATTTCGTAAAGAAAGTCGTCAGTGCTATATTCGAAAAAAACAGTAATAATTTCAACTTTTTTTGTTAATTATTCAAAAGTACTAAAATATAGAATGCTTAGGTAATATTTAGCAATAATAGAATCATATTGTTGGACAAAAATTTTTGACTCGGTCGTTCCTCATTACCGTGGAATGACTGTGTTGAGAAAAACTTAAATTCATTCATCTCAAAAGCTCTTGCCCAACTTAATTTCATTTGATCTAAGAGCGGATTTTTTGTCAATAACTGTATTTCTCTCTTCTACAAGGTTGTGTACCCCCTCCATCAGATTTATCAATTATATATACGTTCTGCACATCTTTGTTAAAGTATCTTTCAAAGATTTAAGTTGCTTTGAAATGTGTTGTCTATAAATAAAGAAAAAGTGGGTTCAAGTTTTGTGTTCACATTTGAATACTGAAGATTTTGAGTTAAAAATTATTACTGGAACATTTAAAAACTGGATATTTGTATATCGCTAATTTCAATCAATCACCATCTTATGACCAACTGACCAAAACTTGAGTGCTCGCCTTAACGAGGGACATGACATTCGCGGCAGAGAAAACAGACCTTTTTTAAAAATTCATAACTCAGTCAAAAACAAACATTTTTCCAAAATTTTATTGTTATTATTGTAGAGTATTGAAGAAATTACAAGAAAAATATATATTTTTCACTCCTGCATGGTTTTATAGAGCTCCAAACTGGCGGCAGAGAACAAAACGGGGCCTCGTGGTTGCAGCGCTGGGAGTCGCAAAAATTGTCCGATCTGGAGAAAAATTACTTTTTTGAATATTAACAAAATTGGTTATCGTATGACAGGAGCTTTTTTTTAATTTTTGGTGATGTTCCTAAATTGAAAGTGTGTTTTTTCGAAAAAAAAATGTTGACTTTAAAAATTCATAAAAAATCGAAAAAAAATTTAAAAACAATCTCGTGTCAACGATAGTGAATCAAGTTTAAAAAAATAAAAAAAAAAAAAACAAAAAATTTTGTCATAAAATTAACCCGCTAGTGCCGCAACCAGTACGAAAACCATGGTTTCGAGATAAACGCGTTCAAAGTTTGTGAACAAAGAAAAATAAAAATGCGCTCTCACTAATCCGGCTGTAACTTTTCAAGAGTCCCATAAAGAAGAGTTTTTTTTTTTTCTTAGAATCTTAAGAATATTTACTAAAATACAAAGTTCTAAAAAAAAATCGATTTCAAAAAACTATAAAATATTTTTTATTTAGAATAAAATCAGAACAAAAAATACAAAGTAATAAGAACTATTTTTTTAAAATCTATAAAATAAACAAAACATATTCATTATAAGGAAATATTAAGAAATAAATTATATTATAATTAATTATCAGAATAATAGCTTGATGTTAGAATTGCAGACATAAGTGTTTCCATATCATCATCTGAATGAGACTCTGATGAAATGGGTTTAAAAAATGAATCTATTCGCTTTTGAGGCACTCATAGTTTTCTCTGCATATAGGTCCTTGTAATATTGCAAACTGATTTTAATAGACCTCTTAGTTGACGCAACTCATCCTTCATCTTTGTCAAATTCTTCAAGAATATCGACAGCTGTTTTATGTAGTCGAAAGCCTTCGCTAATTTTTGCCTTGGAAACTGTGATCCATCTTTCCAAATTTCGGTTTCCGCATTCTCTTGTTCAAAATCATCTTGTGTTGAAACATTTGTCAATGTAAATAGCTCTGCGTTTGTTAACGGTTCGTCAACATAATCCAAGACATCATTATCATCAGATTCGTCAATGTCACAAAATCCAACGCGATGGGCCACGTTTATGATTTATGTGCTTAACTCATTCAGATTTTCTTCCTGCACGCCTTCAGATGTGAATTCAGTCCATATATTTTTCAAATCATTTCGCATTGCCGATGTATAAATTACCGCCCAGCTTTGCTTTATATTATCCTCTGGTTGCATGATATTATATTGGCTCCAAAATTTTCGAACTGCGGCAGGATTTTCATTGGTTTGTTCTGATTCCTTGTCGTAAGCATCAATAAGGCAATAAAATGTTCGTCGTAAATAGAGGAAAAAACTTGCTGGGGTGTGTATCCCTCTTCATCAATCAGTTGCTTCGACTTTTGTAGAACAATCTTAGGTGCTTCACTGTCAGCACTTGCAGCCTCACCGACGACTTTCATGTTATGAAGTTGTGCTCTTTTCTTGATTTTCTCCAGCCATCCACTGCTGGTACTGAAACAAAAATCGTTAGCTTCTTCATCTTCCGCAAGTTTTAGATCATTGAAACCAAAATGGTACGTTAAGATGGTAGAAACAGAGGTCTGATGAGTCAGTACTAGAAGAGGTTGACTGAGGTCAATGATTTCTAAAGACAAAAAATAGGTCTTTCTGAGACAAAAACAAAAATATATTATATTTTAACATTGGACCGGTAAATACCGAAGTTATAAAGAAATATTTCGATGTGCTACCCCTAGTGCGGTCAAAAAAAATTTTTTTTTCAAAACCTTCAAAAATTAAAAAGATTGATAAATTTTGTAAATGTTCGACAAATTGAGAAATGAAGACGTTACTTTTCGGATATATTTCATTTTTATGACGATCTAAGATTATATGAAAAATATGTGGTTATAGCAAAATTTAACTTTAAGTTTGAATAAATTGTACTTAATAAAAATCAGTGAAATGGATAAAATGGACTATGAATAAAATATTTAACACATTTGAATGTATAAAGTTTAATTATAAAAAATTTAAAAGAAAAACTTTCCTTTGAGTATGATATATAAAGTTATTTATTGTAAAAAGTTTGCATTAACCTTTTTGCACACCCATATAACACATCCTTTTGCACACCTGTAAGAATTATATTGCCTTATATCAGTCTTTTAAAGTACAGCGTTGTCCATATTAAAGCAAAAAAATTTAGTTGAATCCATGTTATTGCAGAGCCAATTTCTCTCAAAAGCCTACATTTTGAATCTTACTTCATTGATGAATCTTTTCGGTTAGAATAAAATGTTTTCGTCACTAGGAAATTAATCATTCATCGAACTTAGTTGTCGCTCAAAAACAAACTTGCTTTTATTTGAAAATTATTTTACTAAAGTACAAAAAGTTATACGTTTTAGCAATAAAATAGCTCATAAACGAATCTTTATTTGTTTCTAGCCTACTGACAGTTTTTTCAGTTCTGAGAATATTAAAATCTTAATGTGACCAAATTTTGCATATGTTATTTTCTTATTAAAAAATGTATTTTGTTTCAACAAGGACACTACAAGTTCGAAAACAAAAATTAAGTAAAATAAAATTCAAAACGATTTGCAAACTTTCATTTTGGCAAAACTTGTGTTTAAATTGGTTGCCTCTGCCTTACAGTAAGTAACTTACGTTAAATAACAACCGAGCTGAGAAGTGCTCTTTGTTCCACACTCTTTGTGAAAGAACTTTATAGTTTAAGCTTTTAGTTATTTATTTTTTTTTTCTCTCTTATTAGACCAAGTTTGCTACTTAGCTAGACTAGTAGCTGAACTAGTAACTATCGTAGAATAAACTTTGAACATAACAACCTCTTCTTTTTAGTTTTTCCTTTTTACAGAAACTTCGTGAATGGTATCAAGTAAAAACTTCAACATCCACCAATACAATTTGAAAACGTAGCATTTGCTCCTTGATGTATATAAATATGTATAATAGTCAAATTTTTTTTAGATAAAAAATTCTTTCTGTTTGCAAAAAAAAAAAAGAAAAAATAACAAATACAAACATTTTCTTAGGTGATGTTTTGATACCACTTCTCGAGCGTTCAGTTTCACCTCAGCTACATCACACAGTTGCATATCTAGCGCCTAACACATCTGCTATATGGCAAGGACAATTTTTACTAAAGAATTTTTCAACCACATCCCCATCGCTGGGGGATGATGTGCAACATTTGGTTTGTGGTAGCGATTTTCAAATTTTTATACTCTTTTTTTTCATCTTTACTCTTCCTGCAATAGCTTATTTTTATTTTTCTTTCTCTTCTTATTAGAAAATAGTATTAACTTTTCAACATTTTTTATTAAGTCTATTTCAATTTTTCTATAAACAACAGGACATAAATAAGTTTTAGTTTATTCTTTATAAACCGGAAGAATATTTAGGTTGAAATATTAAAAATGTAAATTTATTATTTGCAGTCTATTTAAGCGACCTACTTAAGTAGCAAAAGTACAAAAGAAAAACGCATATCTTTTACGAATAACATTGACGACAGTATCCACATGAACTCGTTTGTCAAGGCAGTAGTTGTTGATATTCAAAGTTCGAGATAGAATTCCCTATGGCTGAATTTCAACTCATATTTAAAAAAAAATAATAAAAAAAAAACAGTTGTCGTTGTTGCTGCACTTATGGCGCCACATAAGCACACGCAAGCTGCTGTGCACTTTGCTTAGCCAGCAGCGTACAGAGCAGTAGGAAACAACAACAACAACAACAACAACAATAACAATGGCAAAAACAATACAATTGCAACAATTGAAAGTTATGCAAACAAAACCAACTCAACTCAAACATACAAACAAACACAAAACAGCACAAAACAGTCATCAGTGACAGTCAGTTACGGCCAAGCAGCAAGAAAAACAACTTGATACTAATAACAACAACAATGAAAACAACAAGTACGGCTACAACGATGACAATGACAGCTATAACAATAACAATTTCAAAATACAACTGAGCATTGCAGAATGTCTCGTATATCCTGTCAGAGACGAAAAAGCTATTTGGTATAAATTAAATATGTTCGTTTTTATTGTTGCTTTAACATTATGCGCCTGTATGTGTGCATCCGTCTTCGTTTGCATTTGACACACACACACACATGCACACATTCACTACCACATATATATATATATGTCTGTTTATACTTTATACATTTCAAAATGTTGACAATTCAATAATTTTAGTCCGAACTCTTATGAAATTAATTTTGTATATTATTTTAAGACTCATAAAGATTAATTAATGCATTTTAAACTGAAGATCAAAATTAATAATTTCACAAATTCATAAGACATAAAAGACGTCTGATGACCGGATGTTCAGCTCTACTGCCCATTTGTGGCTTTGATTGTTTTTGTTTTGTTGCTTGCTGGCAATGCTGGCCTTCCGTACAACAACTGAAGGAATACAATTTTGTAAACAATAAATGCTGTTTTTATTTGCTCTGTTGAACATTTATTTCTACATTATTTATGTTAAGGGAATCCAAAATACTTAAGTTGATTTTAATTAAATTGATTGTATTTGTTTTTGTTTCCGTTCTGGAATTACAACGTAAACATAGCCTGGAGAAAGGGGAAGTGGTCCGGCGGCGGTTAAAGCCATCTAGTTAGAATAAAAGCTGCAATTATTTTAAGTTAAGGTTATTAGTTAGCCGTAATAATTTATAAATTTTTAATGGATTTATGGTATTCTTTTAATGGCAAAAGCATCCAGCCGAGACAGATATTTATATTTATATTTATATTTATATTTAAAAATGGTCTAAAATACTTGAATACAATAATTACATGAAATTCAAGAACAAAAGTTGAAATATTATATTTATCACAACATTAAATCACATTAAAATTCATTAAAAGACCACGATAAAATTTAGGAAAATACCCAATATGCTCAAAAAAAACCAGTGATAATTAACTAGTGGATTATAATAACTAGTATCGCCTGGGGTCGAAATTCGACCAATTTATTGATTGCCTATTTATAATTATATGCGAGATGGTTTAAGTAAGTTCGAGATCAAAACTTTTAATTGATTTGAGATGTAAAGCTATTTCCTTCAAAAAAATATTTTTTTCATTTAATTATTTCTTTCAAAAACAGAAAAACAACATTTTAAAAAAATTTAATTTTGTCAAAAAAATCATAGGGAGTAGCCTTGAGTTTTTGATGGCACGGACAGTTTATTAATTTAGTGTCAAGACAAAATAAATTCACCTAAAATCTGGTATAAAGACTTTGAAAGAAAATCAAAAATGCAATTTTGAGTTTTTGTTATTTTACAACAAAAATCATTTTACCCCATATTTTAAGAATAAATCAAATTTTATGGTCTTTTTTTAAAAGGAATAATTTAAATATAAACAAACAAAAACGGTCATATTTTCAAAAGTTTTTTTTTTAATCGTTTTTAACTTAATTTTGTTACAACATTTTATCGTTACAAACGAAATTTTTTCTCAAAAAGCCATTAAACTGCGTTGAAAATTTGGTTTTATTGACTTCAACTTTTTCTACTTTGCATTTGTTTAACAATAACCTATCTTGATAACGTTGCAAATATAATTTAGATAATATTTTACAATAATATAATATGCTTCTGTAAATTTATTTTCATTGTGGTTTCAAACCACAAAATATCAAACTGATGAATGTGCATGCATTAACGCGAAATATGTTTAGAATTCTAAGCAAAACTTTGATTCTTTGAATGCTATCAATTTATTTAATCTTTCCGATATCATATTTCATAACTATAGTATATATATATTCCTAAATGCGAAGCCATGAAACATAATTGATCTCATGCATAAGTGAGAAATGCGGCAGGTTAGGTAAATCTGGTTATCTCTCTTTGGAGTCTCACATAGACCATACGATCCTTTGTATTAAGGCCGGTTGCTCAAAGACAAACAAAATTGCACGAAAAAATTTGTTTTTAACTTAATTAATACAATAATTGTATTAGCCAACTATAGAGTACAATGCTATGATAATGCTGCCTTCATGTCAGGTCACAAATTTGGCGTTCAACAAAGAATTATAGAAAAATATTAATAATACTAATAAGGCAACATTTGTTAATTGTGATCACCACACATCAAAATAAGAAGGAGTTACTGAGCTAAGCAAGATCTAATCGTTGTAATATGTTTTGGAATAGTTGATACCATACATTACTTTTTCTCACTTTCAACATTACGATGAAAATTGAATTGAAAATGCTTTAAAAAAAGAACTGTTAAACGTGAATCTTGAATTTTTGAATATCGTTAACAGAAAAGCTATTTTTAAGGTTTGAAAATTTGCTTGGCGATTTAGTTAATAATAAATAAAATAAATTATAGATTAAATTTTTTTTTTTTTGTTTACTTTTTTTGGATTTCAGGTGTGACGATATATTTAAATAATAAACAAGAAATAATTTTAAAAATAAACTAACTTTTTATTTATTTTAAATCCTTGGTTTATTTTCAAATACCTAGTACGGGTTATATGGAAGGTATGCGTGCTTATGATCGGATTCGAAAAATACTCAATAGTAGAGATTCTTTGGATAACGTGAACATGTGTTTTAAGTTTCCTGCAATTATCTGAATTCCTTCTTCTTCTTATCCTTTTATCATCAACAAACAAACGCATTGACAAAAAAATTATTTAAAATTTGTACAAAAAGTGGGCATTTACCACAAGCAAACACGAACACATCCCACACAACAACCCACAATATTGAAAATACTTAAAACCCATTAACATTTGGCCTACAGAGATAAGACTTGGTGCGGAAGTATCAGAAGTAAGGAGTGGGGAGATGCATTTGAGTGTAAATATTACGATTCAACATTGCACTGGGCATTTGAAAAAAAAACGAGAAAAACATTGAAAAAATTAAAAAAAAAAACGAAACGTGGGATACCGTTACCGTTTTGAGACTTTTTTTGAAATTTTTGTATGAGGTTTAGAGGTCGCGCTTATCGGATATTCCTTGAAAATCATGTTTTTTTGAGATTTTTCGAATTTCAAGCGTAAATTTTTCAATAACATACATTTTCTACGTCTTTAAGTCATCATTTCGAAAACAGAATGTCCAAACTTTTCTTTAATGTACCTATATAAATTTGAAGTTTTGTTTCATAATTAAATGCTTATATTATCTCAAAATTTTTATCAAGGCATTTTTTCGATATTAAACAAATATTATGAAATTTCTTAAGCATCGGTAAGTTTTTTTAAAAAAAGCTTATCTGCTGTTAAATGAAGGTAACCAATAATATTTTGAATTAATCCTTGATAGTTTTCACTTACCGTTGCTTGCAAAATTTGCATATTTGAAGTAATTTTATAATCGGTACACCAACTAACGATTTTATGATTCAAGGAACGATTACAAAGCTCTAAAGGTTTTAACTTTGGAAAGGCAAGAGCAAAATCAAGATATATTTCTTTCATATTGCATAGAACTTTAGGTTATTTCTAACTTCATCCTTACATTTTTTTTAATTTTGATAGAATTTGAAAAAGTTATGAAGCGTTTTTAAATAAAAATATAGAAAATTTCACTAAAAAATATAATATATGTCAGCCAAATGAAGAATAATTGGCAAAACTTCTGATTTATGTGCATTAAAGAAAAAGTTTAAAATAACCAACTTTATTTATTTTAAGGTTTTAAGAAAGCTTTTAAGAACAGCATGAGCAAAATATATTTTTTTTTGGGACACACTTATGTGCATCGACTTTTAAATATCGTTGATTCCATGTCAAAACGCATACTTTTCTGACATCACTATTTTTGAAACTTCTGAAACTTTTTTGGTGGATTGTTCATCTGAAAAATATAATAACTGCGTACTTTTTTTTGCAAGTTAATATTTTTTACAAAGTTATACACTCTCAAAAACATTAACGGCCGGTTTGTTCACAGAGTTATAAATTTGCTTATAACGCGTTATATCTAAAACCAGTTATAAAATAAAACTTCTTTATAACACGTTATAATTTTTTTCAATTTGTTCATTCAATTTTTATCGTTGATTTGTAACGCGTTATAAACTGGTGAAATGCGTTTATAACGTGGTGAAAAAGTCAAAGCATCAAATATGTATACATTTTGTAGCGTTTTGAAAGAACTGACGGTTAATTCATAACCAAGCTATAAAACTCGTTACAAATTTAAAACACATTTTGTGGCGTTTTAGCACAACTGAATTTTTATTTATAATGAGGTTTAAAGTAAGTTTCAATTTGATATATAACGAGTTAAAGATGGCGAAGAAACCGATTTAGTCACACAAACAGTTACAGAATAAGTTTTATATTTAAAACTCCGTGAACAAACCGGCCGTAAAACTTATAAAAAAACCAAATAGGTACATGTATTTAAACAGCTGTATCTTTTTAACTGTAAGTCGCATAGACAAGAAAATCAGGTATAGCTTAGGTTCCTTGAATGAACCTTTCTGGTGGTGTCATTTGTTTATAGTTCTTTTATAGAAAAAAGTTTCTTTTCTTATCCCGAAATTTACCATCATATTTTTCGCAGTCGGCACAACAACTTTTTCACCTTTTTAATATAATATCGCCATTCATTTTTAAGGTTTACGCAAAATTTTAAGTTGGATCTCCAACGATTGCATTTTTTAATGATTTTTTTAAAAATTACACGCAAAGAAATTTTTCGTTTATCGTAACTAAAAAATTCACCAACTATACTTCGTTTGCGAACTGTATTTGCTGCAAACGAGTATTCAGTTGTCATCAACTTAAAAATATTCTTGCTTGAAACGAAAAAACATCGAACTTAATGAAATTTTATTATTGTTTTGAAAGTTCAAGTTTAGCCGAGCGTGCTGGCGTTCGAGTTTAGGAACTTGAGTTCAATTCCCAACAGGAACAATAAATATTTTTTTTTAATTAATTTTTTTTATTATTATTTTTATTTTTCTTATTTTGACGGTTATTTTTGATAAAGCAGTTAATGAAACAGAATTAGAATTTCAATAATAACATTAAAATTTTTGATACTTACACAGCCAAGGTTCGAACCCACGTCTTCCGCGTGACAGTCTAGCATGCTTCCATTGAGCTATTATGAGATATTGTCTAGAATGAATTTTTGATTTACTTAAGCTATAACACATTCTTGTTTTTTTCGTTTATGGCAAATATTTAACATTTGTCATCAACGAAAGCGAGCTGTGTAGCAGTTGTGTGACTGCGCTTGTGATTCACATTTGTGTGTCTGTTTGTTCACACTCTGAAAAAACTTCCTTTTCGTTGATGGCAAATATGAAACACTTTTTATCACCGAAATTAAGCAACTTTTTTAGTCAGTTGAGAACTATTCGCTTATAACAAATTAATTTTTTTTCCTGCAAACGAAGTTTTCAGTTGGAAAAAACTAATTTTTCGGTTGCTGCAATTTAAAAATCACTGCCGTTTATGACAAACAAAATTAATTTCTTGCAACTAAATAACGTGTTTCCCGCAACTAACCATTATTATGCCAACTGTTCAAACGTTTACAAACAATGATTTGAAGCATGACAAACGAAGTTCGTTTGCAGCAAACTGGCGATAAACGTTTTTTTTCTCTGCGTGTATCTATTTAAGATTTCCTATATTTGTATATCGAAAATTTTATTTTGATATAAAAAAATTATTGTTCCTTACTTAATATATAGGTAAATTTGCTACCAATGTCCAAAATCTTGTGATTGATCATCATAAAAAAAAATTTTTTGTATGTATGGACATGCACTGCGACTCAACGTATCAAACTTCAGCTCCTTCGCCTGAAAAATTTTATAATTGTATCAAAAAACTTAAGAACAATTAATACTGAATTGTTTTCATCAAAGCAGTTCTTACTTATTTACAAGGCCATTAGATTGGTATCGTTATTAAAACTATGCAGCTTAAGGACAGAAATAGTTGTACAATTTAAGAAAATACAAGTATGAAAGATTACACAAAAGCCCATTCAATTGATCCTCGTAAAACACATGGCCATAAATTTTGAACATATTAATTTTTTATGATGATCTTTTTGAAGGACTTACTTCAAATCAAAGAGTAACTGCATATATATTGGCCACTTGGATTATACTATTACCCAAAGCCTATGCTTTATTAGCTTTTCTTCGGCGAAACAGTTCAAACTTTGAAGATGCTTACACTTTTACACCCAGAAAAAAAATCCTGTAAAAATAACACTTTTTTAACACTAAATCATATTATTGAAATTCAACACGATCAGTTATGTTAATAATTAACACTTTACATTATAATTCAAGTCTGTTAAATGAACGTTTGTGCAGAGCGCAAAACACATAAAATGGTTTCTACTGAACAGAACATTCAGAAAAGGGGTATTTTGTTACGTAATTCGCTCAACAGCGACATTAATCGCACTGTCTTTTCTCTTTATATACTGATGCAATGAGCAAATCAACACTTTACTCATGTTATTTTTTAACACTGCATAAAACAGTGTTAATCTTTAAAAATTGTTGTTGTTTTGCGTGTAAAAATTATCATGTTAGATTGACAGGAACCGTGTTGAAAAATTTTGCCTCATTTTTCCCTGGGTGTAAAGCAATTTATAATTCTATAGTGCGGTCTAAGCTGGAATACGCTTCTCTCATTCGGAGTCCTTTTTAAGACACTCATATCTTACGTCTTGAACGCGTTCAAAAGAATATTATTCGCTTTGCTCATAGAACTATTCATTTTGATGATCTTATTCCCTCTTATAATGCACGATGTTTACTGATTAATTTAAAATCTCTCCAAAATAGACGAAAATTTGAGCCACTTTTATTCATATATGATCTTATATCGGGGGCTATTGACTGTCCCTCTTTGCTTGAATTAATTAGTTTTAATGTCGCATAGATTTGATATAAATATAAACTAAGTAAAAATATGTAACTTTTTTAATACCAAAATAAAATTTCCAGAATACAAATATAGAAAAACTCATGTAGGCATTTTTTTTTACAAAATCATTGAAAATAGCAATCGTTGGAGATCCAACTTGAAATTTTGCGTAAACCTACCTTCAGAATAAATGCCTAAATGCGATATTATATTAAAAAAGTAAAAAAGTTGTTTCGCCGACGGTGAAGAGAATATAATGGAAAATTTTGGAATAAGAAAGAAAAACTTTTTTCCATAGAAGAACTATAAATAAATGACACCAACAGAAAGATATATTCACGGTTCTTAAACTATATCTAAGTTTATTTTATGTACAACTTACAGTTCAGGAGATATAGCTGTTTAAATACATGCATCTACTTAATTTTTTTGTAACTTTTAATGTTTTTGACAGATTATAACTTTGCTAAAAAGAAAAATTCGCAATAATTAAAAACATAGAATATGGTTTTTAATGAGAATAGACATACCTACAAAGTTTCAAACAAATCGGAAGCACTAAGATCAGATTTTGCTTAAAATTTGTCGAAATGATATGGAATTGAAAGAGGATTTTGTACACAAATTGCACACACCGTCCTCTATTTGTAAAAAGAAATTAATGTAAAAATTTTTTAATGGGATGCATAAGAACAGTGAAAAAGTAAACTTTTTGTCCTGAAGGTAAAACTATATATAATTTAAACAAAAATAACTTTAAACTGGCATCTTCTTTAAAAATATATCAAATTAAGCCTACCAGGCTAACCTGCAGTCATTTGCCTTCATATGCATGCAATGGACTGCCATTTAATAGAGCAACAACTTTGAAAAAAATTAGAAACAGTTATTGTGTTTGTGTAAAACTTAAAGCAGCAGAAAGCTTAGAGCATTGGAAGTCTTAAATTGACTGCGTTATAAAACTAAATTAAAATATTTTATATGTTTTTGTAAATTTACGGTTTAATGTTGCAGCTTTGTAAGAACAAAAAACAGATCCTTCTTTTAAGCATTCAAGCTTACATGACTCAACCTTCATTAACCCCCACATTAATCCTTGCAGAGCCTTTTCTATTGCAAGTTATGAATGTTGGTTGCTATGTGCGCACCTGCATTAGCAAGCAATACAAAAAACTTAAAGCTCATTGTTGCCCGCTTTATCAGCAAGTGTAAGTGTGTTTGCTGGTGTGCACCTGCTTAAAGTCTAAAGACGAAAACGAATGGCTTTTTGTGTTTTCAACAGAAAACACAACACAAATCCTACTACTTAGCAATGCGTCATTCACGTCGGCCCAACGCGCTCAACCTTGTGCTCCGCCACATGTGCTCCTTTACTCGTTCCAACACCAACATTTGTGTGTATGTCAATTAAAATGAGCTCGCTAATGATAACAACGCTGCCATAAGGCGAACCCTTCACACCAACATTGAACAAAAAATACACTTCTACTGGATTTGAGCAGGGATTTTGCATGCTAAAACACAGTCTGCAAGGATGTTTTTTTTTTTGTTTTTTTTTCTTATTAGAGCTGGAATATAAAAAGCGCGTACAAAGAGACTGTGAATTGCTTGTGAAAGCGAGTTGCTCCTTTAATCAGCGCTTGTTTAAATGAGTGAGAGCATGAGTATATCTGTGGGTGTGGAGTAAGTGTGTGAGTGTGCGTGATTTAAGTCTCTATAGAACTGTAAAAACATTGCTTATTCTTCCTGCTTCTGACATTATGTCAACAAAAATATATCATACGAATTAATAATAAACATAAAACCTCATTTATATTATTTAGCATAACATAAGATGTTTCATAAGAATTATTTGACATAAAGCTCTTAAATATAATTCTTAAAAAATACAATTTTTTTAACTGGTTCTTGTGTTAACTGAACTTTTTAAGCCTTAAGACCCAAGTTTTTACGCAAAATACGGTGTCATGACGTTTGTGGAATGCCCAATTCTAAAGAACGACGAGAAATGGACAAACCTGGGTTTTCTTCAATAGTTTGGGCTACAGCAGCAATATTCTCAGTTGTTCTTGAACGACGTGCACGGGTTTTATTCTTCACATCACTAACTTGTCCCAATAGCTCGAATTTTTCCACAAATTTCTGTGCGTACTAGTGTATTTCGTTGCAAAAAAACGCAATAAAAGTAATAACCTTACTTTGTCCTAACTCGACTTTGGCGGTTATCCACGTCATCCAATCCAATCATCACACAGGAGTATTCATCGATTTAGGCAGCCCCAATTTTTTGTTTTTACATGTTTGTGTGCGGATAACGCCCATTTTTTGTACACATCATAGTGTTAATATAACATACTCACATACCAAGTTTAATTTTTGTAGCTCATATATAAACGTCTTTATAGCATTTTCACTATAGTGAGTTTTATGGGAGGTGGGTGTGTTCGTTTGCTTATGATGCTTATTTCTTATGCACACCTTAGATTTGATATAGAATGCTCTCATAACAAGTTTTATTCCTGTAGCTCAAAAGAAAGTCTCTTTATAGAGTTTTGAATATTTAGGTTGCATGGAAGATGGACGTGTTCATGAGCGGATCACGCCCATTTTTTGTGGTAGTCTACAGTTTTATAAAAAATACCTCGATATCAAATTTTATTGTAGCTTAAGTACAACTCTCTTTGTAGTGATTTTTATTTTTTCGTGGTATGGGAGGCAGGCGTGTCTTACCAAGCTTAAATCATTTAAAAAAAATTACTTTTCAAGGCATATCGACCCCCCAACCCCACTTAAAAACCCCTAATTATGACATCACTCCTCAGCTGCTGCATCATACAATACTCTTAACTAATAATATTTACCGATTTGACACTTAGCTGGATTAAAATCGAAAGAACAGCTGATCTTGGCTTATGGGCCTCGTGAAGCCCAGCAGAGCCACTTACCACATCTTAGGTAGCCGAACATCCAAGGGTTAAAAACAACACAACACAAAGATATCATAGAAAAATTTGGTGTATTTTACTTTTTTCTTGTATGATATATAAACTGAATATTTTTTTAACACTGAAAATTTAAATTTCGTAAACTTATAAATAAACATCTTTGAGCTAGTTTCCTGGAGTATGTATGTTTTGCATCAAACTACGCCAATATGTATGAAAATTCCAAAAATTTACTTTAAGACTTTGCACACGTCTAGCAAAGCCAAAAATGCTCATAAGGAAAAATTTTTTTAGTAGAGATAACAACAGCAATTAATTAAAGTAAATAGCACAATATGTAAACAAGTTTTTGAACTTAACAAACAAATTTATTTTTTTATTATAAAAATTACTATAACAAAAAAAAAAAAAATTATCCACAACACTAAGAGCTAAAGTTATTCCATGGTCGGCGGCATCATATCTTTAGTAAATGTTTATCGACTTGCAAAATAGTCTGTCGAGCAGGAGTTTGTAATTTTTTTTAAATTTTATGCAATTTATGGGAATTGAAAAAAGCATTCGCAGTAATAAAGCAAAAAGAAAATAAACAAAAGTATTGCACAAAAATTTCATCTGCTGAACATACGCTTGGACGTATTGAATTCAACCCTTTGGCAGCTGATTAAATTAAAAAAAAAGATTAACATAAAGAAAAAGAAACAAATTAAAATTATGAAACTATTCCATTGTGATGGGTGTTACATTTGCATGCTTTTTAACATCAAAACATAAAATAATAAAAAAATTGTTGATGTCATCATAAATGATTTGTATGGTTTTGAAAAACAACTTGTAAAATCATGGCCAAAGTAACTGTGACAGGTGCTCATTGAAAAATCTGACTTCACTCTGAATGTTTGAGAAATTCAGCCAGACTGCAATAAATAAAAACAACAATTACTTACTGTCATTTCAGTAATGTTTGACGATTAACTCTGCAGTAAACATAATTATAAATACTTTTCACAAAGTTTTTTAATAAAATATTTTAATGTGTGACGGGTGCTACACATATTGTGAGGGGTGTAACTACTACTGTAACTAACTGCTAAAATAAAATTTTTTTCATGAATCCTGTTTTTAATGTTAATTCAACAACTACAACATTGCGTTTCTGTTATGTTTGGAGAAATACAAAAGATTTCAATAAAATCAAATTTAAAATTTTTCGCCTTTCTATACACACAGAGAAAACAGTGAAAACGTTTCTTGTCGCGAAAAGCAGCAACGTGCTACTTTTGAAAACATTTAACTTAGATATTGCTTCTCTAATGTTTATTTTCATTTTTAAAACGGATATTTCAAAATTAGCTTCTAAAACGTTAATTAGGTTTTCTTAAATAAAATGAGCTTTTAAAACGTTCGTTGTAAATTTTCAATTCAGGGGTCGAAATAACAGATTTCACTGTTAAATAACATCCAAAAAATTAAACTTTCAAATCAAGAGTCGATTGACTGTTGGTCTATATAACACGAAACTCATATAAAAACGTTCTTATTGAGATTTGATGACTGTTTTGGATGTTCAGTACACTTCGTTTAGTCGAGTGTACTGACGTGTGCGTATAGTACTCCATTTTCCTAGGTTCAATACCGTCAAAAACAACAAAAAATTTGTTTATATTTGAACATTTTTTTGTTTTAATAAAAATGATATGTATAATTTTTTTTTTTTCAATATTGTAAGCAAACTGATTTTGTAGGATAGTTTTGACAAAACAGTTAATGAAACAGAATTGAAATTTAAATTATTAAATTAAAATATTTTATATATACAAAGCTAGGGTACGAACCCACGTTCCTCGCAAGAAAGTCTAGCACTCTTCCACTGAAATATTGATAAGAATAAGATAAATATAGCAAAACACATTTAAAAATTATTAATAAGAGAAGACTAGGGATGTCTTGATGAATTTTCGGGGTTTTGTCGATCTCCGGATTTTCGGGATCAGAATGTCAACATGGCAGCCGTAATGTGTGGTGAGTTACTCTCACAGCCTGAGCTTAAGAATTGGTTTTCTGCTGCTTATTGTGCTGCTTGTACAGCATTAGCATGAATTAAAATACATGAATTCATTTATTTATTACTCTTTTTTAATTTCTCTTATCATAGCAATTGAATAGTGAAAAAATTATAAAAATCGGTTCAGTGGTTATTGAGAACACTCATGACCAAGTACGCCGTGAGTCTCCTTTTCTCTAATAGTATAGATAGATATAAATTAAAATTTTATCATAATAAGACTTTTGTAAATCACTTGAGATCAATATTAAGTATTATTATATGATACGTGTATTTAATTTATATAAAAAGCCAATGCCAATTAAGTAAAATATAAATACATTACCCATTCCATTTTGATCAGTCAAAATTATTCCTTCTCTTGATCAAAATGTGATTTTTAAGAAATTAAAGCATAAATTAAAGTGTTATCCTCTAACCTCTATCTCAATTTGTTGCATATAAAACCTGCAGTTGAGAAGAGTTTCAAAACTTGTTGGTTAGATTAAAAACTTTCTGAATTAAAAACAAAAAGTTCAATTTCTTTTACCAAAACTAAAGATAATTTGTATTTTTTCTATTATGAAACATTTGCGAACTGCTAGTAAAAACTTGATGAAATTTATCTTTGCAATTAATATCGCTTTTGCAATAAGGCTTATTTTCAACGTTAAGGAGGATATATTCGAACACTTTTCTAATGGCAGTAATTCTAGAAGCTAAAGAAAAGTAATATTATAGATCTTACATATTACTTTGATTTGTTAAAAAATATTAAACATCTGACAGAATTTTTCTCCGTTACTTGATCCTTTCAACGAGTTTATCAAATAAGTGATTGCTCAAAGTAGATTTCTTCCTTTTTATTTTTTCCAGCATAAAATTCAATGCGACATCACTTTTCATGTGTCGAGTACATAAGGTTTCGATAGTGACTTTGAATAGGTGGAGAACACAGGCAATCAAACTCATCAAGCAAAGAATAACTTTTGATATTTGTATACTGTCCTCAAACAAAATACATCTTACATGTCTATCATACACAGAGAAAAATAGTGCTACATAAAATCTATAAGATTTCTTCACGAACCAAATTAAGGTTTAAGCAGATTATGAAGCAAACAGGCAGTACATTTTTTTCCCGCTAAATGTATATTTTATTTATATATATTTGTATTTATATTTATATTTATAAATATTTTCCCTGAATATTTCGTTTGAAGCTTAAAGAAATACATTTTCCGTGCATACTTTCAGGATGAAAATTAATGTTACGGACGGAATGTTACGCGTTCAATATTAATTATATTTTGCCTATGCGGCGTAATTGTAATGCTTCCGGCTCATGAGCAATGATCAACATCGATGGTCTGGGTTCAATTCTCGCTAGCGGCTATAATTGTTTTGAAAATTTTCTTATGAATTGAAAACGTTAGACTAGCGTCATGAATAAGAGACCTTGAAATTTCATTCGCCGCCAAAGAAGTTTCACTTCAAAAAAAAAGAAGAAAACCTAGTAACTGTATGAGATTCCTTCTTAAACAAAATCAAAACTAAAACCTATTAGCTTTATGGGATTCTTTAACAAATATATATATATATATTTGTATATTCTTAAACAAATTTGAAAAGAAAACCTAGTAATTTTTCAAAAAAAATTTAAACAAATTTAAGAAGAAAAATTAGTAATTTTACAAGATTACTTCTTAAACCGAATCAAAAAGAAAACCTAACAGCTGTATGAGATTTCTTCTTAAATTAATTAAAGAAGATAAAGCCAAGTACTTTAAGAAGAAAATCTTCTGGGGTAAAAAACCATAGTGAAATCTTCTTAACTTTGTTCTATATTATTAGGTTTTTTGTGGTGATTTTTCTGTGTGTACTATTCCATCATGTCATATAATCTTAAATAAGGTTCTAATCTTTTTTGTGCTAAAATTTAACATGATGTTGTAAAATTTCGTTTATAAGTTTAAATTCTCTTTTGTGCTCAAATTTAATATTATGTTGTAAAATTTCGTTTTTATTAGTTGTTTTTGCTCTAAACATAAAGTCACCTGTTTAATCATAAAAGTGTTGCAATTGCGTAAAAAGCAACATGTCACAAATATTGATGTTTTTGCCCTCAAAAGTGAAATTTTACGATAAAAATTTGGAAAATTTTATTGGCTATTAAAAAAGTTTTTTTCAGCATTCCCGAGATTTAAATCGACTAATCCCTGGATTTTCGGGATTTTAAAACGATCTGGATTCTGGATGTCTGGAGAAGACAGATATTTCGGTATTCACTGATATTTTGGTCTGCTGCGTAAGAACTGTATTCATTTCTATGTGCTTCAGCTACAGAAAATAATAACGTTCATACAATTTTGAATTTTTTGTTTTAAAATAAAGTACGATTTTGTGAAGTATCTTCAATGAAGGAACAGCTTCTTTCTTTTGCAATATGCCAAAGAACTGCAATTGCAGCCACAGCATTTTTTGCAAAAATCTGAAGCAATTTTTTTTTTTTGTAAAAAGTCTTGACTATTTCTCTTGACAGAATTTAATGTCGTTGATATCTTTTCATTATGTCATTATGTTGCTGTTATCATTATGTTTTTCTTCGTATACCCACCATCACCGAGTATTGTAGCTCCCAAGGCGCTTGATTCATTTAAGCCTTGTTTTTAAAGAAGATGAATTATAAGTTTGAGAACCATGTGTAATACCTCTCCAACGAGCTACAATATCCAGAGTTTAGTGGTTGGAATCGACAAGCATCTGTATGTTAAGGGAGTAGAATCTTTATCCTTACCTTCATTCCACGCCTAATGCAAGCCGTGTTTAGCTTCATGCACCTTGATTTGCTTGAAATTTTATTTATCTATGGCTATCTTTTCTTAACGCCATTTTTTGAACAGTTATGAAGATAACAATGTTTAATAAAAGTAAAAATCTTGAAAATGGAGTCACTTTCAATAAATCGTATCTCCGTCATCTGTTACCCTATTTTTGTAAATGAAGTATCAGTAAAAAGCATTGAAAAGCGGTTTTCAAAACAAAATTTAATATTTATGGAATTTTTAAGCTAGAGGTGCCAACTTTTTGGAAAAATGTAATTTGCTTTAATTTACAATAAAATTTGAATCTAATTGTTGTTTCAAATCAAAAGCAACAAAATGTTCGACAAAATGAAAAACCGAACTTTTATGAGTTCATGAAATACAATTTTTAAACTTTCACGAATTCGATTTTTTAAATTCTGAAAAATCAATTTATCTTCTTCATAAAAATATATTTGAACTTAGCTCATAAGCGATAGAATATTTAGAATAACAAAATTAACTAAACTTAAATTTAAATTTAATATTTATTTATAAATGTTCCGCTTTTATTCAGTGTTGCCACCCATTTGCATATTGAAACACACTTATTTAAACAAAATCTTAACACACTTACACACAAATTCTAATTACTAGATATTATCCTTAATAAAATAACTAACTAATAAACATTTTTCTCTCTCTTTTACTTCATGTTTTTCAACCTTTTCCTACTAACAATATTGTCTTGATATCCTCATTATTTTCTTACTATTTGGTATTTCATTATGGTTACTTTTTTTTTGCTTTAATTCAATTATGCTTTGATTTTTGTGAATTATGTTTTTATGCAACAAAGTATATATTGCAGACCCAGATCTGATACTGCCGCGAGGTGAGCTGGAGTTTACAACGCTAGATCCAACGCTGAAGTAATGAATGAAAGAAATCAAAATAAGTCAAAAATAGAGATTATTTTTAAAGAATTTACTACTAGGCAGCATTTTTGAAGACTAAATAAAGAAAAAACAGCAGAAAACAAATAGAACTAAGTTAGACTTAAAAAATAGATTAAATATTTAAAACAATTGTTTATATAGAGTATAATTTTAAACTAAAATAACTAAGTAGCTATAAATATTTATAAACTCCAAAAAAAAAATTTCAGTGTGTACTCTACAATGGAAAATTAATGTGCTATAAAAAATGTTTAAATTCAAATGATAAGTATATTTACAAAAAAACAATATATATATATATATATAAAAAGAGTGAAGCAAAAACATTAAGAAGACGTATGAAAAAAAAGGAATATAGTTAAAATATGATCTTAAGTCTGCAGTAAATAAGTATGTTTGTATGTTTCGATGAGTGTTTAAAATGTTTGTTTAGAAACAGTAGCGACGGATGTCTGACAGATACAATTACATGAGAGTATTGTTGTAATAGCGAATTCTTCAGATATTTAAGCCATCTTAACTTACTTGTTACAACTTATAAGTGACTAAAACTAATATAACTGTATGTAATTAATGACAAAAAAACAACAGAAAATTAAGCTTATTTATGCTAAAAAACACAAATCAAAATTTAAATGTTAAACTGGAAATAGAATTTATTTAACTGAGTATTTAAGGCTTTGTGGAGTTTCATAAGATAAAAAATATAAATTAAACTATATGTAAATAAGTACAAAAAAATTACTCAAACATACATATTTATAAAATAGTTATGAAAAACATTGAAAGCCATATTTGTCGCAACATTTGCTACTTTTGTACATACAACTCACAACATTAAAAACAAAAAACAACAGCAACTACTTTTATGACTATCTACTATTTAAAATGTTAAGTTATGAAACATTTTTATCTATTTATAGTATAAGCATTTCTTAGATTAAGCAAGCAGAATCAAAAGAATTTACTTGTAAGAACCGTAGGTGAAGATTTAAGCAAAAAGTCGTTTGAAACAAACAATAACTTTACAGTTAAGGCATGAAAATAACTTTTTTTTATTAACTAACAATTCCAAAAATAGTGTAACAACATCAAGTACTGGAAATATACACAATAATCAATTTCAATTTACTCTAGAGTCTAGACAATGGAGTTTCGAAACCCTCATATCCTCTGTCCATCTACTCATTCCCAACTCCCAACAAACCAAAGCTGTTTCTACAATAATAAAATTGTTTGTTGATACTGTAAATGTTTAAAATAATTATGTCAACACTAAGATAAAAATAAATTACAAAACAATACAAAACAAAACCTATTTTAGTTTAAATTAAAATGATTGTAAAATTAACTCTTGAATATACGTATAAAAACATATATTTATTAAAGCAGCAACAACAACAACAGTATTCAATGTTAAATTTTCAAAGAATTGATTTCCAACAACAACATAAGTAAATAGATAATAGTAAATTGATAAGGAATAAAAATGAAACTACATTTAAAATAACAAAAACAAAATACAAAACAAAAAAAAAAAAAAAATACAACTATAAAAATCTTCTTGTAAAACCTTTAATGGATTCCATGTTATGTGAAAACGACTAAAGAACTACAAAATAAAATAAAAAAATTATTGAAAATCAAGTGTAACTCTGTGTTTTTTTTTTTTTTAAAAACCAATTTAAGAAGTATTTCAGCCAAATTCTTGGGAAATAGTCATCGAGTTGAAGCTAGGTACTACTGAACATTACAAAGATATTTTAAGACATACTTTAAAAAATTTTTGACGCTGCTACTTTATTACATATCGTCATTCATTTTTTTTTACGAGCAATAAAATATTTTATGTGAAAAGAAAATCAATTTATTAAACCCTAAACCTGAAAGGTCAGGGTATATTAACTTTGTACAAACGTTTGTAACGCATAGAACGAAACGAGTCCGGTATAGAAAAGTATATATATTCTTGATCAGCATCACCACGTGAGTCGAGCTATCCATGTCCGTCCGTCCGTCCGTCCGTGTGTTCGTCTGTGTGTTGCCCGTATACACAGGATAAGAAGAAGGAAATGAGATAATTGAATAAAATTTGGTACACATGGTCAAAAGAATCCAAGGATCTGCACTATTGAATATTTTTTGAATCCGCCCACGGACACGCCTACCTCCCATACAACGCAAAAATGTAAAACTGCATAACTCAGCTCATAAAAAGCCTGCAACAATAAAATTTGGTATGTATGTGTTTTGTATCAACACAAAACTGGTTTCGAAAAATGGGTGTCATCTGCTGACGCACACGAGCACCTCCCATACAACCCAAAAATTGAAAACGCTATAAATAAGCCTCTGTTTAACCTACAGAGACAAAATTTGAGACGTTTGATTTTTATGACAAAATAAAGATGATTTTGGAAAATGGACATTATCCGCCCACGGACACGCCTACCTCCTATACAACCCAAAAAGTTCAAAACTGAATAAATAAGATTATATTTGTCATAGAGATATCAATTTTGGTATATTATACCAAAACTAAGGTGTGTTAAAAAATTGGGAGTAATCCGTCCGTGAACACGCCCACCTCCCATAGCGAAAGCACAATAAAATCATTAACTGTGAGCTACAGGAATAAAACAGGAATGGTATGTGTAAATTTATCATCAACATTTAAATGCATATAAAATATTAATATATATAATATATATATATAGGCGTATAATATATAAATGGGCGTTTCCGTGGGTGGATATATAAATATTAATATATATATCCACCCACGGAAACGCCCATTTTCAATAATATTATTATTTTTGTTTTTTTTAAAGTAGGTTTAGGGTTTTCCATAGTCGGCCTAGACCGACTTTAGACTTTCAGTACTAGTTTTTTTTTTTAATTTTCATAACATGTTAATTATGAAGTTAGTATTGACGTCAATAAAACAAAAAAACAGCATCTCATCCCACACTCCATCTCAAAATTTGCAAGGGTGAGACTAAAAACTTAAAAATTATGTTAAATATGTAGGTTCTTATGTAAGAACTAGAACAATTAACCTTAGAATGGTAACGTAAGTAAAATTCACGTATGGAAGGGACGGGCATATTTTCAATTCCCAAATACGCATAAGCCCCTTGCTATAAGCCCCTTCATGTAGCTTTCGATCGATTGCACCCAGCTGTTACTTTGTTTTTGTTTTGAAAAATCAAATCAAGACAGTTCCAGTCATGCAACAAGGAGAGTAGTTGTACCATTTGGGCTTTATTTTTGGATTTGGAAATATTTAATTTTCTTTAAGTTTTAAGCTTTTTTATTACATGCACCATATGTATCAGATTTCACGGGACATACCGCATTTTGCTTGTTATTTCAAATGTCTCGTCGGGACACGATGGGTTCCGTATTTTCAATAATTTTAATAAATGCCATATCTATAGATAAGGAATGTAACAGAGCTTCGACTTCGGTTCCGAAAGGTCGGAACTTCCGATTGATTTTTCACCTCCGACTCCGACTTCGGCTCCAAATTTACCTACATATTACCTACATATTTCACAAGAAGAATATTTCACGAGCGCAGTTCTTCGTTAAATAATTTGAATTGCTTATAAATTGTCTTGCGGAGATTGCAATTCGAAAATTCGAAAATGCATTTTCACTCAATTGATTAATATTTATTGTGTCTTCCAGGATCAGTTGCAAGTGAGCAACTTTTTAGTAGTGTCGGTCGCATATATGAGCTTTTGTTTATTAAGTACAATTTAGTACTTTTAGAGTCACTTCATTTGGCTAAGACAAAACTTAATACATACTAGATATTTTCCTATTATTGCGTACCTACGCACTCGTCTGTAATATTTACATAAAATTTTCAGTGCTGATTAAAGATGAATGATGTATACTATACTATGTTAATTATTCTTTTATAATTCAAAACCTTAACAGTTAACCGACCCCGACTTCGGCTCCAATTCAGACTCCTACTATTGATAGGGATGTTACGGAACACTTTTTTTCAGTTATTCATAATTGCCAGGAGAAGGTTTTTACTAAAGAAAAATACCCGACTTTCTCGACTTTTGTGAAATCCCTCCGGAAAAGTCGGGAAAATCGAAAATTGATTTTTGTATGGTTTTTTGTGTGCACTTGCTCGGAAATGACTTTTAGAATAGAAAAATAAAAAATTCTTAGCGGAAAACTCTGAGAATTCCGCACTTGTCGCGAAAAATTTTACTGTTTTTTTTTTTATGAAATTTTGAATTTAATGGCATGATTTGATGTTTTTGGACATTGTCAAAGTGAAAAATTCGTTGTGAAACTTGAAAAACTTGCGAAATGTGCTTAGAACTTCACCGCATTATTTACATCTGAAGGTGACATCGATCGTGCTCATGTTATAGAATCTGAATCATCAGAAATTATGCAGCGGTGTGCGGTTGTTCGTCAAGAAACTGATGAACAATGTAATTTCAGGTGCGATTATCAAGGGCAAATTCAAAGGAGAGGTAGCTAGTTCTTATCCCACGAATTCCAATTATTCCAAAAGAGTTTTGGTTCTGATTCCTTTACTTATTAATTTCAGTTGTTATTTTATTTATTGACCTTCGACTTTGTTTACGTTTACGTTGTTCAGGCTTTAGGTCCGTTTTTGTCATATAAAAATATCAGTTTTTATTATAAACTTATTTTATTTTATGTCCTACACAATATTTCGACTTCCATCTTCAGGGTTAATTTAAAAAATTTTATTAGTCTACATTTAGATAAAAAAATTTAACTTTTAAAATTTACTTTTAGAAACAATTAGAACATAGCATATATATATGACTAATCCAAACATTTAAACACTGTACACTAAGCCGGATCGATTTTGTATGGAGAAAAAAAAAGTTATGCGGACACCGACTCAAAAGTTAGAGGGTCTCTTAAAAACTATTTCTGCATCATTTTTTTTTTTTTTTATCTGAATAGCTTGAAAAATAAATATTTTATGGGTGTTTAAAAGAAACATCTTTTCGAAAATGATGAAAAATCGACTTTTTGGGGTCTCAAAAGAGTTTGTGAGAACAACAAATTTCAAAGTTTTTTTAACCAAGAATTGTGTACTATCACTATCTTTACTTTTTTGCTTATCTTCTGTATGCATTCTGAAGAAAAAAAAAAGTTATAGGCAAAAAACTTGATTTTTTGGCTAAAAAAAGGGTTCAGGAGAACCAAAACCGCTCCATGGGGATTTCTCCGATCCAAAAAAAAAAAAAAAAAAAGAAATAGTTTTTAAGAGTCCCTCTAACTTTTGAGTCGGTGTCCGGCGATATCTAAATTTCGATCCGGCTTACTGTACACTAAAACAGATTATCTCTTTTCGTCGTCGGAAAAAGAAAACCGACGACATTTAAGGAATGCGTAAAAAATAATTTGGTTAAAAATTTTTAGTTTTGAGAAAAATTCAAATTCGAACAATTAATAATCTCTCCTCAAACCAAATTTCTTTGAGGGTTTTTGTATACAAATTTTATTTCTGTTTTAAAAGGTTAGGAATCCCCTGAAGTGAAAACGCCATTTTTTAAAATGGTTTGTACATCTACAGCCTAAGCCTGATGTAATGACATCTGAACCGTTAAAATCGATCTTTTGGTCTGGAAGGAGTTAAAGTCACAAAAAAACTCTAAGCGTATTAAGTATATATATGTTTTTCGATGGTATGGTATATAAATGAACAAAATATGGTCGATATAGAGCGAAATTAAACAAATAAAATTTTTCCACCGTTTTTTTTTTTCACTCCTTAGAAAAAATTCGTTTAAGGTTAGATCCAAAATATGTGAAATTGCCATATAAGACAAACCAATTCTTAACAAAATTCTTACTGAAATGAGATTCGATCTCTACATTATAGTTATTTATAACAATTATGGTTATGTAGACAAATTGCACATGCATATTTCGTATAAATTTGAGAATTTTTTTAAATCAGTCAGTTTAAAGGATAGTCCTTAAGCTTTGACCTTAATTTAATCAAAACTATCAAAAGCCATAAACGATACTTAGTTTCTCTGGTGACGATATGTAATTCAATACTACTTGTTGTTTTACAAAACGCGCAAAGACTGAAGACGGCTAATCGTATTAGTGGTAGAAACACAGAATGACCAGGACATTGTTAACTATAAGGAAAACTTCAAAAGGAAGGCCATTCGCTGCAAACTTACAAACGGGTCGAACAAATGCACGATATTCATATATCGCAATAACTGTCTAATTAAATCTACCTGGACAATATTCTCTACTAGTAATTTATAAAATAATCATTTTATTTTAATACAGTTATTATAATATATTTTGTTACAATTGAGGTTAACTAAAATAAACACTTAAAGAACTTAACAAAGGCTTAAAATCAAGTGTAAGCAAGCGTTGTGCCTGCCAGTGAGTATAACAGAATGTAACTGGAATATCTCTTCTGCCATATTATTTAAATGTTTGCTCCTTGCAAGCATAATGGTATCAAAATCCTTATTCTGTAACTCAATCACATTTGAACGCGTCATTTTGAAATGAAGCTGAAATGAGCCACAAATGCACAAACAAGCAAACAATTTCAGTGAATGAATCGTGCAACCTAGATGGAAAGCTATACAAGCTGTGTAGAATTCTTCAGAGCTGCATCGGCAGCAACAGGCAGATAACAGCAATTACAATAACAAAAACAACAACTGAAATTTAAACGCTGACAACATGCAGTGACGGTGCATTACCGACTGCAACAAGAATCAACAACAACAACCAACAACCAACAACAAAAACATCAAATATTAACACTCAGAGCTGTGGAGCTAAGCACCTGATATGAAGTCATTTTGAGAACATCCAACCTAGTCGTAGGCCTGCTAAAGCATACATACACGTATGCATACAAAGCCTGCTAAAGGATACTTAATTGAACTCAATGAACGAAATGTGAAAATGAATGAAGCAAAAGACAGCAAAATTTGCCCGCCCAGTGGTAAATGGAAGCATTACAAAACTGACTATATTTGAAATGCAATGTAGCTGAAGTCCTTCAATGCATGTTTATAATTATCTCGCTTAGTCATTGATGACATTTAAATAACATTGTAAGTGGAAACCGTTAGGGTTTTCGTTAAATTAAGATTAAAAAATTACTAACTTTGCTCTTCAAGCTTATAGAAAATGAGATAAAGTTGCTAGCGTGAACAGTAGCTTTGTACCTAAATCATGTCAAAAATTAAGATTTAAAAATAATATAAAAGTTAAGTATATAAATTACAGAGATTTTGTAAAAGGAAAAAATGGTACCCTTGAAGAACAAAGTTTCTTGTACATTTTCCTTAACTCAGAATGTTATCTTCTTATATATATAAAATCAAATGTTTGTCCTCCTGCCTGTCTGTCTGTCTGTTCCGTATGGGCTCGCGCTCCGTTTATCCGATTTGAGCTGAAATTTGGACACCGAGTACCTTTCATAGAAAGAAAGAACATCGGTGGTATAAAAAAGTGGGCGGAAGTACGTGGGCGTGGAACTCTATAATAACTTCTAAGCTCCTGGACCGATTTCAATGAAATTTGGTATGAAGGTTCCGCTGCTCCCAAAAGAAAACATAAGCCATAAAAAACACTTCGCAAGAGGGCGCTTTAAGTTATGCGTTTTTAAGACTCAATAACTCCTAAACTCTTGGACCGATTTCAATGAAATTTGATATGAACGTTCAACTGCACCCAATATAAAGCATGGTTACAAAAATGGGCGAAAGTACCTATGTCGGCGTGGCACTCTATAATAACTCCTAAACACCTGGACCGATTTCAATTAGAATTGGAAGGAAGATTCGGCTGCGGCCAAGATAACATAGGCTATAAAAAATTCTAAAGACTTCCGTAAGAGGTCGCTTTAAGTAGTGCGTTTTAAAGACTCAATAACTCCTAAACGCTTGAACCGGTTTCAGTAAAATTTGGTATCAACGTTCAACTGCACCTAAGATAAAAAACAAAATATAAAAAAATTCAAAGACTTCCGCAAGAGGGCGCTTTAAGTAGTGCATTGTTAAGACTCAATAGGTCCTAAATGACTTCACTGATTTTACTTAAATTTGGTACGTGAAATAGCTTAACCCTGCAACAGAACTGAGGCTCTTTAAATTTCAGAAAACTTCCGCTAGAGGGCGCTTTATTTAATCAAATATGCTTGGCTCATTTACGTCAAAACGGGTGAACCATTTTTGGTGAAACTTGGTAGGCATTGGTATCTGTTACTGAAATAGATCCTACGCTTTAAAAGTTCTTTCGACAAAAATCAAAGAATGAGCCGAAGTCAAACGAAATCAAGAACCAGAGACGAACGAAAGAAAGAAGTTTAACGAATACGAGCAGAAGCTATAAAAAGATGAAAAATATTAACCGAACAGTATCGACCAAAACCGAAGTTGAACGAAGACAATCCAAAAACCGAATCGATGCTTAAAGAATTTTTAAAATTGGAATTTTTTTGAGATCAAATTGCATATTAAATGCTTGCTAAGAATATATTTAAACGCATTTTTCTCGAAATGACTTTTCAACCTGTAGTGAGAAAAAAGTTTCTATGAATATGATAAAATATATTTAGAAAAAAATGGTTAGACTTTAATCTAGAGAATGCCTTTCTCTAAATGTGATCCTTAAAATTCTCTAAAAATGATAAAAAGCTTCTATAAAAAGAGAAATACATAAAAGTATATCGATTTTAGAGAAAAAGACTATTTATTTTTGAGAAAATATTTGTTTTTATTGAGGAAAATACTTCTCACAGTGAATTTTTTATCAAAATATAGGAAAAACTTTTTCATTTTCAATAAATTTTTATCGATAAATGAGAATTTTTTTTTGTGCGAGAAAAATATTTATCATTATAACACTAAGGGAAAAAGTTATGTAGTCAGTACAGAGACAGCTATGTAAAATCTATTCACTGCAACTTGTATGAGAACGCAACGAGGGCAGTATTTACTGAGTAAAGGGAGCGTGTACTGACTACATATCAATTTATTCACTTTTAAAAATGAATAAAAAATGTATTCAATACATCATGTTATGTGTTGAATACATAGCAGACTTCAATAGATACAAGCAACGTGTACTCAATCAACGTGTTATGTAATTTTTTACAAAAACTTTACTCAATACATAAAATATAGACTCAGTACACGTCCCCCTTATACGATTGAAGTGACACATTTATTCAGTACATAACATATGGACTCAGTACACGTATCTCTTGCACATCGGAACACGATTTTGCTGTTTTATGACATTCGTTTCTTGATTTTCAAATAAGCAACACCTGTAAAGCCTCTAGAAAATCAGAGCAGGAATGAGTTTATCCACTGTACTCTAGAACAAAAGCGATGATTGGATAAGAATTAAATGGCTGGGTTTCTATAAGTAATTGCCAATTATTTTGTGAAATCTAGTCATTTCTTTATAAAATTGTTTATTGCATTTGTTGAGAGGGTGCTTTAGGCACAGGCATGAATTGTGTATATATTCAATACATGGAATTATGAACAAAAAATATATAATGAATACATTATGCATGTATTCATTGCATAAAACTATGCATTTAAAATATGTAATGAGTAAATAATGTATGTACTCATTGCATAAAATTATGTACTCCAAATATGTAATGAGTAAATTATGTATGTACTGAGTCAATAATTTATGTAATACGTACATAAGATCTTTACTCATTACATAAAATTATGAGTACAGTGAGCATGTACTCACCACATACATCCATGAATTCACGACACATATTTATGCGTTAAGTACATAAAATTCTTTATTGACTACATAACCGCTTGAAAGCATTATGTAGTCAATAAAGATTTCAACATGTACTCAATACATGAAAAATGTAAAATTTTTGTGTGCAGAAAACTATGTGATGAGTACATAAATTTATGTATTGAGTCCATTGGTTTTTCCCTCTGTGAAGAGACATTGAAATATTTCCATTTCCTAGAAGTGAAGAAATATATCTTCGAAAATGTGAAAATTTATTTTAACTAAAGAAAAATTTATTTGAAAAAGACAAAATTGGAAATTTGACGGAAATTTGAATACTTTCGACGGAAGGAGGGGGCAAAACCCCAAAAAACGATAATTTAAAAAAATTTAAAATTGAATTGATAATTGTTAAAAATAGTGTCAAAATGATAGCAGTTTTGAAAATCGTCCTTTTTCTGTGCTCGAGGCACAACCCCGAGTAACACCAGGTTATATCCGCTATTTCGAATTTAAAACTGTAAATAGCTATTAGTTTTATTTTATAAAATTAATCAAAGATAAATAAATGAAAGAAGCAAATTAAAAAGTTTAATAAATATTTTAGGCAAAATCTGTATTTATTGAAATTGTGTATAAAAAAAGCAAATTACCTAAAAATAAAATATAAAAGCCAACTGCTACGCTCGACTGGAGTTTGCTGTTTTACATTGATTACATTGGAATTTGAAATAAATGCTTATTTATATGTGTATATGGGGGTTGGTATTTCTTATATTTCTTAAAGAATTACACACGTTATAACTTACGTTATATATATTACTTATTATATAAGCCGATTTGCTTCACTGCTTATATAGCCTTGCTCCACGAAATCCAAAAACGTTTCAATAACTCATCTGTTCCTCATCTGTTGTAGAAAATCTTTACACGGAGAAAACTGTTTGCTAAATTTGTATGGAGATTAAGCAAAACTTGAGCATAATTCTCAGCCACTTCAAAATATTGCTTATTTTCAGCAAAAATCAAGCAAATTTTGCTATTTAAATTTATAATAACTTAGCAAATTCTCGCTTGAATTAAATCAAAATTTGCTTTTTCGATTTATATTAACTGAGCAAATTTTTGCTTGAAACAAATCAAAGTTTGCTGTTTCGATTTATAATAACTGAGCAAGTGTTTGCTCGAATCAAACCAAAATTTGCTATTTCTATTTATAAAAAATAAAAAATAAAAAAAAAACAAATTGGCCATTTCGACTGGGAATCGAACTCGGGCTCCGAGCATGCTAAGCCACACTCTTAACCTGCATGCCACAGTATTTCTTTTTATAGTTCGAATTTTGTTTTATATTTCAATAACCAAGCAACTTTTTGCTTGAATCAATTCAAAATTTGCTTTATCAATTTATAATAACTGAGCAAATTTTTGCTTACATTGAGCCAAATTTTGCTTTTGTCTGAACAAAATTACCTTATAATAACTTAGCAAAGTTTGGCTTGAATCAAATCAAAACTTGCTATTTGAATTTATAATAAGTAAGCAAATTATTGCTAAAATTTATCTTTATTTTGCTTTTTTCAAATTATATGAGAAGTAATTTCAATTTAGAAAACGTTTTCTAAAATCAAACTGCTATTGAGCAAAATTTTGCTGATTTGCGTTTAAGCAAAGTAATGGCTTGATTCAAGCAAAATAATTTTCTCCGTGTAGAATATTCAATTTTTGTTAAGAATCAAAAAATCTATAAAAGTTCAAATGACTATACTGTACCCTTAGATATTCGCATTACATCGGATTGGACGTAAAATCCAATCGAAATTGGAAAACCATTAAAGTGTAAATAATTCACCTGTGGCTGATGTTATATCCAAACAATCCGTGAGCTCAATAACACACCTGTCACTTAACATATATGTACTGTGTTTATATGCAGAGTTAACTCGGAGTTAACCCTGCATAACTTTAATCGGGAGTTGAGTTGAGTTTCGTTAAATCCAAGAAAACTCCACTAAACTTGCGATTCATGTTTTTAAATCGACGAAAAACCTAACCCCGAGTTAACTCTGCATGTAGACACAGTTATAGTTCCATTGCATACCATGATGGTTCAATGGATTCATCAAATCCAGAAGTGACCCAAGTACCCACCTGTGACTTAAGATAAATCCATTGCTTCGAATTGGCTATAGAAGACTACAATTTTATTAAAAATCGATGGAAGTTATAAAAGTTATCATGACTATTCTGTACCCTTATAAAACCCAATTCATACAATTGGCCAAATAACCATCCTTTTCTTTCCAAATGCTTCATGAATCCATAAAAATCCTAATAACCCACATGTGCACTTAAATTATAATCCCATTGCATCCGATTGGCCGTAAAAATAATCCGTAGTATTCGTTTTTAAAAAAAAATTTCTTTTGAATGTGGAGAACCTATTTTCTCAAATGTATTCAAATGTATTTTTTCCTTTCATATCTCTTATATTTATTTTTCTTAGGATTTGGTCAGTTGAATGTGATTCTTTAGTATGTTGGTGTTTATAAAGATTTCTTTTAAAATTTATAACATCGTAAATAGACTTTTGTCACATTTCACATAGAGTTCTGCATTTCAAAAGCATCAACTAAAATTTTTTACCAGCAGGACGATTTAAATGAATATATATGCAAATGTATATAGATCAATGTACATGTGGATGATGTTGTTTTTTTGCTATTGTTGGTTGTCATGCAAGTCTGCGAACTACATACTAGATGGCTTCAATCTTTAAGGAGTACAAATCATGCGTCACTCATCTATGTATCTGTCTGTCTATGTAGGTGAGCCACATTGCATCTTAAGTATGAGTGCTTGCAAGTGTTCAACTGTATACAACACCGTTATGATGTTTGCTGTTAAGGTGGTAGTAATTAAAGTGCAAAGGACTATCGGTGCACATAATTTATGAGAACTTTGTTGAGCTCTTACTCATAACGTATGCATTTAAACTCAGTGCGTGTCAAACAGCAGAATACGACCAGCAAGCGATGTAAAATGCTTATTATTAAAACTTTGGATTAATATGTTTACGATATGGTGCACTTTAATCAAGAATTACAATTTTTATGATTAAAGCAGATAGATAAAAAATTCCAATTAAATAATTTTCCATTCCAATACCTTTTGCAAAAAAATGGTTTTGTAGTTCCAACTTAAAGGTCAAGATTTTTAGAAACTTTAATTGGAGTTAAAACAAAAAAATAATAAACAAAAACAAAAAAATTCCAACAAACAAATTACAAAGAGCTTTTGTCAAAATCCAAAAATACGTTTTTTGCCCTTTTCGAAATTTGGTACATTTTTAATATTTTACTATATTAATATTTTGGAAATGTCGTCAAATTCTAAAGAGCTTTATTTATGGAAAAAAAATCAAATTAAGGCGCCACACAATAGTGTCACTAGCTATAACAAAGGTGCCGTGTTCGGCCTAAGAGCAATTGCCAAGGGTCAAATACAAAATCTGGTCAGGTGAAAATAAAAACAGGAACACTTTTATAAGTGCTTGAAAAAACCCTAAATATTACCAAAAATTCTAATTTTAGTCTTAAGGAAATGGTACCGTTGAAGAAATAGATTGATCAAAATTACATCTGTGCATTTATTTAGTCAAAAATATATTAATGAATATTTAATTCATTAAGTTGTTCATATAATTCTTTGTACTTGTTATATATTATTGAAAAATAAGTTTTCACTGTTTTGGACCAAAGATGATGAAGGTGGTCCCTTATGTAGTTTAGCGCGCTAAGTTCAAATATGCAGTCCGTTATGACTTAGAATTACGTCTTACAGCGCGGTTTGTATGGGATCGTTTCAACAAATTTTTTCAAAGCCATGAAACGTTTTTGAACAATACTTTAGGGTATACCTACAGCCTTTAATACTCATCGCTCAAACATTATATATATATTTTAAAATATCAAATATATCCTGGGCTAAACGAATATCTTATTTTGAATTTTATCAGTCAGATATTAAAGTCAGAAAATAGCAAAATCTAAGTAGAAAAATTTACATTTTTATATAAGAAAATCCATCATTAACTGATTATGTTGTGTCTGCTGCTTTCTTTGTTTTTGTTTCCTTGTTTTTGCTTGTGTTGTTTTTGTTTTGTACGAACTGATTCACAGCATTCGTTCTCAACTCAGCGTTAAGAGGACGCATTGAAAACGACTTTGATCATATTTCGTTTTTTGCTATTATCCAATAGATGACTCTGTCTATACGGCTGACATGTTATATGCCTCCATCAGAGCAAGCGTTGGTAAGTGAGTCTAGTAGAAAGTAGCAAAACTAAATATGAGAAATGAATCACCTTTATTTTCGATTTAAGAAATGATTCAGGTTTCATTCTGGATCTATTGCTATTTTTGTTTTCAGAGCAAAATAATTTGGATGATCAGCCATCTGCTCTTTTGAGTGTAGCTCGCAAACTATACATCGGGCACCATTGGAAAGGGCATTCGCTCAGCTTAAGACGTATTTACAATTTTTAAAATTCGGTGTCTACAATTTCTTATGAAATTATTAGTAAAATTTAGTGTAGCTTGCAAACTTTATATCGAACAGAGACAAAAATGGCACCAATTGAAAGGACATTTGTTAAACTTTCTTTTTAAGGGGAGGGTAAGGTTTGTTTTGTCTAAAAAATACCTAATTTCATAAATTTTTTAAGAAAAACTTAACACTGTAGGTTTTTTTATATATTATTATATACCACTACAATATTTGAAGAATATTTAAAATAATTTTTGTTCAAAACTAGAGAGAAATAAACGGTTTATTGTAGATCTCCGCAGGAGCCTCGAAAAAGTTTTTGTGCGGTGACCAGCGTACAGCATCACTGGATCATCTGAAACCAAAAAATCAAAATGCTTCCTTTAGTTTATTACTTTATCTATCCAGTCTCGTCGAGTTTTTTTTTTTAAATTTTTCAATTTTTGGCAACATTTTAAAGCCAAAATGACGATTTTTAATGAAATTTGAAAATGTTAGTAATTAAAAATTTTTAAAAACTCGACGTTACTAGAGAGCTATTTACCTGTGGAATATGTGTAAAAAATTTCAAAACGATCGGTTCTGTAGTTTTTCCTGTATGCTAGTTTTTTACTTTAAAAATGACATGTTTGGGAAAATCGACTTAAAGTTTTGTGCACGTAGGTTATTACGTTCGAGTACCACTTAATTAAAAATTCATATCTTCGTCGGTTTTACTCGGATTGACCTTAAATTTGGACACAATATTTATGAAGTGTTGTGCATTCATATAAAAAATTATCTAAAAAAAAAGTTAAAAAACCTAACCCACCCCTCAAGTAATGATTCTTCTTTCAATGAACTCAACCAATCAAACTTGACGAAATGATCGAAAGAATTTGACATTTTGCTTTTATCTTTTTGCTTGCTCTATTTATCGTGCTTATTTTTTTGCTTTTTTGTGTTTTGGTCTCAATAAGAAGTTCATAACTTGAGTGTTATTAATTTTTTTTTTAATTTCGGAAGATGTATATAAAAAATATCTGCAAAATGGACAAAACAATCGTACCAAAGAGAAAAAGTAGAAAAATTAACTTCTTAAACTGAATTCTACGTCTACACTTACGATACTATCGAAATTGTTTATTTTTTTTTTTCCTATCAGGCCAATTTTTGGTGATATAGGCAAAAATGTAAAAATCTATTCGTTTTCTATTAATTGAACCATACCTTTTAAACGCATTGGCCGATTTATGTAGCATCTGAAAGGATTTAAAAATCAAGGTTAGGCCTAACCCATTTGCTTACTGGAATTTATTTAATTTTTTGTTTTGAAAATATTGACCTTCAAAGTTTAAAATTTTTTAAAATTTCACATAATTTGTCTGTTTACAACTCTGTAACTTCTAACCTTTCCAAGTAATTTGAAAGAGTTTATTTTTATCGGATGAACAATCTCTGGAATTTTAGAAAACATTTATCTTTTTTATTTTATTTCAATTATTTAAATAAATTGAAATTGAATAAATTTAAATTTCTGATAAGGTACTGTTTTAATTATTTATGGTTAATTTAATTTATTAGCTTTCCAAATTCATGAATGCTTTCTTTCATGCCTTTCACATAAGCTATATTGTTAACATGGAAGTAATGCATGGGCCTAAAATCGATAATACTGCCACTTTTGTTTAAATATCATAAAACTAATTCTTTAAAAACTTAATAAATGCATCAAGTTGTCAGCAATTATGTGAAAATTTTCAATTTAAAGCAATTTGTGCAATGAATACTCTGACGAGTGTAACACTTGCAATGACATTAGCAAGAGCAACAAATTGTAGAAACGTGACGAAATTTTATTTTACTTTTGGGCAGATATTGTACAAATTTTTACTACATATGCACACACACACACGCAAACGTTCTCATTGGAAATGGGCAAAAAACTTGCTGTTAGTGTTGTTGTTATGATGTTGTTCTGTGCACTACTCGCCGCATGTCCAACACATTGTTGCCCATACTTTTAGAGCTTTACGCTTCATTCTCTAGATCCAGCTCATGTACTTGCTTGTATTAGTATTTGTAACAAGCTTGTATTAAATTGCTCTTATGTCAAATTTCAGTGAAACTTAGAGACCATCTATAATGAAATCTAAAGCACAGCACTCCATAGACTTCAAGTTGGGTTTTCATATAATTAAGGAGATACATAACTGCAGTACAAATGCACTTCAATAGAACACTCATAAGGCACACACACACACACAAACACACTCTAAAGGATCATTGTTAAGAGAGAAAGTAACAAAATATAAATTTATTATGTGCTTGTTGAATATACTTTCATGAAGGAAGAAGGTATTACAATTGGTATTGTTAACAAAGGATGTGCCATGAGGATTTATTGTGATGAATTAATGTGAAATCAATATTTGGACAACATTTCTTCGTTCAAATAATGTTAAGCCATTACTTAAAAAATATTACAAATTATTGTTTTACTTTTTTTTTCTTTCTGATAAATTTTTGTTGATAAATTCTAAGGCTTACATAAAAAGTAGTAGAGCAAAAATTCAATTCACTTACCTTTAACACAATTAAGAGATTAATTAAATGCCTGGAACATTGAAATTCAATTGATAAAGTAAATTTTTAAAATAACGTATAGGTGTGAATTTGAATAAAATCTGCTGACAGACACGCATATCTCCTAAAAACAAATTTCTTTGAAAAAAATTGCTGTGAATTTATTGACCTTTGATATAATTTATTGTTAAGAATAGTAAAAGCGGGCTTCAGGTAATTTTTTTAAAAAATATTTATTTTTTTTTCCGATATTTCGAACTCCGTCGGAGTTCATTCTCAAGGAAAATTGTATAAAAAAATTTTTAAAACTAACTTTTTGACATTAAGCGCATAACACCACAACGAACAAAACTCAAAATACACATTGAAAGACAAAACAATTGAAAATTATTGCATTTAAATATTGCACTTCTTGTGTCTCCGCATTGCTGTCGTCCAATGTTATTAAATGAATCCTTTGAAATTTTACACATATGTTGTAAAGGTAATAAAAAAAATTTAACATGAGCCACCACCTAACTTTCCACCTTCCATAAAAATGCTAATGACGTATAATAAAATAATGAATTCTTGGAAGTTAGACACGTAAACATCAAAAACAAAAGGAGCTTTTTGTTTAACAAGTAGTTAAAATAAATAGTATTTTGAATACAGTGCGTTAAGAAGGGAAATGACATTCGCGGCAGAGAAAACAGACCTTATTTTAAAAATTCATAACTCAGTCAAAAACAAACATTTTTTCAAAAATTTTTATTTGTTATTATCGTAGAGAATTGAACAAATTAGAAGAAAAAAAAATTCAGAAAAATATATTTTTCACTCCAACATGGTTTTATAGAGCCCCAAACTGGCGGCAGATAAAAAAAGGGGGCCTCGTGGTTGTAGGGAGTCGCAAAAATTGTCCGCCTTGAAAAAAATGACTTTTTGGAAACCTTAACAAAATTGGTTATCGTATGATAGAAGCTTTTTGCAATTTTTGGTGATGTTCTAGATTTTAAGGTGTGTTTTTTTGAAAAAAAATACTGATTTTAAAAATTCATAAAAAATCGAAAAAAAATTTTTAAAAAAGCTCGTGTCAAGCGAATTAAGTTTACAAAAATACAAAAAAAAAAAATCGTCAAAGAATGAACTCGCTAGTATCGCAACCAGTACGAAAAACATGGTTTCGAGATAAACGCGTTCAAAGTTTGTGAACAAAGAAATAAAAGGTTGAAAAAGAAAAATGCGCTCTCACTAATCCGGCTGTAACTTTTGAACTAGTATAAATTTTTCGATGCAATTTTTAGAATTATAAAAATATTAACTAAAATACAAAATTATAAAAAAATTATTTGATTTCAAAAAACGGCCAAGGTCATGTCACCTGTTTAAAAAAAATTCAACTTCATGTCGTTGAGTGTTACGTATCGTATCTCAAATATTAACTATAGTTTAGTCCAAGGATGCCCAGCGCCTAATTCTTTCCACTCTTTGCACTCTTTACAACAACTTCGATGTTTTGATGATTGTTGTAATTCGATGAATTCAGTTTGAAGTTAAATCATTGCTTCTTATTGATTTGTTGTTTTTTTAAAAGCAAAAGGTCTCGGTCAGCATTCGTGTTGTTGTTTGTATGTCCTTTTGTTATTTTGCTTGGGCACTGCCAGCATTCGTGTTGTTGTTTTTAACATGCTCCACTCTTTACAACAACTTCAATATTGCAATGATTGTTGTAATTCGTCGAATTAAGTTTTCAGCTTCTTATTACTTTATTGTTGTATTTGCGCACATTGAAGGATTCGTGTTGTTGTTTGGTGTGTTCAATATTTATGAACTTTTGCGCTGGCGCAGATGTAGATTTTATGCGCGTTGTTGTTTTATGTGTTTTTGTAGTTAGAAAAATTATTGTGCCACGAATCCAAAGATTTGTTGTTGTTGTTGTTGTCTTTTTGTTGTAATTGTTGTAGCACTCTTCAAATAATTTTTCTGGGAATCACTGGTTTAGTCATTAATTCTGTGCAATATTGAATATTGTAAAATATTTTTATTATCTTATTATCTTCCTTCGATTAGAAATAAATGTAATGCCAACAGTTTATTTTATTGTTTTTTAAACATATAACATGTGTTTATTTTACATACATATATATTTTTCCATTTTAAATAACTATCTAAATTTTTTATAAATACTCACACATACATGTATCTTTATATAATTAATTGTTTTTGTAAGAACATAATTATTGAAAATTAAGACTAGCAGGCAGGGGCGGATCTGGAAAAAATCTTGGGGGGGGTAAATTGTCAAAGACACATTTTCGATTTGATAAAATATAGTATTTTTACAAATAGACAAATTGTACTTTTTTGAATTGAAATTATTGGATTGCTTAAGAAGCATTTTTCCCAGACACATGCACGCACATTTCCGTATTTATTTATTTTTCCCCTTTTCTGGAATAATATCTTAGCGAAAAGTAAATAAAAACTGAAAAAGGTCTATTTATTCAAATGTTTCACATTTACTCCGTTTTTCTCCATCGGCTCGAGTTTTTGAGCTATAGGCAAAACATGAAAATCAGTTCTTTTTCTTATAATTTTGCTAAATCGATTATAATGATCTACCTATTTGTATTACTATGAATAATTTCAACGAAGAAATACTAGACCTTTCAATTTTTGCACATTCAATAACAATATCTTTGGCAGTTTCGAAGATATCGACGTTCAAAGTCAAACAAATTTCAGAATTTTACGTCCGCTGCTCTTTTGAAACACTTGTATCTTTGATATTTTTCAACGAATTTACAAAAACTTTTTTTTACTTGGTAGAAAATGTTTGGAATTTGAATAAACATTTTAGTTTTTAGTTTTTTTTTATTATCTTGCATATTTTCAAAGAAATTGAAAAAACAAACAGTTTTCTTCGTTCAAATTTATTAAAATTCTCTCTACTTTTATATAAAAATCTTTTCTACTTACGTCCTTTTTGAAGTGAATTTTAATAAAATGAAATGTAAAAAACTGTTTGTTTTTTCAATTTCTTTGAAAATATGCAAGATAATAAAAACTAAAATGTTTATTAAAAATTCAGAGATTTTTTACCAAGTAAAAAAAGTTTTTGTAAATTCGTTGAAAAATATCAAAGATACAAGGGTTTCAAAAGAGCAGCCTACGTAAAATTGTGAAATTTTTTCGACCTTGAACGTCGATATCTTCGAACCTGTCGAATATATTGTTATTGAATGTGCAAAAATTGAAAGGTCTAGTATTTCTTCGTTGAAATTATTCATAGTAATACAAATAGGTAGATCAATATAATCGATTTAGCAAAATTATAAGAAAAATAACTGATTTTCATGTTTTGTCTATAACTCAAAAACTCGAGCTGATGGAGAAAAAAGGAGTCCATATTTGAAATCAACAACCAAAATGCATTCGGGCTAGTTTATCGAGATCTCTGCACTTTTTATAAAGCTTCATTTTGTAACTCTGTGTTATTAGATAGTCATTTGATAGAGAAAAAATTATATGACAAAATCATCGCAAAATTATCAATAACTTCGTAAATATTTATTTTAAAATCCCAAGTATATGCAATAATGCTAGTCCGTTCAATCGTTCTTGTTGCATAGTTGAACGTAACCATGTTTTTAATCGTCGCAGTGTAGAAAAACTTCGCTCAGCTGTTGCTACACTGATAGGAAGCGTGGCAAAGATAGCAAACGTTTTAGAAATTAGTGCAAAAATGTCAATATTACAAAGAGTAAAAACGGTGTTGATATCAATAACCTTAGTTTCGCTCACCTATATACACTGCCAAATTTAAAGTTCATGAAATAATTGAATTTGAATAGTTCCTTACTAAAAGTGGACTAAACGTGGCAGTTTTATTTCATGAAAGTCGGTTGTGGTAATTTGGTTGGCTTGTTGCAATTATAATTACTAGTACCGCCTTGGGTCGAAAATCGACCAATTTTTGTTTGTTTATAAATAATATAGTTGTATAATATAGTCGGTGCACTCCTTCTCCGCACTCTTATTCATTTAAAACAAGAATTATCAAAATCGGTTGAAAAACACGGGAGAAAATGTTTCCTAACTGTTTTCCCTACGCCTATTTATATTAAGATGAAATTAAGGTAGGCTTGAAAAATTTCAGAATTTAAACAAACAATTTAGAATTAACTCAAACAAAAATAATTGTATGCAATAAATTATTTGCAAAGTTGATACAATTTAAGCAACATTAACTTAACATCAATTCACTTCAAAACAGCCCTGTTATATAACATATATGACATAAGTATTACAGATGTATATAATATTTTCATAAGGACTATAGCAGAAATATTTCTAAAAAATAATTTAACTGATGATGAAATAATTGAAGTAAAAACAAGGTATTGGATTTTACATTGTTTGAACTTTCTTTTTTGAAAATTTATAAAGTGAAAACTGAAAGTAACAATGCACGTATTGTTTTTTATAGTAAAATTTGTTAGCACATAGATTGCAAAAAAGTTTGGCAGGTTTTCAGTAAAACTTAAGAAGAATAAAATATTTTAAGTGGTAACTCTTGTCTGCATTGCCAATATCTTAATTGCGCTCATTACAAATCAAAATCAATGTTACTTGCTCAATGATTTCATATAAAGGGCATATTTACACTAATCGTTAATATTTTGCAAAAATATAATTACTATAAAGCAAACACTTACGCTGAGGTAGTGACTTCAAGTTTTTTTTAATTTTTGTTTGTAAGAAAATAACGCGTCTTTAAAGTTGATTGTTTAAAAAATGGCAGTAAATTTGAGTACTAGAACGAAATGTAACTTTATTTTCAGGCTCATTTTTAAAAAAAGGCGAAGTTACTACCTCGACGTAAGTGTTTGCTTTATATATAATTATATTTTGTTTTTTGCAGATGACTACAGATCGTGTTATTCTACAAGCAAAATGGTCCTACTCTTCTCGCATCGCTGCATAAAAACGGCACCTACACGCAAATGTCGGCACAAAACAAAAAACTTATATACTTTATATACTTTAATAATTGTTGAAATCAATAAAAAAACTAGAGTTTAACAATGTCTCTGACCATTTTTTTGGAGTATTCTTTCAAAAACCGCCTTCAGAATCGCTTATGTATACATAAAAGTACCCTTAAACTGTGGAAACAATTATTTTCTCCAAATAAAGTATTAAAAAATAAAGTATTTAAAAGTTCTTGGGGGGGGTAATTACCCCCTTTACCCCCCCCTTGTATCCGCGCCTGCTAGCAGGAATGTTACTAATGAATAGAACTTATTATTTTTGCTTAAAATTTGCACTGTAACCTTTTTCACCCTACATTTTAAAGTATTCTTAAAAGCTCGTTTCTTGGCTTACTCACTATTTAAAACCGTATCGCATTCATGTATTAAAGAAATATGCTTAAGTCTATTCTAGCCATTAGTTCTTTCAATACAACTTAAAAAAAAAAAAACCTAATAAAATTATCTTAAACTAGATTTTTAACCCTTTTTTCTTTAATATTTCATTTCACTGTCAAGCTAATATCAGAGTTAACACAAAGGCACGTAACTGCATAAAGTAAATGCGTCTCACAGTTATCTGAGCGTTAATAACAAAGCTTATCTCAGCGTCGTCATCATCATTATTATCATCGAGACTAACAACAACAATACGACAAACAAACGCTATTGTCAACTTAAAAAATAAAAGTAGCAAAGAAAGAACAAGTAAAAGATGCAAGAGAAAATACGAAAATAACAACAAAAAGTTGCCACTTAACTGACAGCCTGAGTACTGCGAATATAGCAACGACAGCATCGCCATCTATTATCATCAGTTTGCAATCTTGTCTCGCACAAAATGTCGCATTGTTTTAATGCGATTTTTTAAATATAGCTAGTCATGGAGAAAGGCATCCAGGAAACCAGAATGTTGTAGGAAGTCAGATACATTAGGTGGTTGGGTTGGTATTTCTTGGATTAAAAAATTTAAAAATTAATTTCTTTATCTTAAATTGAATGAAATGTTTATTAAATTGAATTAAATGTTGCAAAAAAAGGTCAGATTTTCAAGAAGAGTTATATTACTGATTTCTTGTGTTCGCTTCAACAACAAAAAAAAATTTGTATCATTCACATTAAAAAGAAAGTCGCCACTGTTGGAAAAAAAATGGCAAAAAATATCAATTTTTGTGTTGCCTTATACTATAGATAACAAACATAACTAGTCAATAATAGTTTTCTTATAAAAAAATTATTGGATTTTCACTTAATTTGTGATATTTTTTTTTTTAAATAGCTGTATTTGTGTACACTAAGTGAGTGGCATACGATCCAACAAATCTCTTCAGACTCGGCTTCGAATACCATTTAACACAGAAAGTTTTTTTTTATAAGAAATTAATTTTTCAGAGAGAGTAAACAATTTTTCAGAGAGTTTTTCAGAGAAGACATGAAGAATAGCATGCAAAAAATTAACATTACAAAATCATTGAAAATAAAAATTCAATGAATGAAAAAATTTTTCTGATCGGTCACCACCTCTCTGCAGACGATGGCATACTTCAGAGAGTAGAGTAAATAATGTCATATAAATTTTCTTGAGAACATTAACTTTAGCCGTTCATAGTCGGCATAAAACATGTAGGTCCAGTTCTTGGTCAATTATATACAAACACTTAATGACACACACAACACAGTCAATGCCCTTTCGAAAGCTGAAATGGCCAATATGTTTTTTTTTTTTTCAGTAACAAAGAAAATGCAGATATCAAAAACTGAATTTTTGGTTAAATGAATCTATTTTGTTTGGAAAGATATTAACGGCCGGTTTGTTCACAGAGTTATAAATTTGCTTAAACACGTTATATCTAAAACCAGCTATAAAATAAAACTTCTTTATAACACGTTATAATTTTTTTCAATTTGTTCATTCATTTTTACTGTCGATTGGTAACGCGTTATAAACTGGTTAAATGCTTTTATAACGTGGTGAAAAAATCAAAGCATCAAATATGTTTACATTTTCTAGCGCTTTGATAGAACTGACATTTAATTCATTTTAAAACAAATTTAAAACACATTTTGTGGCGTTTTAGCACACTAGAATTTTTATTTATAACGAGATTTAAAGTTCGTTTTAATTTGATATATAACGAGTTCTAGATGGCGAACAAACTGATTTAGTCACAAAAAACAGTTACAGAACAAGGTTTATATATTCAACTGCGTGAACAAACCGGGCGTAAATATTTACGTTTGTTATGGTTAAAAACTACTTATAAAAATTATTAAGGTGCTTCATGTCACTTCGTATATTGTTCGTATGGTTTTAAGCTGGAAGTTCATTCAATGCATTTGCGTTTTCCGTCCGTTTACTCGCTAGAGCAATTAACGCAAGAAAATGATGGCAGAGTTCAATCACTGCGTTTTACGTTCAGAGCAAGCAAGGGCTGCAACATTATAGAACAGTTTGTATGTTCTTAGCGTCATATTTCTAAATAATTTTTATTAATTTTAATAAAAAATACTCAAAATGTTTTCATTTATAATCATAAAAATTTAAATTCTAAGTATTAAACACGTCCTGTTTACAAATTCTCAACAAAAAAATGTAAGACATTTACAATTTTTAAGATCTATGTGCAAGAGCCATCCCTGAACGTAATTTCTTCTGACTCGTTACTTAACTTTCTTCTCGCGTTTCGTCATAAGTAACGAGCTGTCAAAAAACGCAATTTACGCAAGAAAAGTTGAAATATTTTCAACTTTTTTGCGTAACTAGCGTTTTACCAGCGTAACGTTCACAACCATTGTACTCACTCCCATAAGATTTCACATACTTCTATTTTATAACGCCAGCGAGTAAACGGATGAAAAATGCAAATGCATCGAATGAACTTCCAGCTTTATTTTGTAAAACCTTACGAATGTCAAAATAATTTTATATGAAAATTGAAATACGAATATTATTCAACTTTACGAATCAAATTTGATGCTTATGTCGTAAACAAGTTATCGTGAACTTGTTTTATTTGTCAAATAAATAAATATTTTCATTTTAATTTTTTTAATCACAGAATATATTAAGTTAAATTGCCTAGTTCAAACATAAAATCCTCAAATTTGGGTGGTACTTTTGATTCACCAAACTCATTGCAGTAGAAGAATTCGACATCGCTGCGGTGCCCGAAGGCAACTCATCTTTTTTCGGTGCAAATTGCTACCAAATGTAGCTGCAGTTTCAGCATATGTAGCTACTTTAACCGTTTGTTCCCGTTGGTCGCTCTTCGAAGAAATTAGAGGTCCAATTCCTCAAGGATCAAGGGCAAGAAAGACTGAAAACAAGATAGCGTAAAGACTGTATAAAAAGTTACATTGGTCTGCGCATCTTCTCACGAAATACTAAGAGTTACCTGTGTCATATTTGTGTGATTGTGTGTTTGCTTGATTGTGCGAAAAGGAGAGAACAAAAATACAGCTGAATTGTACATTAGATCTGTTATGACGTAGGCAACTCATGCGCATTTTCCAATCTTGGATCAAGGGTCGTCTACCTTTTTTTGATTATTTGTTATAATATTCCGTGAACCCATGATATTTGGATTTTTTGGCAGTTCATTTCAGACATTTCGTCGCGTTGCGAGGGTCGTTTTGTTTATTAAAAAGGACTTTAAAAACAATGATTTTTCAATGACGAGGCCATTTTTACGTAAGATTGAAAAAGATGGAAGATGGAAAAAAACGCTACTTTAAGGTAGCATCAATATCCTAGATGTGGCTCCGGAACTCACTGGGATTTCCTAGCCTACAGAAGCAATCGGCCATTCGTCATTTTACAAGAATTTTTTTTATATTTTAAGCTATTAAAATCCAAAATTTCTATTTAAACCTGAATATCTCACAGACTAAATATGGCAGAAATATAAAAAAATACCTCACAAAAAGCTTGTTTAACTTTAAATAGGATGGTTTTTTCGTTTTGATCTGCGTTAAGCGGTTTGGAGTCCGGAGCAAAATATAAATATTAAAGTCGTATAAAAACAAAATCCGAAATCACAAAAAATTTTACTAAAAAAACTATTTGCTCATTTGATAGAGACGGGTATAACGTTCTGACTTCTTTATCGTGCTTTTCTATAGGGTATATTAGAAGACGTCCCAAGTTTTCAAAATGCTAAAGCAGAATGCAATTATTTATAATAGTTTAATAGTTACATTCGCTTAAACACCTGGGACGTGTGTGACGAGCACAAGTTTAATTACAAATTCTGAGTTTAACCTTGAAATTCAGTCCATCTGCCAAATGAGAATTTTTGAATTAAATGTAGTCAAATTTAATATATTTTCTGTTGAATAACAGTGAAAAATATTTTGAAACAATGGCGATAACTATATTTTTTAAACTATTAAATGGGACGGGTGTGACAAAAGATTATCCCTGGTGTGACGAGTGCGAATTATGTAGGAATTATATATATGAACTTAATGGATAACATAACCATCACATCTTTTGGCACCAAAATAAAAAAAAATATGTTGTTAATTAATGTTAAAAAATATTAAAAATTAATTTTTAATTATTTTTTATTTTTAATTATTGAAAAATATACATAAAAAATAAGTATTTTTTTTTTGCAAAAAATTTTTTCGCATGAATATTTGACCAAATTGATACCTATACAAATGATTTGGATGTTTTAATATATTTAAAAAAAAAAATATAATTATTTGCAAAAAATTTTTCGCATGAATTTTTGATCATATTGATACCTAAACAAATGATTTCGCTATACATGAATTTACAAAACAAGTTTTAATCATATTATTTATTCATATACATGCAATAATTTCATTATTAGAACACCATTTTGAAAACCATTCTGGGAGTGACCAACTTCTTGAAGTCAAACGGAAATGAAGAAAAAAAAATAAATTATTTTATATAATAAGCTTACAAATTTATGTAAAACATCAATATCCTTACTTAAGGAAAGTTTCATTTTTATCATAAGCCCATTAGACCGGATCGAAATTTAGATTCCGCCGGTCGGGGTCTCAAAAGTGAGAGGAACTCATTTAAATGATTTCTGCATTCCTTTTTTTTTCAAATCGGACAAAAACCGCAGAAGCAATTTTGATTCCCCTGAAGGTCTTTTTTGGTAAAAAAACATGTTTTTTGATTGTAACTTTTTATTTTTCATAGAACGCATACCCACATCTGCCATACCAATATTTTGCCATAAAAAAGTTTTAAAAATTATGTTTCATTATAACTCTTATTGACCACCAAAAGTTGCATTTTTCTATTTTTAAAAACACATTTTTTTTAAATCCCTGCAAAAAGCACATTTTTCATTAGATTTACGTATTAAGTATTAAGGTATTAAGTTCTACTTTCGTTCTGTCTATCGCTTTACTCAAAGTTGTGTGCGAAAACTGACAGATCGTGAGAAATCGACTTTAGAAATCTGATAAAGTGATAAATTTCTTATTTATACAAACTATTCATTTAATTTGTTAACTGCTAAATCGTACAGTTTTGGATATTTTTGTTTTTAATCAAATAGCTTTGACTAAAACGGTATACAGAAAGAAAGAAGAACTTAATACCTTTCCAACAATAACAATTCCACGTAAATCTAATAAAAAATGTGTCTTTTATAGGGGTTTTAAGAAAACGTCTTTTAAAAAATAGCTAAAAATGAAATTTTTGATGGTCAATAAGAGTGTGGGTATGCGTTCTGTGAAAAATAAAAAGTTAAAAGCAAAAAACATGTTTTTTTTATCAAAAAGGACCTTCAAGCGAATCAAAACTGCTTCGGCGGTTTTTCTCCGATTTGAAAAAAAAGTATGCAGGAATTATTTTAATGAGTTCCTCTGACTCTTGAGACCCCGACCGATTGACATTTTTTTTATTCATATAAGATTGATCCGGCCTAAAGCCCATGTTGCTACTTAAAAAAATTATAGCATTTTTCTGGGACGGGTGTGACACTGAAAGAACACTCAGTTTAAATATTTTTTCTTTGTTAACGCAGTTACCAATACTTGTTATAAACTGTTCTTGGATGACATTGTTATCTTTTTTTAACATTGCTAACCTAATTTTTTTTAATGTGCATCAAGAGATGGCTATTTAAAGTTTTTCTTAACTCGAAGAACTTAAATTGTCAAAAAAACATTAAAAGCATTACAACTAAAAATAATTTTGCAATAGGAGTAACTTTAGATTCCATTTTATTGCGAGAACCAAAAATTATTTCAATTGAAAGTATTTTAGAATTCATGTTTTCGTTCTTCATTAGTGTGGAGGAATCATCAGGAGTCATCAGCCTTGTGCAGAATTTTTTTAATTTGGAACTGCAGTTTTTACTCATTTGACATTGTCACGAGCAATGACTACAAAAAAAATTTTTTAATTTTTAAAAAAAATTAAATTTCGATATTCTCCTCAAACCAAATTTCACATTGATTAAATAGTGGATTTTTATTATTAACACAAAACAAAATGTTATTTATATTTTAAAAAGTTACGAAACTGGTTTGCACAACTACATGCTAAACCGGATTGAATGACATCGGAATCTTTAAAATTGGTCTAATGGTCTAGGATAAAGTCTCAAAAAACCTTAGCTTTTTAATTCTGTAGATTATTTTTGAAACAATTTTAATGTTTTGTAGAAATTAAAAAAGCTCCACACATGCGTTGATGTGGATGTGTTCTACGATTTGCTTCACTGCACTCAGAAAAAAGCTTATCGGAATATGATAAAAAAGGCATCATATTTAGAGAAAAATGGTATAGACTTTGCTCCAGAGAATGCTATTCTCTAATTTCGATACTAAAAATTCTCTAAAAATGGTGAAAAGCTTCCATGTAAAAGAAAAATATATCGTTTTTTGAGAAAAAGCTTTTTATTTTTGAGAAAAGATTTGTTTTTATTGAAGAAAATACTTCTCTTAGTGAATTTTTTATCAAAATATAAGAAAAGTTTTTCATTTTCAATAAATTTTTCTCTATAAATGAGAAATTTTTGTACGAGAAAAATACTTATCATTATTAGAGACATTGAAATATTTCCATTTCCTAGAAATAAAGAAATATTTCTTCGAAAATGTGAAAATTTATTCTAATTTAAGAAAATTTTATTTGAAAAAGAGAAAATTTCTGTATCGAAAATAGAGAAATTTTTTACCGGAGCAAGGTATGTGTTTTTTTCTATGTGTTTTTTTCTCAGTTATTTAAATATGAGATAATTTTTTCTAGCTCAAGCATTTAATTCTTTTAAATGTTGATCCATGATTGCGATACGGTTTTTCTTAAATAAATGCTTAATTTTTTCACTCTTTTGCTGCTTCACTAATAACTGCCTACCTTAAGCTATCTCCGTCATTCGTGGATGCTTGAATATTTTCTAAATGTTTACCCAACTTACGCCTACTTTTATTTGCGTTCATTATTATCTTGGCCAACTTGTGCAGCAGTGTCTGCACCACAACCGCCAGCAGATTGTTGTTGTTGTTGCTTATCTGCAGCAGCTGTTTGAGAATCCTTTACCGTAAACGTAACATAGTAACGTTTATTGCTGTCCAACTTTTCCGATGGCAGTGAGATAAGTTGTTTACTCTTTCCGTGCGAGAGTTCAAGTGAAACTTTTCCACCGCAGCTAGAATTACTGGCTAGTATTTTAGGTAGATAAAAGCTGCCAACGCCGGTCTTTTTATAGGGTCCAAAACCAAATTTTGGCATAGTATGATGATTCATCATTGGAACTGTAAAAGTTAAAAGAGAAATGGTTTTTTTTTTAACTAATGTCAAAATACTGGGAAAAACCAAAAATAATCAGAACTCAAAGAAAAACAAAAAAAAAATAACGAAAATTTCTGTGTCACACAATTTCTGCCTGATGTAGAATTATTGCTTTGCTGCCGTTTAACCTTTAAGTTGACATTTTTAAACTACCTCATTCTGTCAAACACAGCACTTTAACTAGACGTTACAGCGGTTTTAAACAGCATGCTTCTTTATATTTAAAATTTTCACTTGACAAGTTTTGCTTTTGTTTCCTCGTCACGTTTTTTGCCTTTATTTCTGACATGTTTTTTTCGTTTTCCCTTCCAACTGCTACTTCTTCTCTTCATTCGCATATTTGCAGCAGAGAAATTTGCTAGTAATCTCTGAAAATTAAATACTTTTACATTGCGACAAAGTAAAATTCTACCAGCTAGTGTTAAGAAATATATTAACAAACAACAAAAAAGTAAAACCAACCAACATCATCACCGCCCACATTCCACATCCTGAGGGTGACAATATTTCTAAAGTAATATGCAGACGCCTCAAATAACCTCTACCCAGCTTTTGTAAAAAGCATAAAATATGTTGTTTTAAAAGCCAAAGAGTAGAGGAAAAAAACCCACAACTTGACTGAAATTTTTCACCCCAAAGGGATTCTGAATGCCAGCCACGAAAATACATCACCTTGAGTGACAGTCACATTAAGCTTGGAATGGAGAATGTGTTCATATTGTGGTGAATAGCGAGGCATGTAAAAAGCAAAAGCTTGCTGTGAGTTTTAAAGTAAACAAAAAAACAAGAAAGCAAAATAGAGTGTAAAGTTAAGAAAAAAAGAAAATATTTAAGTAAAATATTATTTAATTATTTATATTAATTGTTGGTTAAAAGTTATTTGAAAAGTACCTCGAAAAGGGTGTGCTTTGATAAGGGTGCTATAAAAGAGAAAAATGAAAGAAATATGTCAAAAAAAGTTTGGCAGTTGCCAACAAAGCAGTACACAAATAATATACGATGAAGCTAAAATAGATTTGATTGTGTCATGGGCTGATTTAGCCCTCTATGTATACACCCAGGTTCAGTTAATGTGCAAAACAGGAAACATAATATTTGTTGTCAGTGTTGCCGCGACTGTTTTAAAAAAAGTATTCATAAAAAGGTCAAAAATGTAACCAAATATATTCACTTAAAAAAAAACAAATATCCAGGATTTAAATTGCAACAAACGATATTACACACAAAAAAGTAGTTTTTGATTTTTAAATCAATCAATTTTTATAAAAATGACTTAACGCGAAGCGTCATATACTGTGTTTACATGCAGAGTCAACTCGGGGTTGACTCATAGTTAACCCTGCACGTAAACTAGGGTTGAGTTGAGTTTCGTTAAACCGAAGAAAACTCCACGAAACTTGTTGGATTTAGCTGAGTACTATCAGTTAAAATCTATTATGGTATTATTCATTTAAAAATAGAGCTGCCAACAAGCAATTTGCTCTAAATAAACTTGACAAATCTAACTCAACTCGACGTCTTGCATGTCAACAGAATTATGCATAACAACACAGTAATATATCTGTGTCAACAAGGAATAACCGCTAAAGTCGAGTTAGAACAAAGTGAGGTTATTACTTTCATTGCGTCTTTTCGCAAGCAAATACACTAGTACGCAAATTTTAATGGTTGTACCATGAAAACTAAATGTTTTAGGCCATCAAATCTAAACAGGAAATGTCAGGGTTCCAATTTTAATCTTAAAAATGCTCTTCTGAAATTTTGAAAATGAGTTTAGCTATGATTCCTTGTCGACACAGATATAATCTTCTATTTATGCAATATTTCAACACTCGATATTTACTTATAAAAAAATTATCGATTGTTGATCCGTTACAGACCTTTCTTTTCGACTGTGTATTAGTTGGAGCAAAAAGAGACAGTTCAATTAAAAAACACACTAAAAAAATTACAAAATTACAAAAACACACTATAATGAAAATGCTGACAAACCACAGCATATTCTTATATGAAATCAAAAAAGCCGTAGTTTTCATTTAAAAAATTTTACAGAAGAAGCAAAACAATTTCTAAATTGAAAAAAAAAAAAAACATATTTTTTCATCATTTTTTCAAGTTAATTTTCTTAATAAAATCGTTGTTTTTGGTAGTACGCGTGTAACATTTTGCATAAACATGTATTTGGATACGGTGAATCATAATCAATCCAAAATTTGATTTTGAATTTTTGATAACTTAGAGCTTTTTTGATATCATTTGACGATAATATTTTCATATTAAAAAGATTTTTCATTAAAAGTATCCACATTTACAGTTAAGCTTGAAAATGAGCATCCATTAATTTTTGATGAATAAAAATTGCTAAATGGATACAAACATTGTTTGTTGCTATGGTTAATGTTGGTCACAGTCATGATAAAATAACAAGGTATACGCATATTGGAGACGAAGTGAGATGTCAAAATCAGTTCTTCGAATTTGAGAACAATGAGTTCTAATTGTGGTTGTTGCCTTTTCATTTGATATTTAAAGCACTCACAGCATTGTTTATGTAAAGTTAGACAATTGAACAGTCATATTAATATGAGCCTAACTTATTATTCTATCATGGGTTACAGTCGGCAGTAGAGCTCGAAAACTATCGATAGTCGAGACAATCGATAGTGTCCGATAGTTTTTTACTAGCTATCGATAGACTATCGATAGTTTTCGAAAGTAGTTATGCGTTATGAATACATGGCCGTTTCATTTGAAAATATGTTTTATTTTCAAAATTAATATGAGGTCAAACGAAAAAGGATTTCAATTTCACATTTTTCATAAAAATATTTCACTTTATTTTAAATTGCTTATATTTTTGCTTTGCTGAGCCATCATGTTACCAGTTGTCATCATGTTACCAGTTGAGCTTAGTGTTACCATGTTGTCAAGATTTAAAATATCAATAGGCCCTTTCAAACTTTACAATATGTCCGATGGACATTGCATGTCGTACGACATGTAGTATGGGTGAACGCAAGAAATGCGGTCCATCAGACATTTAGTATGAAAATAAAAAATCATCGATACTTCATCGATCCAAAACTATCGATAGTCACGATAGTGTAATATTATAGATAGTGCCAACGATATTTTGCGTGCTCTAGTTAGCAAAAAGACGCTGGCAATGAGCGTTAATAATTTTATTAAAGGTACACTCTAAAAACTATCCTGAGCCATGATACATTAATAAGGCAGGCTCATTATAATATGGCTGTTCAATTGTCTAACTTTAAACTAAAAATGCTGTGTGTGCCACAAACGTCAAATGATAAAGGGAACAACAACAATTTAAAAAACTTAAATTTGACATCAAGCTCACTTCCTCTCCAATATGCGTTTACCTTGTTCTTCTACCATGTCCTGAGCTTTTCCAACTCAGCCAGAATGAAGCGTATTTTATCGCTAGTCGTCGCTCAGCAAATCATTGAACGCTCTTTAAGTAAAATTTTACGCTATAACAGCTGATTTTCGCTCAGTTTGCTCTCACAATTAATTCGTATTTTTACCAGATACATTATTTAACATTAGTTAGTATTGATCATCACATGGAACAACCAGTGCTGTCACTTTAACACAATTGTGGTAGATCTACCACTTTATTTAGACTTCTTTGACTTCTACCACTTTTACCACACACTATTTAACTTTTCCCAAAATGTGCCACTAATTTTAATATGTCATAATATCTATCATCAACCGTTTTTAAAATAATAATTGCTTTTATTTGTTACTATAGTTTAGTTTTAAGATTATTTTACCGAAAAAGGAAATGGAATGGTTTTAAATGTGTGATTGGATTTGAATTATATTTAAATTTGAATTATATTATACTAGTTGATGTAACCCGGTGTTACCCGGGGTTGTGCCTTGAGCACAGAAAAAGGACGATTTTCAAAACTGCTCTCATTTTAACATTTTTTAAATTATCAATTAAATTTTAAAATATTTTAAGCAATAGTTTTTTTCTTCCGTCGAAAGTGTTAAGTCAAAACTGTACCTGCCAGAGATGATTCAAATAAAATGATATCTTCAACGTCTCTATCAGACGTCTGGTTTCTGAGGAAAATGGTCACCCAGTTTGAAAAAAGCCATTTCGAGAAAAATACGTTAAAAGTTTTTCTTAGCATGTATTTAATGTGCAATTTTATCTCAAACAAATTCCGATTTTAAAGAATACTATAAATATCGATTCTTTTTTTGGATTGTCTTCGTTCAACTTTGGTTTTGGTCGATACTGTTCGGTTGATTTTTGTTCTTTACATAGCTTCTGGTCATATTCGTTACACTTTTTGTACTCGTAAGTCTTTGGTTCTTGAATTCGTTTGCCTTCGGCTCATTCCTTGATTTTTGTCCAAAGAATTTTTAAAAGCATAGGATCTATTCCAGTAACAGATACAATTGCCTTCCAAGTTTCATCAAAATCCGTTTTGACGTGAATGAGCCAAACATAGTTGATTGAATAAAACGCCCTCTCACGGAAGTTTTCTGAAATTTAAATAGCCTCAATTCTGTTGCAGGATCAAAAGTTATTTCACGTTTTTAGTAAAATTGGTCAAGTCTTAAAGCGCCCTCTTGCGGAAGTCTTTGGAATCTTTCATATTTTATGTTTTATCTTGGGTGCAGTTGAAGTCCGTACCAAATTTCATTGAAATCGGTCCAGGATCTTAGGAGTTATTGCATCTCTAAAACGCACTACTAAAAACGCCCTCTTACGGAAGTCTTTGGAATTTTTTTATATCCTATGTTATCTTGGGCGCAGTCGAACCTTCATGTCAAATTTCATTGAAAATGGTCTAGGTGTTTAGGAATTATTATATAGTGCCACGCCCACATACTTCCGCCCACTTTTTTGCCTGTACTTCATATTGGGTGCAGTTGCACTTTCATACCAAATTTCATTGAAATCGGTTCAGGCGTTAGGAGTTATTGAGTCTTAAAAATCCGCAACTTAAAGCGACCTCTTGCGGAAGTTTTTGGAATTTTTTTTATATTTTTTGTTTTATCTTGGGTGGAGTTGAACGTTCATACCAAATTTCATTAAAATCGGTACAGGTGTTTTGGAGTTATTATGTCTTTAAGCGCCTACTCAAAGCGCCCTCTTGCTGAAGTTTCTGGAATTTTTTATGGCCTATGTTTTATCTTGGGCGCATTCAAACCTTCATACCAAATTTCATTGAAATCGGTCCAGGCGTTTAGGCGTTTAGAAGTTATTATGGAGTGCCACGCCCACATACTTGCGCCCACTTTTGTACACCCTATGTTCTTTCTCTCTATTAAACGGTAAACGGAAAATTTCTTTGCGTGTATTTATAAAGTTTTCAATTGGGGGTTGTAGGGAGGTGGGCGTGTTCTTGAGTGGTTGATGTTAATTTTTCTAACACGCCTTAATTTTGATAAAATATACATAAATACCCAATTTCAGGTCTGTAGCTTAAATATTAGCCTATTTATAGATTTTCAATTTTATGGGTTGTATGGAAAGTGGGCGTGTTCGTCGGTGGTGATGCCTATTTTTCTAACACACCTGAGTTTTGTCTATTTTGACTACACAAATACCAAATTTAAGTTTTGTAGCTTAAATATTTGCTTCTTTATGGAGTTTTCATTATTGGGGTTGTATGGGAGGTAGGCGTGGTTTTCATCCGATTAAGCCCATTTTCAAACATGATCTTAGTTTTTTTAAAAAATAGCTTAAATATTGAATTTCACCACGATAGCTTCAAGATTACGGCTGTTATCGTGTCCACAGACGGACAGACGGGCAGACAGCCAGACAGACAGACAGACAGACATGGCTTAATCAACTTAGGCGGTGATGCTGAGCAAGAATAAATTTACTTTTCTATACCTACCAAGCCTTCTTATGGGTGTTACACACGTCGTGACAAAATTAATATGCCCCTTACGCAATACGTGTGGGGTGTATAAAAATTTAATAAATGCCATAAGGTAAAATGTTGCTTGATGTAGAAAAAAAGGCAAAATTCTTGAATTTAATGAAGCAGGCCAGAAGTATTTTCAGAAGTTTCCTACATTTCCAGAAGTTGGAAAGTAATTTTTAATTTCCTCTCAAACAAGTAGAATTGCGTCAAAAAATTCGAGTTGTGAATTCCATTCTATTCTATTTTGATTTGACATGGTCGAAAATATTTTTCCCCATCATAATAATTTTAATTAATTCATCTTTGGAACCAAAGATTGTTTGGTGCCAAAAATTGCAGACAATTATTTTCGGGACATCAATATTATAATACCACTAAATAAATTTTCATTCGAAACTTTGCTGATATCACAGTACTTCACTTGCATCTATACTGGAAAGAGCAGTATTAAAAATAAAAAATGGGTCATGCTTGTTAAAGGATTAAATTTATGTTGTAAAAAAAAACAATTTATTTGCTTTAACAACATGTAAATTAAACTGCGAAAATTCTTAACTGCAGCAATTAAACAACGTAAGTCACTCGTAATTAGGAATTATTTATATTGAGTGCAAAACGAAAGAGAAAAAAAAATTTGTGTTAAAGCATGCAGTCAAACATGGTCGACAGGTTCACCGGACTGTGCTACTCACTGACTGGCAGACTGACAGACTGACTGACTGACTGACTTGCTGACAGAGTTAAATAAACTACAGTTAAATAAATTTTATGCCCGAGTGCTGTTTATTTTTTTAATGTTGGCACTTTAAGCCCAACAGCATGACTTCCACCAACGCCCTAGTCCCCCAAGACTGCATCAACTGCCTTCACTCCCACCGCTCCATTCATTCATTCATTCATTTATTCATTCATTCATTCAATTATTCATCCAACCTGGGCACACTTCCGCCTGTAAAGCATTTATTTAAATTTAAATAGCGGCTTAATGAGCTGCTTCGCACGTTTTTCTCTGTTTGTCATTTTTTATTTATTTTTGTTATATTCTTAATTTTGCTCCACTTTTTTACGCTGCTTCTGTCCGGGCAAATCACTGTGTCTTGTTGAACCCAAATAGCCTCGGGGACTTAATGGATTTGTATGAAGTGCTTAGCACGGATTGTTGCGCTGTCTGTTAATGAGTGAATCAGCACTCACTTATGCAGGATTTGTTTACTTTTCAAAGTAACGGAAAAAAAAAACCAAAATTAAAAAAACACTCATTAAATAAAAGCACAAAATGTTGTCTAAAATCTCTAAAAGCATCAAATTTAAAACCTAAAAGTTAAGTGCAAAAACTTTAGGCACAAGTAATATAAACTGACAGAAATTTGCATTAAAAACTTTGAAAGGAGCAGCTTTCAATTAATGCTTTTAATTTAATTATCAAAACTAACAGTTACTCACTATAGGCGGCGCATGGAATTCCAGTATACGCATGCGCTGCATGGAGACAACGATGTGTCTTGTTGGTGCACTGCAAAGCCTTCTCATATGCATTATAATCGGGACTTAGACGTCGTTCAGCCTAAAAATATGCCAAGAAGAAAAAATAAAGAAACAATTCACTTAGTCAAAACAAAAACAAACAACAACAACAACAATAAGGGAACATGTTTTAAGCTGAGCTCACCTCCTCGTAAACTTCATTGATATTTTGAAAGTTATACGTGCCCGGCTTCTGCAGTGACTTCAGCGTCTCGTATAGGAAGAGCTCGAAATTCTTAAATGTATACTCGGTATAAGGATAACGCCGCAGCCGACCGCCTGTCTCGCCACCCAAGGCAGCACAAGATTTATGATAATCGTCTACAGCACGTTTCACCAGCACCGCTTCGTTAAGCTTGTTCGAACGTATCTGCAGCGACTTTAGCTCAAGTAAGTGTTGGAAGATTTTGCGCTCCATATAGTACCTAGTGGCAGAAGTATGTACGAAAGAGTTTAGCATAAAACAATAAGAGCATAGCTAGCTAGACAGATACAAGAGCATGAAAGTGTTAAAATTATAATAATAAGAGAAATAGCAAAAAAAAAACATGGCCTTTTTATCAGGCACGTTTGAAGGTGCGTCAGGTCAAAGTTAGAGAGGAGAAGAGCTGTGAGCTATTTTGCAAAGCTCCACACTTCTTAGACCATCAAGGAATGATAAATTGTATGTTTTTCTTTTCGTTTCATTTTCAATACCATCTCTTGTCTGCCAAGAAAAATTTCTACTAATTTTGTCATCGTCAGTAGTTCATCAGCTTGAGAACAAGCTGACAAAGGCCAATTTTAAGTTGTATGAAGTTGAAGTACGTTGTGAACAAACAGCGCAAAATGGAAGACAAGTTTCACATGTGACATTAAATGAAAAAAAAAACAAGTAAAGAAAGTCTAAAGTCGGTCTAGACCGACTATGAAATACTCTAAACCTTCTTTTCAAAAATAAAAAAAATATTATTGAAAATTGGCGTGTCCGTGGTCGGATGAAGCCTTTATTTTATATGCATTTACATGTTGAAGGAATATTTATACATACTAAGTTTCATTCCTGTAGCTGACAGTTAATGCCTTTATTATGCTTTCGCTATGGGAGTTGGGCGCGTTCATGGACGGATTACTCCCAATTTTTGAACACACCTTTGTTTTGGTATAAAATACATACATACCAAATTTGATCTCTCTATTACGAACATAATCTTATTTATTCAGTTTTAAACTTTTTGGGTTGTATGAGAGGTAGGCGTGTCCGTGGGCAGATGACGTCTATTTTACAAAACCATCTTTGTTTTGTCATAAAAAACATACGTGCCAAATTTTATCTCTGTTGGTTAAACATAGGCTTATTTATTGCGCTTTCAATTTTTGGGTTGTATGGAAGGTGGGCGTGTCCGTGAACGGATGACGTCCATTTTTCGAAGACATGTTTGGGTTTGTATAAAATACATACGTACGAAATTTTATCTCTGTACGTTAAACATAGGGTTCCCAACTGTCCCGGATTTCGCGGGACATCCCGCATTTCAGCTTATTTTTTAGCGTCCCGCGACGACCCTTGCGGGACGCCTTTTGTCCCGCATTTGAGAACTTAAGATTGTTTGTTTCTAAATTTCTCATTCGACATGAAACACAGTTTACTAAAACTTTTTAATTGTATTATCAAATAAAATTTATCATTTATTTTTCATACATTTTATTTATCAAAACGTTTTGGATTTATTTTTTGATTTTTTCATGGAGTGGGCAAGAGTTCGAAAGAGATCTTAACAGTATCAAAGAACCAATGCGATGGTATAAAGGCATCTTTGATACCCTTTATTCCTCAAAGAATAAAAGGAACTATTTAATAAAATAAAAAATTGCATCTAATGTTGTCCCGCATTTTTGAGCCAGGTGCCGCATTTTTTATGGCTCCGTCCCGATTTTGTACTTTCCAGAGTTGGCAACCCTAGTTAAACATGAGCTTATTTATTGAGTTTTCAATTTTTGCGTTGCATGGGAGGTAGGCGTGTCCGTGGGCGGATTCCAATCATATTCAATAATGCAGATCCTTGGGTTCATGTGACAATGTGGACCAAGTTTTATCCAATTATCTCAACTTCTTCTTATCCTTTGTATACGGACAATACACAGACGGACAGACGGACGGACGGACATGGATAGCTCGACTCACGTGGTGACGCTGATCAAGAATATATATACTTTTCTATACCGGACTCGCTTCATTCTATGCGTTACAAACGTTTGCACAAAGTATATATACCCTGACCTTTCAGGTTTAGGGTATAATAACGGTAAAGTCCAAATGTGATCAAACGTACCCATATAGGCAGTGTCAAAATGAAAAGCGGGAGGCAATAAGAAGTTTCGCTTTCAAACACCACCTTACAACTTTTTCACATCTTCGTGATAATCTAATTTTTTAAGCTTCAATTTCATTCTAAATGAATGAGGTTTTAAAGCAGTCATGAGCAGAAAAATAAATTTAGTGAGCCAAGATTTTTGTTTTTTAAAACAAACACAAAATTATCCTCATATTTGCTTTTCTCATCATAAAATATACGAACAAAACAAAAACATATCATGTCTGTTTGTGTGCTACACATGTAACGGAACAAACATCTCAAGCTCGGTGATGTCTTAGGCTTAGGCTGTAGATGTACCAACCACTTTTAAAAATTGTGGCAAACCACTTTTAAATTTAATTTCGCTTCAGGGGGTTCCCAACCTTTTAAAACAGAAATAAAATTTTTGTACAAAAATCCGCTATTTAATCGATTTGAAATGTAGTTTGAGAAGAGCTTATAAATTGATCGAATTTTAATTTTTTTCAAAATTAAAAACAAAAATAACGCATAAGCAGCGTATTTTTCACTGTAATTTTTTGGTTTTTCATTGTTTTCTCGGCGGCGGGCAGATTGGGTCAGGTTTTTTTTTATCAATCTGTTAGCTGAGACTTTCAGCTCTAATTTGGTATGTCTCCATGTGTCGCACTGCTTCGCATACAACTAAAAGTCTAACGGAAAATCATAAATGTTGATTTTGTTTTTTGGCTCAAAGTATATTGTAATTTTTTTTTTTATTTACATAATGCTTAATGTCTATTTTAAGAGAAAAATAATTATAAGGTACATTCGGTGTATAGCTTATCAGTAACAAGCTTTTGTAACAAGCTTTTGTAACTTCAACTTTGTGCTGCTCTGGACAGAAAACCAATAGAGATATTTGTATGAAATTTTCCACACATGACCTTTAGGCAGTTTTTAACAATTTGTGCAAAAATCATCAAAATCAGAGAGTAGATCCAAATTGATTTATTGCCGTAGTGGCCACTGTGTGCACCATTGCAATCTACGTAGTGCTCGAATCATTTCATCTGCGTTTCAGTTGTAAGATGAAGAACGCAATTCAGACAACGATAGATCGAATGCATCTGAAGATGTTGCGATTTCATGGACAACGACACAACAGTACATTTTCAACCATTGAAGAAGAAATAGACGAGTAGGTGGTTAGCGCGCAAACCAAAGAGCTCTAGTCAGAGCGAGAAGAGGCCAGTCTTCAAGCCCTATTCAATTGTTTAAACATAATTTGTTAAAAATTTTTTTTTGTTTTGTATTATAGCACAAGTATTTTTAAGCATTTTCTCATATTTTCATTGCCTATGCTTTTCATATCCTATGTTATAAAAAAAACCAGGGACTGAAAATAACTGTTAATTTACAATTTTTAAATGAAAAAGACACAATGAAAAAATTGTTGAAGGACTTTTTCAAATATACCATTATGATACAAATGGCCTCAGCTTCACGAATATTAAGTGCTTTTTAAATTTTCGACTGATTTTATAAAAGTTAAAAATTAACTGTTATTTTTTGCTTCTATTTTTGCGTTCAAAAATAACGGTTACTTTTGACTTTTATTTAATCGGTCAAAAATAAGAGTTATTTTGTGACTTTTATTTTTTCGATCAAAAATATCAGGCACTTTGTATTTTTTAAAGGCCGCTTGATCAATTAAAAACTATTGATACCATATGTAAATTGTGCGCACCGACGAGACGAAAATAATGGTATCAAAAGTTCTTTAGTCGGTAAAACAGCCTTTGAAAAAACACAAATTGTCTGATATTTTTGACCGAAAAAATAAAAGGCAGAAAATAACTGTTATTTTTTAGCGATAAAATAAAAGTCAAAAGCAACTGTTATAATTGCCCGAAAAAATACAAGGCACGCAATAACTTTTGTTGGAAAAAATAAAAGTTAAAAAATAACAGTTAATATGTGACTTTTTCGATAAAAAACATAACCGGTACGGACCCTGAAAAAAAACAGTGTTTTGCTTAAAAACAAAATTTCAAAAAAATTCGTGTGAAGATAGTGATTTTTTTATTAGATAATGTTATTAAATGGCCTCGTTTGTGACACTTTACGGCCCCCGTTTGAAGCGACTGTGCGATCTAAAGAATCCTTTTGGAGAACCTAATAAAGTTTTTCTCGTGTAGGCAACCGGAAGTAACAACATTTCAAATCGGGTTTCACTTAACTTCGATATTTTTTAATTTTTTTATTTTTATCTCAATATGATGCTTTTTGTCCACATATAATACATAGTAATAAGTTTCAGAATGGGATCTGCACACGTCTTGGAGATGCACTCGTTATGACGTTCATTACGGCACCCTCACAGTATAGTAGATGTTGGCGCCAGTTGGAAACGCCAAGCGTTGTCAGGTTATCCAATGCCTGGTCTTTCCAACGGAGATGTTGTCTTCCTCGTCTGCGTTGGCCACCACTGGGTACCGAATTCAATAATTTTTTGCGCTGCAGCTTCGTCGTTCATTCTCTCGACATGACCTAGCCAGCGAAACCGCTCTATTTTAATACGCTTGACTATATCGATATCGGCATATAGCCAGCGCCGGATTAAAACATAGCGGGGCCTGGGGCTTAAATCTACACGGGGCCTACTTAAGGACAGAGCATTTAGCTCGTATCTTTTAATGATATAAATATTAATTTTTACGCATTTTAACATATGTCTTAAGCCCGATAACTGATCTCCGAAGTTTAAATTCCTTAACCTCAGATTTTGTAACAAAGTTTAAATTTTAAACACAGCTTAAATTATTTTCGTAACTTATCTCATTTTTATCGGCAGTTTACTTAAACTCTGTTTAAAAATTTAAACTGAGATTAAAAGACATATTTGAGCGGCACTGTAGTAAAAATTCTACAACTTTTACATAGAACATAAGAATATTTCAAAAATTTTTGATAAAATAATGCAAATTGTCAGTTTTATTGGAGTTTTTTTTTCAAAACTTAATATATATTTTTTTGTTTATTGTTATGAATTTTTTGAAGTATGATTTTTTTAAACATAAATATTTTTAATTTTCTCAGAGAATTTTTGACAAAATCTAAGTTTAAATTTTTTAAACCTAGAATTTTTGTGTTTAAATTTAAACTTGCCTCACTAAGTTAAACTTAGATTTTTGAGATAAGTTATCGGCGTGAACATTTAAACTAAGGTTAAGGCATTTTAAACTTTGTTTAAGCTAAACTTTGTTTAAAATTGAGATCAGTTAACGGGCCTTTAAGTGAAAAAAATAACTCTTGAATTTTTATTTAAAAAATTTTTTCTCGATTTAACTGTGGCAAAACTTTCTATCAATTCGTCAAAATTAATCGTTTGCAACAAATAATTTTCAATACAAAGTTGCGTTATTGGCGACAAACGTTCATGTCGGTTTGATTGGTGTACATTTTTTATTCTTTTTAATACTAAAAATTACTTTTCAGCTTCAGCTGTTTTTTCTAGTTATTCTTCTCTCATAGTCTTGGCAAACAAATCGACTCAGCCTCTTGCACTATTCTTAAACCCTGAAAATTCACTTCGCAAATGTGTTACGAATTCGATAAGAAAAGACAACATATCGTTAGCAGCTATCCAATCAATACCTACTTTTTGCAAATATTGGCTGGTTGTATTGAAGCGATTCAAAATTCAGTTCCAGAAAACTATCATGAAAGCGTTTTGAAATTATATTAATTTATTCAATAGTGCATAAGCTTCATGTCGCGTTTCGTATTTTTGGTTTTGGTTTTCACATAAAATTTCCTAAGATCTATACTAGGTCGTAGCAATCGCTTAGCAAGTACCTAAGCTGGCCACATAAATAGGTACGTTGAAGATACAAATTAGTTGGGTCGCTCGCTTTAAAAAATGTTTTCTTAAATCTGTATAAAAAGAGATATTATCTCTTTCGGTTATCTTAAACGAAAAAATTAAAATTTTTTAATTTATTCTAGTTTTCTTCCATTTTTATGTTCCAAAGTCACGTGTGAGGTCATTAATATATATAAAACAAACATTACTATATATAAAACTCTAAAACGGCAAACAGTTTTGTTCAAGATTTTGTAAAAATATCTCAAACGGTATAAGATGAAGATGAATGATAAAGTGAAATTTGTGTCAGAAAAAGAGATTGCGAAAAAACATGCCATTTAGGCATCGTAATTCTTTGTAAGTGAAAAGTTTTTTTTGTTTTTAAAATAACAAAAAAAAAAACTAAAAATCCACTTTTTGAGATAAAACCAAATTAAAGTTTTTCAGAAAGTTGGCAACTCTTGCATAAAAATTCCAAAAATATTTAATTTTTTGAAATCGCTTTTCTATAGTTTTTTAATGATAGGAATGTTACCATTTACAAAAATAAGGTAACATAAGATGGAGACATGATTTATTAGAAATGACTTAATTTTTAAGATTGTTGCTTTTATAAAAAAATTAGAAATTGGAAAAAATTTGGAAATATATAAAAATTTTATAAAATATTTTACAAAATTATGGCGATAAAAAAACAAATAACTGATATTCTTATAAGTAGAAAAGGAACCTACTAAGAACATGTGATTAATTTTTGAAAAAAATTTGCCATATATTTTTTTGGTGCAATGCATATGATAATTCAAAACGAAAATAATAATATTTAACATTTTCATAATTTCTCGTTTTCACATAAGTTGACAAACTAACACTTCTATAATTTTTTTCTTACTAAATCTAAAAAAAAAATATTTAATTTATTTACTTTTAAACACCGAAAGCTTTAGAAATATGCTTACAAGAAATATTTAAGTGAACACTCAAATCCAAAGATGTTGTGTAAAAACAATTAAAGCCAATACAAATCCAATTGGATTATTTAGGTTTTTTCACACAATAAAAAAAAAACAGCGAACATTCGTTTTTAATCACTTATTCAAAATGAGCGTTTGAATTAAAAATTCAGGAACTTTGTTCACGACCGGCACTTAATTATCTGAATGTTTCTTGCAGATTGATTTCCTTAATTTTCTTTCTTATTTCTTATTGTTTTCATTTCTCCACGATAACGCAAAAACGAAAACATGTAGAACAGCAACAACGCAAACCGAACCGATGACGCACGCACAACAAAGAAAATCACTGACGCTGCTAGTAATTTTTTAATGAACGGTTGAAACGAACGTTCGTTGATTTTTGAAGTTGTGTGTAAAATTTCTTGAGAAAATACGCAACAGTCAAATTTTCCGTGATAAAAAAATGCTTTTATCTTTCGATCAGACATGCACAACGAAATCAACAGAATTTTTTCTGTTTCGTTGAGGCAGAAAAATAAATTATCAAAATTATTTCGTTTTTTAAATAACGTTAAAAATTTATAAAATCAAATTTCGTTTCGTTGAAAAACGAAAAATTTTCTATTATTTTCTCCTATGCTAAAGCTGGTATGACACTAGCTTTTTTCGCATTTTTAAATTCCGTTGAATTGAGCATTTTTGTGTTATTCTGAATTTTGTCAAAAATTATGAATTCTTTACATAAAAATGGAAAAAATTTGTTAAAATATTAAAAGTCGAACTCTTTTGCAGTTCTTGTGTTAATTTGTGTTTATTTGGTTTTGTACATTCATTATAAATAAACAATAAAAAAAGTATATTGTGAAATGTCAGAATTTAATGTGCCTCTGTCAGATTTTAAGCTGATAGCGGCTGAAAGAGTAAATATTTTTTAACAGTTTTCAGCCATTGAAAATGACTTTTCTGCATTTTTTTGGACTTGCAGCGTACTGCTCACACCAACTAAAAATTATATAGCTTCGTTTGGTGTGTTGCTCTTTTTGTATTTTTAAGATATTAAAAATGCGAAAAAGCAAGTGTCATACCACCTTAAACAAAAATTTCTTCGGATCCAAACAAAACGAAATTTTTTGTTGAAATTAACATTATTTTCAACGGTTGATTGGGACAAAAACGAAAAAATTTGATATCGTTTTCTCCGAAACGAAATAAATATTTTTCGTTTTTGGAATTAACGTTTTTTATTTATTTTGCTTCAACGAAACGAAAAAAATATTTTGGTTATCGTTAACGTGCATGCCTGCGTTCGATTGCAAACGAAATAAATCTGCTTTTAAATAACTTTAAGAATCATATAAGAAATTTATTGATGAAAACAAAATAATAGTAAATTTCTTTTCAAATACTCTGCGACAATTACGCGCTCATTGTTCCTTGCCCACTTAAAATTGTTTAATGTTTTGTAGTTGTAACAGTAAAGAACAAAACTGGATTAACATGTGCAAGATTCCTTAGCAGCAAATTATTAGCAGCGCTGAGGTGCAATTTATGGAATTACAAATGTCTGTCAAACAACAACAAATGTTGTTTATGAAAGAAAATAAGCCTAAAATAAGAATTAAAACTGCAAATTTATTTTATTTAACAGGGTTCTCCTACATATGCAAATATAAACAGATTTCATGTTTTGTGTTTTATTTTCTATTTTCTTTCATAAATAAAATTCGTACTCTTATTTTTTACTATTTAACTATTTATTGATAAATAGCTGTTGCAGCGAAAAACATTCGCCGCAAGATTTTTGCTGTCGTTTCATGTCGTTCGGTTTTTTCATTGACTGATACATACATACACAAGCATGTTAGAAGAAAACAATTTCAGCGAATAACAACAACAAAACTCACGGAAATATTATTTTCAATTAACTTCTAAACTAAATGGAATTTGAAAAAACTTCCTAAGAAAACAACCTTCGTTAGGAAGCGTAGAACAGTACAGAAAAATAAATTTTAAGATCGGTCAATCCATTCGAGAGTTTAAGGCCTCTAAACAGCTTCAAACAACCTGTTCCATGGGAGCTTCGCTCGCTTCGCTCGCTCGCTCCAATGAGACCCATATTGTCAAAATATGAAAACCCACATTGCTTCAAAAGTTCATATTTAATGTTCATTACGTCTCTTGATGCATTACCAACATCAACTAAAAATATTGCCACCATAACCAGATCAATTCTGGCCTGACCTAAAAGAAATTTTAAGCACAGCCACGATTTCTTGCAAATATACATTATTTTACAACTTTAATATCGATTACTTCGAAAAATCTTTTATATTGCATGTTTTGTATTCACAATAAGCACTTCATATACAAGCGTTTTCGGGGCCCCTGCCTGCTCGGGGCCGGGGGCTGCAGCCCCCCTATCCCCCACCTAAATCCGCGCCTGCATATAGCTCATACAGCTATCTAGTGGTTTCATCGTATTCGGTACTCGCCATTGTCACAGATTGGACCATAGATCTTGCGAAGGATTTTTCTCTCGAACGCTCCCAAAGTCCTTTCATCAGTGCTGCTCAACGAGCAGGTTTGTGATGCGTATAGCAGGACGGGCATGATTATTGACTTATAGATCTTCAGTTTTTCTTCGAAAAGAGCTCTGGGATAAAAATTAAAAACAAATAAAAAATATCGCAGTAAAGTGAAACCCGATTTGAAATGTTACTTCCGGTTTCCTACATTAAAAAAACAATGTATTTAAAATTTTTTTAAAATTGTCAAGAAGAACATAGAATTTTAATGTACAAGAAGAACATAATTAGATAAACCTTCGGGCAAAGTCAAAAGTTATTTCACAGAAAAAAACTGAAAATATAAAACATATTCATTCGATAAGGGCTTAAAAATGCATGTAGCCTCTGAAAATGTTTTGGGTCCATATATTTCGTTCCACTCACTATTCAAGTGCTCAATGCTTGAATATTAAATTTATTTTTTAATTAATTTTTATTTGTTGTTCTTAAAATTAATACTTCCCAAATTTGCCTTATTTTTTTGGTCTCTAGAGCGGTTTACCTCCTTGTATGTTTTTTGTTATTTTAAGTTAAATCAAAATTGGAATGATTTACGCAAATAAATTGCCAAAAATTAATATTAATTAATATTTTTTTAAATTAAAAAATTTAACCTTATGTCAAGTAGTCGTGCCATTTTTATCTTAATTTAATTAAAAACAAACCATCGCAAAAATTTCGGGTTCATGGAATTATGAATGCTTCTCATAGGATACAGCCAAACTTTCAAAAGCTTTCAGCTTTAAAAGTCCAATAATCATTCAAGCCAGCACATGCAGTTTTTTTCCATGAAAGCTTTTATTTTCGTATTGAAAAATTTAAACTATTTCAGATTTTGCATAAAGAAACAAATTCCAATTTGAAGGCACCTCAGGGCGAAAATATTAGTTGAAAAATTAAAACTATCAAAAACACGCAAACTATGAAGGCTTCAGGCAATGCATCTCTGATGATTTGGTTTACATTTTTTGTGAGTGGCTGAGTGCGTGCGTTCTCGCTAGCTAAATATATATATATATATGTGTTTCATGTTTGTGCAATACCCAAAATCCCTGCTAATCGGCAGGATAAAGTAAAGTTCGCCTTAGTCCATATAATTTTTGTGTGCTACACAGAGAAAAAAACACACTTCTTTCTCCGATAAAATATTTTTCTATTTTCGATAATAGCAATTTTCTCTTTTTCAAATAAAATTTTTTTCAATTAGAATAAATTATCACATTTTCGAAGAAATATTTCTTCACTTGCGGAAAATATGGAAATATTTCACTGTCTCTAAGAATGATAAGTATTTTTCTCGCACGAAAACATTCTTATTTATAGAGAAAAATTTATTGAAAATTAAAAATGTTTCCTTTATTTTGATAAAAAATTCACTATGAGAAGTATTTTCTTTAAAAAAAATAACAAATTTTTTCTCAAAAAAAAAGTTTTTGCTCTAAAAACGATATATGTATTTTTATATATTTCTCTTTTTAATAGAAGCTTTTTATTATTTTTAGGGAATTTTTAGAATCACATACATACATACATACATACATACATACATACATACATACATACATACAATGTCTATACCATTTAACTCTAAATATGATGCCTTTTTTATCATATTCCAAGAAATTTTTTTCTGAGTGTACTTTTAGAACAACAACAAGAATTATTGAAACAACTATACTGCACATCACTGCCGCAATCTCTCTATTTAAGAGGTTTATCAAAGTTACATTTACATACTTTCCAACATTAACCAAATTTGCTGAATTTGCGAAAAATTTGGAACAAACAACAGTTGCATGTTTTGTATATTTTGTTGTACAGCCAAAAATTTAAGGTCAAATAGAAAAAGATAAACACGCAAACTCTACAGCTTATCTAGTTTTTTTTCTTTGGAGTGTTGAGTACGTACTAATTTGTGTTATAGAGCAAAACTTGTGAATGACTTAATTTCGAGTACATATTTGTTTTTATAACTATAAATTTCAGTTTTGTTACGTATTCTTAAAATAAATGAGCTATTTAAAATTATATTTTTAAAAAATAGTGCCAATATTCAAGGCAAACATATTAACCTAAATTAAAGAAGCTTAATATTTCTCAAAAGTTTTCCTCAAAAAATGCAATGATTGCCTTATCATTGAATTTTTATTTTGTTTGAAAAACAAACAAAAATACCTTAAGAATAAATAATTCTCAATTAAATAACTTTTTCTTTGTAATCGAAAATCCTTTAGAGTTCTTTTACAAACTGCTCTAGGCCATCTGTTAAGCAACCAAAAAGTATGCAGCATTTTATTGCTTTGCTGACCAACCTCAAAAGGAAACATGTTGCCACTGCATAAAAAATGTGTACAATTCGTTTATCACTTGTTTTAACTACTTGCTTTCAGTTTTCTGTCGCATTTGTATCACTTGAAATATGAAAGCAACACAACGCTTTAAAAAAAAAAACAAAAATCCAGATATAAAATGAAAGAAATTTCCAGCTTTGTATATCAACCAAGGACAACAACAGCTGCAGAGTAATAGTAGTAGTAACAGCAGCAACACAGAAATGCTGTGCACGAATAGAAAAAGTGACAACAGCAGAAAAGCGCAGTCCAAGTACAACAAAAAAAAACAACCCAACACAACAACAAAAACAAAAGACAAAATCAAAAACAAAACAGGTAAAAACATTTTTGAAATGTCTTTGAAGCCAAATTGCATGAAAAGTCAAAGGAATGAGATAACAAGCGGTGCGTGTGGGTGATTGCGGTGGTGTTGTTGAAAAAAGCCGAGGGTTTGATTGATAAAAACCGCAAAAGCAAATTCAGCAATCAACTGAAGATTTGCTGCTCGACTTAACGGTTGTTCGTCTCATCAGACATGCTGATTGTGGTTGCTTCCTGTATTTTTGGTCCATTTACTACTGATTTTTCTTATTTTTTTTGTTCAGTTGCAACTGTCGTTGAGAGCGGTTTTATTTTTTTTTCGTTAAGAGTTTTATTTTTTTTTTTGTTATTTTGTGCTTGGGCACTTTATTTGGCTATTAAGATATGTGAGATAAGCTGAAACAAAAAGGATCGAATATTTGTAAATATAATAGAAGAAATCCTAAGTCACTATTTGGCTGACTGTTCGAAGCACTTAGGAGTCGTTCATAGAATACGTGACCGTTTTTCAACTCTTTTGTAGCCCCCCCCCCCTTCCCCCTCCTTTACTCTTTGCAGTATATTTCAACACCATTTCCCTCTTGCCTATAAAGTAACGTTGTATATGAAATAAACAAATTAATTGATTAAAAATATTATTATCTTGAGTAAATAACTTTAACCCTTTCGACCACGCTCCTAAACTAGCTGTCTGAAAAATTTTTATTTCATAACTCTTGTGTTAAATAGATTTAAATTAAGCATTGTTGAAGATTTAAGACTTCTAGAGTTATCGTGTCATTGGATATTGAATGTTGCACATATGTATGTAATTTTGCAACAATGCACGTTTTTTTAAATATTTAAATTTTGTATTTTTATTTTGCGTTCTATGGCTAAAACTGCGTACTTGCTTTTTAAATTTATGATTTTAATATATATTTTTTTTAACTTATATTTTCTGCGCTAATTGCACTTTTTGCTTAATTTGTTAAAACTTTACTCTGAATAATGCCGTCGTAGTTATGTTGATCGCAACAATAATCTTACTTTTTTGTTATTTTTTTTTTATTAAAGGACTGTAATTATTCAATTCGATGTCTTCTTTGATGATTTTTTTTTTTTTTAATTTTTTTATGATTTTATACGAATACATATTAAAAAATAATTTTTGTTTTTTTATTTTTTTTTTGTTTTTGATCTATACCAAGGTCAAGTGTAAGGTCATCAAAATTTATGAATAATATGTTGGTCTTAACAAGGTCAGTTTTGTATCTTTAATATTAGTCTCTTTATAGAGTTTTCAATTTTGGAGTTGTTTGGGAGGTGAGCGTGTTAGTAGGCGTATGACGAACATTTTTCTAACACATCTCAGTTTTTACATAAAATACACAAATACCGAATTTCAGTATTGTAACTGTAATATTAGTCTCTTTAAAAAGTTTTCAACTTTGGGGTTGTATAGGAGTTAGGCGTGGTTTTCATCCGATTTTACCCATTCTTGAACTTGATCTTTGCTTTTTAGAAAAAAGCTTAAATATGAAGTTTCATTAAAATAGCTTGAAAATTACGGCTGTAATCGTGTCGACAGACAGACAGACGGACAGATAGACGGACATGGCTAAATCAACTCAGGTGGTGATGCTGATCAAGAATATATATACTTTTCTATACCTACCACGCCTCCTGATGAGCGTTACAAACGTCGTGACAAAATTAATATACCCCTTGCGCAGTACGCGTGGGGGCATAAATATTGACTTTGATAAGGCATCATCATTTTCGAAAAACTTTTTCTGGGTAAATAAAAATAATGCTTTTTTTGAGATATTAGCAAATACATTATTTTTAAATTGGTTGGCAACTCTAACATCCAAAATTTTAAAATAATATATTTTTTCCAGAAAGTTTTTTCCAATACCTTTCCAACGGTATCTTATTTATAAAAATTGGATAAAAACTGACGTAGATACAATTAATTGAAAATTTCCCGATACTAGCGTTTGTCGAACGATTTGCCTAATTGAGAGGTCCATAACTTTTCAACGAATGGCGATAAAAAAAAAATACATGAACTTATGTTCTTAGAATTTTATAAGGAATCTAAAGCCCAAAAATAAAAAAAATCGAAAGCCATTATGCGTGGAATGGGCGTATAACAATTCATAGATGTTTTTTGAAGCAATATGCAAGCTGGAGATAGGACTCAATCTTTAACTGATTTCTTTTTCTGCAAAGGACAGTACAAGTCGAATGGAAATAGATCATTGATCAAGAATATTAAAGCCCAGTGCCGCCCGTATTCTTAATTGGCTGCCCCTCTAATATACAATATACAAAAATATCTTTGATATTAACATAGGGTTTTGTAGGCATTGTTATACTCTAATCCTGAAAGGTCAGGGTATATTAACTTTGTGCAAACGTTTGTAGCGCATAGAACGAAGTGAGTCCGGTATAGAAAAGTATATATATTCTTGATCAGAGTCACTTCGTGAGTCGAGCTATTCATGTCCGTTCGTCCGTCAGTCCGTCCGGCCGTCTGTCCGTCCGTCTGTGTGTTGTCCCTAAACACAGGATAAAAAAAAGGAGTTGAGATAATTATATGAAACTCGGTTTATATAGTCGCATGGATCAAAGCATCTGCACTATTGAATATTTTTTATATCCACCCACAGACACGCCTTCCTCACATACAACACAAAAATTAAAAACTGCATAAATAAGCTCATAATTAAACTATAACAATAAAATTCGGTACGTATTAGAGCTTCACCTCAAACACGTGTTCACGGAAGTTCGAACTCCGTGTTGTGCGTGGTTTGAATCACGAACCTCAACTACACGTGTATTTTATTCAAGGACTACACGTGATTTTCGTATTCACGTACTTTAAGCAGAGCCGAACTTGTAATAGTTTTGTTTTGAGTTTCTGAGAACGAGATGGGCCAAAAATAAATAAATTATATGAAAAAAACAGAAAAAGCGAGATATCTCGAAAACGGAGTGAGATAGGCCAAAAATAACCACTTTTTACCTAGAAAAGTTCGGCTCATGCCTAAAGTACGAGAATAATATTCACGTGAATGACGTAAATACGAACCTCACGTGTAGTTCGTGAATAAAATACACGTGTAGTTGAGGTTCGTGTTTTCACTTGATTTTTTTAAAAACACGTGAACATGTGAAACTGAAAGCTCTAGTACGCATGTATTTTACATCAAAAAAAAAATGTCTTCGAAAAATGGGTGTCATCTGTCCACATGACCACCTCCCATACAACCCAATAATTTAAAATTCATGTTAAACCTACGGAGATAAAATTTGGTATATTTGTATTTTATATCCGAACAAAGATGTCTTTGAAAAATAGATTTCATTCACCAACGGACACGCCTACCTCCCATACAACCCATCAATTAAAAATTCTATAAATAAGCTTATGTTTAACCTACAGAGATCAAATTGTGTACTTATGTATTTAATATCAACACTAAGATGTGTTACAAAAATGGGCGTGATCCGTCCATGAACACGCCCACCTCCTATACGACCAAAAATAGCGAAAAGTTTTTAAAATTATTAATATGTGAGCTACTGCAATAAAACTTGGTATATGTAAATTTTTCTATTTGTAAATACTATTATTGATTTTGAAAAAGTAAGTTAAGGATATTTCATACACTGAGAAAAAAACACATACCTTGCTCCAGTAAAAAATTTCTTTATTTTCGATAATAGTAATTTTCTCTTTTTCAAATAAAATTTTCTTCAATTAGAATAAATTTTCACATTTTCGAAGAAATATTTTTTTACTTCTAGGAAATGGAAATATTTCAATGTCTCTAATAATGAGAAGTATTTTTCTCTCACAAAAAATTTCTCAATTATAGAGCAAAATTTATTGAAAATGAAAAAATGTTCTTATATTTTGATAAAAAATTCACTATGAGAAGTATTTTCTTCAATAAAAACAAATCTTTTCTCAAAAATAAAAAGTATTTTCTTCTAAAAACGATATATTTTCATATTTTTTCTTTTTCATGGAAGCTTTTTATCATTATTAGAGAATTTTTTGTATCGCAATTAGATAAAAGCATTCTCTGGAGCAAAGTCTATACCATTTTTCTCTAAATATGATGCCATTTTTATCATATTCTGAGAAACTTTTTTCTGAGTATAGTTGGGCTAGACCGATAGACCGACTTTAGACTTTTGAATTAGGACGACTATTTTAGATCTTTGAAAATTTTCGAATTTCGATCAGAAAGCTGCTTAGCAATATGGGAATGCTTACACTGCAAAGCAGAGTATAGAATTCGCTGTATAAGCAACATTTTGAGCGTTCCTTGCTAGTTGGAAAAGGAATCGCACATAGCTAAAACTTCTTGTTTAATGATTGTGTTGACCTTAGCGTCAACCTTGATAAATTATGCGATTAATTAATTTATTGAATTTCCTTTGCAAATATTTTGCTTGCAACAGACCCTGGAGTGGCTGAGCATACCTCAGCTTTCGAAATAAAACTCGTTACAAGATTTTGCATCTATTCAGCCAAGTGTGCCAGTCGATGGGTGCGAAACGATTCTGTAGCCGTTATAATATTTTGTTGTTATTTTGAGCCTACAGTTGCTGTACTTTTTGTAAAAGCACTGCTTGAGTCTTAATTAAAAATATTAATTAATTAAGGACTTTCACATCTGCTGACAATTCGTGCCAAAGCATTCATGAACAAAGTTGTTGCTGTCAAAAGAAAAGCATAATTATAATGTATTAATTAAAAATTCTCTGATTTTAAAACTCAATCACGTGCGAAATTTGAACCGTCAACACGCCTTAAGCGCTAATCAATCAAGTGTCTTAATAATCGCTGCTCAAAAATTCATCAAGTTTTTTTAAAATAAAAAATAAAAAAAACAAATTCGCAAATACTTTTAAATAATAACCAAATTGCGTAGCATAACTTAAGTGAACATCTAAAATCTGTGTGAAGAGTATTATACTTCAAATGCAAGCTTTTTCTACCCACTCAACTAAACTCAACTCACAAGACCAAACAACAAATTCATCAGAGAAGGAAAAAGAAGAAAAAGAAGAAGAAGAAGAAGAAAAGTGCAAAAAACTCGAAAATGGCAGTTGCGTTAAACAAAACACGCTGTTGGCAAACTACTGCAAACCGCTCTACACCCACCCACATCATTGTGATGCCCACAAAAACTTCTTCATTTCTGCGTTTAATTTTGAAGAAGTAGAAAACCAGCTGAAAATTACCATTGTAGACTTCGTGCAAAGTTCGCTCGCTCACTGCTTAAAAACAACCGCCAACATACGCATTCTGTGGCACACACCATACCACAACTTAAGTTGGACCCAGCCCACCCTCTTCAAACAGCACCACTTAAGATAAACTGCTATTGCATACTTTATGCGTGAGATAAATAAATTTAATCCCTCATGTTCTGGGTACTTTTCTTTTGTTTGTATTTGTTTTATGTTGGCTGTTTGTGAAACTTTCGAGAGCTTTAAAATGTGAGCCAAAGTAAGTCAACGTTTTTGGCCAGATTAGTTTTTCACCTTCAGCGCACGTTCAGCGTACCCAGCTAACTGCCACTTTGCTGGATCATTAATTGACTTGTTCTGGAAGTGGATAAAATTGCTATTCTAACTAATTTCATCTGATGTGAGCTTCTTAGCTGTTTTTGTGCTTTTTTTTGTTGTTTGTTTTTTTATGCTTTGTATTGGAAGGTAGCAACGAAAGACCAGCGTTTTGGTAGATTATTTGCATACTCACGCTATGGATTTGCGCGAATATGTATGTAGGTGTAGCGGGTGTCCTTAAAGGCTTCTTAACTGTACATGTTAAGGTTCATTAAATTTGCTTTAAATATTATAAAAACGTAGTAAAGACAATTTACTTTTTATGCACAATTATTATTTTTATAAAAAGAATTAATATTTAAATTAACTTCAAACTATAGAAAAGTTATCGAAAACCTAACGAAACCTCGGTAGTAGATAGTAAGCGTTCTTGACTGCCAATCAAGAGGTTCCAGGTTCGAATCTCGGCCAGGCTATGGCCCTATGCTTTAACATTTTCTCAATTCTTTTCAAATTTAAAATCAAGTAAAATTCAAAATTCATCAATATAGCAGTTGGGCTGAAAAGTTCGTAGGATGACACAAAGTTGAAGACGTCACTAGAATTAAAATCACATGATTTACTATTGATTAACTATAGATTCGTGTGTTATAACGTGTATTCGTGTGAGTAAAGCAACTTTTGTTATTGTGAAAAGACTGGACCAAAAATAATTTCACGTCTTAATCAAGCATTGTTTTATGATAAAAAAAAAAAAATGTTCATCGAGATAGCTGAGACTCTGAAGATATCAAAAAATAGCTGGACATATTTGGAGAGAGAAAATTGTTAATCGTCAGAGAGAGATAAAGTAGAAAAGATAATATTCTGGCAATATGTCGTCGCGACTCTTGCCCAAAGATTTAATTTGACCTTTTGTCATACATACAAACATACAAATCTATTTTCTTTTCAGTTTTTGTATGTATTAAGGTTTCTTTATCATAAAACTTCTTTTGCGATATGTGCACGCCTCTTTCTAAACGTTTTTAAAACGAGGTCCACAAGTTTAAATTTTTAAAATTTTGATCAGCAAACCATACAATTTATATTTCGATAGGAATCATAACGGAAAGAAGTGGAGAAAAAAAACATGTTTTTCGTTGACTATTTTGTTCGCTATATTTGAGGAGCTTACATTCAAATCCAGTTAAGTCACAGGAAAAAACAATTTTAGTTAGAAATGCCATTGTAAAGTGAATGTTACAATATAAAAATATAAAAATGATAAAATCCTAGAGAAAAATGCATTCAAAAATCTTCTTTTCAATCAAAAGACATGTTCACAGTAAATTTTCAATCAAAACATTTCATTTGTTTAGTTTTCAAATTTTAAAAATTTTTTTATGTCAAAACGTTGGTATAAGTAATAAATTTAACATTTTAGCGGATTTGGATACACATTTTGTAACAAAACTAAAAATTAAAAGCAAAAAACATTTTTTAGAACTAAAAAGGATCTTCAGGAGAATCAAAATTGCTTCGGCGGTTTTCCTCCGATTTGAAAAAAAAGGATTCAGAAACCATTTGAATGAGTTCATCTAACTTTTGAGATTCCGAACGGCGGAATTTAAATTTTAATTCATTTCTAACTTTCAAAATCAGACAACAGCAAATTTGATATTGAAGATACGAATTTTCAATGCAATATGAGACTATTTTTTTGCATAATATATCTATTCCTTTGGAGCATAAGTTTGCATAATTGGTTTGTTTATAAAAAATATATGACAAAATTAAGACTTTTTTTCGATTTCCCAACAATTAGATCTGTGTGACTTATCTGGTTTTGAATGTGAACTCTCCACTTGTTTACTTTGTTTTTTGAGTTTCTTTGACGCCAGAATTAATCACGCATGCGCAAACAACAACAAAAAAAAAATACAAATTGGCCATTTCAGCCCTTGAAAGGACTTTGACTGAGCTTCTTATGATCAATTGTGTTGTGTGTGTTATTAAATAATTGCACACAATTGACCGAGAACTGGAACTACATATTTTTTTCCGACTCCGAACGGCTAAAGTTTATGTTCTCATGCAATAACAAAAAAGAGTTTAGCTACTACAGCTTTGTCGCACTTTCTCAGCATTAACTCATTTGAAGCCACAATCCAAAGCATCAAAAAGTTTTAATGATAAAGATTCCAGTGGCTAAAAACAAAGTTAATGTGGAAAAAATTTACCCACCAAAGTTTGGGTTGGGCTCAGGGACAACACAAGACGTAACTACTAACCATGCACACATAGATCTAATTACAGAATATCTTTTAATCTACTTTTGAGTTGACTTTTGAGTTCTCAAGAAGCTTTACATGGCATTATTTACACTCTGAGGTTTGCCATTGTCTGCAGAGAGGTGGTGACCGATCAGAAAAAATTTTTTATTGAAAAAACTTTTTGCCGTGGCTGGGGATCGAACCCGGGCTCCGAGCATGCTAAGCCACACACTTAACCTGCATGCCATGGTCACCACGGTCACGCATGCCCAACACAGCCCAAAAATTGAAAAAAACAATAAATAAGCCTCTGTTTAACATACAGAGATAAAATTTGGAATGTAAATTTTTTATGAAAAAACAAAGATGGTTTTGAAAAACTGACGTCATCTGCCCACAGACACGCCTACCTCCCATACAATCCAACAAGTTTAAAACTCAATAAATAAGATTATGTTTGTCATAGAGCGATAAAATTTGTTATAATGTATTTTATATTCAATAAATATGCATTTGAATGGGCTTTATCAGCCCAGGGACACGTCCGTTTTCAATAATATTATATTTTTTTGGAAAAGAAGGTTTAGGGTATTTCATAGTCGGCCTAGACCGACTTTAGACTTTCTTTACTTGTTTCTTTCTTTTAAAGTTCTTAAAAGCAAACCAAACTTTGTTTTGAAATAAAGCAGAGTTGAATTTTTCTATAATGGCGCGGTATTTTATCCATTTCAAACACTCTATGCCCTCGTCACAGAAATGTAACTATTTTAAGTTATTTTTGTACCCTAAACCTGAAAGCTCAGGGTATATTAACTTTGTGCAAACGTTTGTAACGCATAGAACAAAGCGAGTGCGGTATAGAAAAGCATATATATTCTTGATCAACGTCACTTCGTGAGTCGAGCTATCCATGTCCTTCCATACGTCCGTCCGTCTATCGTTCGAAGAAGACCGATAGAAGAAGGAGTAAAGATAATTGGAATAAAAGGATAAAAGGAACTGCACTATTGAATATTTTTGGAATCTGCCCACGGACACGCCTACCTCCCAAACAACATAAATGCATAAATACGCTCATAAATAACCTACAACAATAAAATTTGATACATATGTATTTTATATGAAAACAAAGATGTTTTCAAAAAATTAATAGTCATCCGCCCACGGACACACCCACCTCCCATACAACCCAAAATTTCAAAACTTAATAAATAAGCATATGTTTAACCTACAAAGATAAACTTTGATACGTATGTTTTTTTATTACAAGCCAAAGATATTTTTGAAAAATTAACCTCATCCGCCCTCGGACACGCCTAGCTGCCATACAAACAAAAAATGAAAAATTGCATAAATAAGCGTATTGTTGTCATACAGAGATAAAATTTGGTACGTACGTATTTTGTAACAAAACAAATATGTTTTTGAAAAATGGGTGTCATCCAACCACGGACTCGCCTACCTCCTATATAACTTAAAACATTGAAAACTCCATAAATAAACTTTGGTTTAACTTACAGAGATAAAATTTAGTAATCCAAAACTATCCAAAACTAAGATGTGTTCAAAAATTGGTTGTTATCCATCGAACACGCCCACCTCCCATACAACCCATAATAGCGAAAACACTATAAAGATATTAATATGTGAGCTACAGGATTAAAACTTGGCATATGTAAATTCATTTCATTAAAATGGAAATGCATATAAAATATGGGCTTCATGAGACACACGCCCATTTTCAACACATTTATTTTATTTTGCAAAATAAGTTTTAAGGTAGTTCATAGTGGGGCTACCGACCGACTTTAAACTTTCTTAACTTTTTTTTTTTTTTAATATTATGACTTATTCGACAGATAATTCTGCATAAATCGAAAGTACATGAAGATTTGGGCTCACAGCATCCTCATCCTTCAATTAGATCAGTTATAAAATTAGTTTTAAAAATATAATTTTTCTAAAAATTATTAAAAAATCTGAAAATTTCAGCAGTGAAGAGAAAAAAATATTATTTTTTTGTTAATTTTTGGTAATATGTACAGAGCAAATCATGTTATTTCATTTTGGGAAACAATTTTGTAAGCTTAAAGGAGTAATGTTTATAAAGAAATAAGTATGTATTTATTTAAATTTTTAATTGCTTGGCTCGCAAATAAAAAAAAAAATTTCGTAAAACCTACTCCCAAACATGTCACCTGAAAAGATATGGTCCGAAAGCGTAGAATTATCGCAAGGAGTTGAGATAATTACATGAAACTTTGTACACATGATCATATGCACCCAAATTTTTGAAGAAATGGTAATTTTTTTTAAACAGTTAACGAAACGCCCACCTTCCATGCCATCCACAACAGTGTAAATACTGTAAAATGGCTAATAATTGGGGTAAATATTTCAGATTTGGTATGTGTGAAAGTAGCATCAAAACTGCAAAATATGCAATAAATAGGCGTAGTCCGCCCACAAATACGACCACTTCCAATACAACCCTCAACATCGACTACGACAGCTCATTCATGAACTGTGCTTTGACTGTGAAATGTTACGCAGCAGACATCAGCAACTAAATATAGACTTCGATAGTCTGTCGTGAACTGCTGCTTTGACTGTGGTATTTTAAGCAGCAGACAGCAGCAGCCGATCATCGACTACGACAGCTGAGAACATGCTGTTGCTGTAGCTGCCGATCGCTTGTACTTTTACTGTACAGCCACAGCACAATTTTTGGTGGTGTTGCTATTTGTTGGGCAGCAATTTAAACCCTGATTAATATTACAAACTAGTGTCCGACCGAACGTGAATTTTTGCCGAAGCCGAAGCCGATTCCTCGGCAAAATGAAAATAATCGGCCGAAGGCCGAAGCCGAAGCCGAATAAGAAACAAATGTTTTCAAGTAAAAAAAATTATAAAATTTATTCTTTGCTTTTGTTACGGGCCGATGTTGAATGTGAACCACACCTAAACGTCAAAATTTTTCTGCATTTCATTTGGCATTTCTTAATTTCAAACAAATTCAATTTGAACCATGGAAAGATACATAATCGAGCCACGCGTTAAAGTTATTCAAGGAATGGGAACAGTGGATGATCAATTTTCGAAGAAAATCATCTTCAGTGATGAGGCACATTTTCACCTCAGAGGATTCGTCAATAAGCAGAATTGCCGCATTTGAGCGAATGATAATCCAAGAGTGATTGTCGAAAAACCAATGCACCCGCAAAGAGTGACTGTTTGTTGCAGTTTATGGGCTGGCGGCATCATCGGGCCGTATTTTTTCCAAAATTAGGCCGGTCAGGCAGTCTGGGAATGGTGTTCGCTATCGTGAGATGATAACGAACTTTTTATGGTCCGAATTGGTAGATATGGATGTGGACAATATGTGGTTTCAACAGGACGGTTCGACTTGCCACACAGCTAACGAAACAATGGCTCTTTTGCGCGAAAAATTCAATGGCCATGTTATCTCACGTGGTGGCTATGTCAATTGACCGCCGAGGTCATGTGATTTGACACCGTTGGACTTGTTTCTTTGGGGTAATTTGAAAGAGAAGGTGTACGTCAATAAGCCAGCAACAATTCAATAGCTAAAGGATGAGATAATTCAGCACATTAACGGCATAGAACCTCAATTATGCCTTAACGTCATCGAAAATTTGAACCATCGGATGGAGGTGTGCCACCGAGGTCGCGGAGGCCATTTGGGCGATATTTTGTTTCATACATAATTGAATGAAATTTTTTAATGAAATTTTTTTTGTACTCTTGGTAGGTATGAGAATAGGTCGTAAAGTATTTTTCACCCTCTTACCTGCGAGGGGCGTGGCACTTTTTCAAGAACACAAATTTATTGGTTCTACTTTCGTCTATAAGTCACACATCAATGAAACTCGGCACGAACTTACTATTGAGCCGTGCCCTTAGACTATCAAAGTTGAGCGATCTTTGGAAAGGGAGCAGGGCACCGCTCATAAAATTACATTTTTTTTATATCGGATAGATTTGGAACTAAATGTCGTATAACAATGCAACTCAGTATGAAGCAACTTATGGGCTAGGTCTTGCAATTGTAAAACAAACACGGGCATTGGAAAACGAGGCGTGGCTCTGCCCATACGATTGAAATTTTCGATGCAGAATAGCAAACAAGTCACAGAACATTTAAACTCAGAATAGAGTTACTATTTGGTGGTGTCCTGCTTATGGCATGCTAGAATGGACTTTGTGCGATGGGTGTGGCTCCGCCCATATAAGACATTTTTTATATTGAATCACTTTGGAAATAATAGTCACATATTAAAGAAACTCGGTTTGGAGTTACTATTTGGTGATATTCTACTTCTCCGACATAGTCGCAAACTAAAGCGGGTAATGGACAAGGAATTCGATTCCGCCCATAAAAGACAGTTGTTTATATTTAAAAGCTTTGGAAATAATGGCCACAGAATATTGAAACTCAGTGTGGAGTTACTCTCTGTTAATGGCCTTCTATTGGCAAACTGGAACAGACATTGGACAAGGACGGCAGCAACGCGCCGGGTACCAGCTAGTATTATTATAATAAAAAGAAATGACAGTAATTTTCTGAATAATTTGTATTTTATTTAAAATCAACATCGGCCTTTCAAATTTAACCACCCTTTATATTCATTTCAGTACAAAAAAAATTACTGAAATCATTAAATTCGAGTTAAACGCAAGAGTTTTTCTGCAAAATTCGGATTTTTCTGTAATCGAATTATTGACGTCAGGATAAAGTAGAAAAAAATTGAATATATTTTCGTTCCATTCGAGAAAAGCTACATAAATGTAATACTAACTAAAATTTGGCAGAAAATTGCTAGCGTTAACTCGGCTTTTATATTTCAGTCCATAACAAAAGCAAAAGAGTAACAGTCGGACTCGCTGCATTTATCATTTGAATAAAATTTTCAAAGAATGAACACCAACTCATGAAAGAACAGAAAAGGAGAGAAACACAAAACGAACAATGAAAATGTTTCAAATGTTTACTGAATAATTAAAAAAAAAAAAAACTAATTGCTTAGCAAAAACATTCGGCAAAAATAATCAGCTATATCGGCCGAAGCAGAAGCCGAAGCCGAAGATCAAAATATCGGCCGATTATGCCGATTACCGAAGCCGAAGCCGAATAATCGGTCGGACACTATTACAAACTATCTAAGAAGTTGTACTGCATAGTTTTAGGAAGAGAATTTTTTTTGATACCAGTCTTTCTGATTGTCACAAACATATGTTTTATGCCGTTATCTTTAAAATAAGCAAAAGTATTTTTGCTTAGTTAAATCTCAAATTAAATGATCTCAATTTGTTTTTTGCGTTGAAAATTTGGTGTTTTGAAAGTTTGGTTTGAATTGAAGTAGCACAAAAGGAAGTTAGCATATTTTATAAGGAATCTTTATTTGGAACAACGCCTTTATTATAAAATGTTAAAGTGAAAACGTTTAAAAAACATGGGAATATGGGGGGGGGGTTATCTCAAACAATGTATCAATTCAGGCTATTTTAACCAAAAACTTAGTTGGGATAAAAAAAGTTCTCTATGTTATTTTGTTTAAATGAAGTGATTATGATAAAAGTACTCGGGTTTTAAAAATTGAGGAGTTAAGAATTAAGAATTAAGAGTCTTACGAGGAGTTTCTCAATCCTACCCAGCATATTTTAATTAAAACCCATTGCTATAATGCTGAAAATATTTGCGTGTGGTTATAATAAAATAAAGTATTGATTTTTTAAGATACGATATATTTAAAATTCGGGTTATATGGAGGGTCTTCCAAACACTTGTCTGATTTTAGCCATTTTTGGTACAAATATTCAAGTGATTTTAAAATTTGTTCAAATTTTTAAAAAAAAATATTGAAGGGGTTCAAAGATACATCGATTTTTAATTTTGCCTTATATGCGCGGTCATTCTCTGATTTGGGCAATATTTGAAAAATTTCTTAATCTATGTAAAAAAGTCGGCCCCACCAAATTTCGTTGCTCTGCAGCAACTAGAATTAGTTTTGGGCACAGCTTATATGAATCGGTTACACTGTGCGACGTGTTTATTGCTATTTGTTCTTTGGATTTAAATCGTTTTCAGGAGAAATTTCTGAAACATTTATAAGGGAGTTTTAAGCGAAGATTTATTAAAATTAAATTAATATTTCTCTGTTTCTATTGAATATTGAATATTTCTGTTTAAGAGAATGTATCTTTATTGATGGGAAAATATTAATCTGTTTCATGGACGCTTTTAAACATTTTTAGAGAACTTATGGAATCACATTTAGAGAAAAGCATTCTCTATATTATTTTTCTCTAAAGGTGCTGCATTTTTTATCATATTTCGAGTAACTTCTTCTTTCTGATTGTATTCTGGAACTTCTTGTTGTTCAATGGTCCATCAAAGTTAAAATAGAGGTGAAACCAAAACATTCCATTCTAACGACCTTTGACATATGCCTTAGCAGAAAAATATTATTAGTTTACTCTAAGCTCAAAAATTAAAAATTTTGGGTTGAGAAACTTTTGCAGTGAATTAGCTTTTTTGTAAATAATTTAGATTTACATCAATTCATTTTAATTCAATGATTATCAAAGCATACCAACAATTCCAAGAATTATATCTGTTTAGAAAATAGTCAGAAAATCTTTGAGCATGGCAGAACCACAAACAGCTTCCAATCCTGCTAACGAACTGCAGTATTTAACAACCAACCCACTACAATAACGTACCCATGCTCTCTAAATAAGGTCAAGAGTCAAACACTCGAAGCGTAGATAAATCTTTACAGCTGAGAAGCGTTGAATGCAAAAAGACAAAAAAAAAAACCCAGCAAAAAGAATATAGAGTGAAATTAAGTTAAATAATGGCAGACCGTTGCCGGAAGGGCTATACTTGAAGCAACCAAATGCTAGACAATCTATTTGTAGGCTACAGACCACCTGTACGATTAATTTTAATGAAATTTACTGGCGGGCCAGCTTAAATCATCTAAAGAACCAACGACAGAGACGCTATACTTTAAGTCGGCAATGAAGCCATAAATGCTGTGAATTTGTTTAGCACTTCATTTTGTTGTTGTTGTTATGGCTTTCTCTATGGCTGTGTTGACGCTAAATGAAAGTCCAAACATAAATTAGCAAAATGGCTTCACCAACACAGGTGTCCTCGAAGAAAAACCAAAAAACAAAAAAAAAAAAATAAAAATAAAATTCCCTTTCAGCCAAGAAACAAGCATTTGGGCGTTTTTTTCTACTCTACTTGAGCAGCTATTAAATCTTGCCCCAAAACGTTGCTCACTCATTTAAACGAGCAGGAGGACATCTTTTAACATTAAGTCATTTGATGTATTCCGGCACACAATTAGAAGCGATAATAAAACATTTTTATGGCAGCATCTAAAGTCTTAATAATGATGATGTAAATGATGATAATAATAATGATGATGTTGTGGCTGTTATGGAAAAATCTACTGTTAACCTACCTTCTTATGTTGCGCTGTATGGAACGCGTTACAGCTGTCATGTCGCAGGCTCCTTTGTCTCCTGGCTTGCGCGCCTCTACGCGACTGCTGCACGAACGTCCATCCAATGTGGCATAGATGGGTCGTCGCGGTATATGTGCAGTATATATGGTGCGTGGTGTGGGTATTTTGCTCTTTGTGGCACGTGGACTTGGCTCAAACCCAGAATCTTGATCCTTACTCGACGCATGTTGCGGGGCTCCGGCTACACTAGCTCTTATGGCATCTTCATTGGCTGACTGCCAGTTGCTGCGGGTTTTGGTACCACTACGAATACGTTTCTTCAGGCGTCGCTTGCGGCCACTCGCGTAATCGTAGTCGACTTTTTGACTTGCAGTGTCGCCAACACCCTGACGATTTGCTGTTGAAGTGAAGCGTCGCATGGGGCTGCTGCTAGCAGCCTCATCATCATCTCCTAAGGCTTGATCATCTTCTTCTTCTTCTTCGTCTACACCCTCTTCACCATGGGAGCCATGGTGAGATTTGGAGACAATTTTAAACACCTGCGTGTCGCTGAATTCGGTTTCCTGTTCCTCCTCTTCGTCTGCAGCTTCAACGGCATTCAAATCAACCGATTCATCGCTTTTCAATACCTGGAAGCTTGATTTACGTATCGGCTGCTCCTCGTCGGCGGAGTCCGAAGGAAGCAGAGTAAAGGAGCGTCGCGATTCTTGTTCGCGTTGTTGTTCACTGGATGTGGCAGCATTAGAAGTTTTGGCTGGCATAGATTGAACTGAGCTGGCATTAGTTGATTCTGTTGTGGGCGGTATTGTAGGTGAAGACGTTGGTTTGGGCAAAAGCGTGGTTGCGTCAGCTTTGACATCGTTCTCTGCCGCTGTCTTTATGGTAGTAGATGTAGGAGTAGGCGTTCGAGTCGGTGCTGGGATTGGTGTTGGTGCTGGAGTCGGTACTGGAGTCGCTTGTGTTGAAGTCGGCGTAGGGGTTGGAGTTGGAGTTGCTGTTGGAGTTGTTGCGGGAGTCACTGAAGTCATTGGTTTTGTTATCGGTTCTGAAGGCGGCTCCATTGTCATAGCTGAAGTTGGTTCTGAAGGCGGAGAAGTAGTTGGATCGGATACTTTTGCTGAAGTTGCCAATAATTCCGGAGTTGCGGATTGTGAACCTGAAGGCGTTGGCGTTGCTGGCGTCTGCATAAGTTCGGGTGCTGTAAGTTTAGCCGCATTGTTGGTTACATCAACAACTTCTTCTGCTTTTTGACTTTTAACCGTATTATTTGCACCATCATCGCATTTTATATCCTGATCAACCTTTACATCTCCTGCCAACTCCGCTGTCTTTAATTCCTCTTGCCCTGGTTCTAACTTCTTATCCTTCTCTATATCAGCCGCCAATTTTTCCGCTTCCTCCTGCGTTACCGCTGTAGCAGCTGCTTCGAGTACCTGGTCAACTTCCTTTGAAATTTCTTCCATTACTACTTCATTCAAAGATTCCGGCAACTTTTCGCCGTCAGTGCCTTCAACTGCCTCTTGAGACGACTTTGTTTCCTCAGCAGATTTCTCAGTTTCATCATCAATTTTCACTGATGCTGCAGAGAGTACCTCATCTGCACTACGATGCACATCAACTTGCACCACTTCGCTAGTTTTTCTATCATCTACATCATCATCATCAGTCATTGAATCTGGTTTGGTTGGACTACCTTTAATGTTGGCTTCACCACCTGAAGATGGAGGTGTTTTTATAAATGTTCTATCCTTAACGGCACTGCCTGGTGGCGATTTTAACTTTGTTGCTAACATAGACTGACCCACACCTTGTGTCTCATCTTCATCCAACGCACTCTTTGGTCGCTTTGTGAATGCTTCAGACGACTGATCCACCACCTTGGCGCTTTTTTCGTCCACCGTGCTCGTTGGTCGCTTAGTCGATATCACAGACTGATCCAATACCTTGGCATCACTCTCATCTATCGTGCTCTTTGTTCGGTTTAATTTTCCTTCACTCGATCGAGGCTTCACTTCTTTTGCCTGATCAGAGTTATCCCCATCTGAGTCTTCCTTAAGTTCTCTTGAATGCCGTGTAGTGGGCAGCGATCGACGTTTTATAACACGCTGCTTCTGTCGCTTGTGGTAACAGCAATTTTCGCATGAGTCCTCATCTTCTTCCTCGTCGTTCTCACTTGACGAAACGTAACGCTCGCGAGACTTTCGCCGTCTTAGCTCAATGTTGCTCTTGGAGCGACAGATGTCACTTCCACTGTCACCATGGTGGCCGCCTTTCAAAGCTTTTGCTTCACCGCAGCTGCTGGTGCGTCTACGACTGTGTCGTTTGCAACGCTGATGCCTGCGACAAATGTGGGTGTAGCGCTGCTCTTTCTTGTACGTGTGCTCATTGCAGCTGCAGCTGGCCTCGCCACCATCCGAGTCAGAGCGCTTGAGGTAGACAACGTATTTCTTGGAATTGCGCAAGTCATGGATTTCCTCTTTCTCTGCATATTTCAGCGGTCGCACTGCATCGGCAGAGGCCTCCTGGAAGGGATTCGAACGGCGTGCTGAGAGTCTCAGCTTGCTGGCTGGCAAGCCACCATTGGATTGCATAAACTTAGCCGTAGAGCGATGAGCTTTTTGCAATGCACAGTCCAGTGGGGTTATAACCACGCCCTTCGAGTTTCTGTAGATTGCATTTATATCGGCTCCATAGTCTAGCAACATTTTGCACATGTCTGTGCAGTCGTTGGCAGCAGCGATATGCATCAAGCTGCGTCCATCGTTGCTGGTGGTATTCACCTGCTTTGTTCTTTGTTCCAGTAGCCATTCGACTAATTCGCGACGCCCCGATGAAGCCGCTTCATGCACAGGTAAATCGCCTTTGGCATTGCGCAGCCAGAGGTTGGCACCGTGCTCTTTTAGCAGCTTAACTGTCTCGAACTGACCCTTTGAACAGCCGCAATGTGCAGGTGTGCGTCCTTTGCGATCTTGTCGATTTGGATCGGCCTCCAGTTCTAGCAACCGTGAAGTAGCATCTGCATGACCTAAAGTGACAGCATAATGTAGCGCAGTGCAGCCATTTGAGTCAATAAGATCGGTTGGAGCGCCACATAAGCTGATCAGCGTATCTATGCACTCTGTGTGACCACGTGAGGCAGCGCAGTGCAGCGCCGTTAAGCCATCCCTGAAAAATAAACAAAAATAAAAGAAGTTATTCAAACAAAATACTGGGGAAAAAAACAAGAATTATTAAAGCATTTAACCGACTTATCTGCGCTCTCCACACGTGCTCCAGCCTTAACCAGAGCAATAACTGCCTTGGCCGAACCTGCTGAAGCCGCCCAGAGCAGTGGCTGGCGTCCGTCTTTATCCTGCAGGTCAACAGTTGACTGTGGATGTGCCAACAAAATTGCAAGTATTTCCATAGCCAACTTGGACGATGTTGTTTTGCTCAGTTTGCCTTCGTAGCTAGCACCACACATCTGCGCCGCATAATGCAACGGTGAGCCACCATTGATGTCCGGTGTTGACACATTTGCTCCCGCTGCCAACACTGCACGCAGCGCTTCAACTTCACCGCAAACTGAAAATACAAATGAAATATATGACAAAATATATCAAATACTTCACTTAACACAGTAATAATGAACTAACCCGTTGCCCAGTGCACCACCGAATGACCCTCATTGTCAACCGCATTCACATCAGCTTTATTCGCCAGCAGCAAATTGACCATCGCCAAGTTACCCTGAATAACAGCTAAGTGAAGCGGCGTAAAACCATCCTCATCGGCAGACTCCAGCAGCTCTGGAGCTGCGATGGCTATGCTTGCGGCAGCCACGAGGTCACGTTGGTCCTCCGGTTGGCCGGCACAGTAGTGAAGAGCGCTTTTGTTGTGACTGTCACGTTGACGAATGCGTTCCGGCTGCGCGATTTTCATTCGGGTTTTTTTTTTTTTTGTCCAACGGAAATGCCACAGAGAACGGTTATGATGTGAATGACAATGAAATGAAAGGAAAGAGAAAAAAAGTAAAGAATATACAATACATGTTAATTCAAACTAAAGTTCTTAAAATAATTATAACCCACTTGACAGTGTTGCCTGTTTTATAAGAAAAAAAAACATGAAAAGGCACAAATACTTATTATAAATATACATTTTTCTTATAGACTTCCCTGACGTGTTGGAGAGTTTTTGCTTAAAGAAATCTTAAAATGTTCAAAGACGAAATTCGTTGCAAAATTTGAAATTAATTAAAACTAGTTAGGCATATTTTCGACTTGGCCGAAGTTAAAATACCCACACGGGCGATTCGTAATGGTACAAATTTGTAGCTTCAATATTCGCTTCTTTATGGAAATTTTATCATTGGGGTTGTATGGAAGGTAGGCGTGGTTTTCATCCGATTTAGCCCATTCTAATACTTGATCTTACTTTTTAAAAATGAAGTTAAAATATCGAATTTCAGCACGATAGCTTCAAAATTACGGCTGTAATCGTGTCCACAGACAGACAGATAGACGAACAGACAGACGGACATGGCTAAATCAACTCAGGTGGTGATGCTGAGCAAGATATTTATACTTTTCTATACCTACCACGCCTCCTTATGGGCGTTACACACGTCGTGACAAAATTACTATACCCCTTACGCAGTACGCGTGGGGTATAAAAATCATGTTTTGTCAAGATTTTCTAACACTATTTACTATGAGTAGTTTTCAATATATTGTGCTACATATCGTGTCAACATATCATTATCAATAGCTCAGTGGAAGTGTGATCGACTGGCATGCAGAGGACGTAGGTTCGCATCCTAACTCTGTATGAATCAAAGGTAATAATTAAATAATTTAAATTCTTATTCGAATTATTTCATAAACTCATTAGTCAGAAAAAAATCCTCGCAATAAGTTCGCGCTTACAATCATAAAAACAATCTACCAGAATAAATCAAAAATAAAAATGTTTTAAATAAAAAAAATTCTTGCTGCACTGAGAAAAAAACACATACCTTGCTCCGGTAAAAAATTTCTCTATTTTTGATAATAGCAATTTTCTCTTTTTCAAATAAAATTTTCTTCAAATAGAATAAATTTTCACATTTTCGAAGAAATATTTCTTTACTTCTAGGAAATGGAAATATTTCAATGTCTCTAATAATGATAAGTATTTTTCTCGCACAAAAATTTCTTATTTATAGAGAAATTTTATTGAAAATGAAAAACTTTTCTTATATTTTGATAAAAAATTCACTATGAGTATTTCACTAAGTACTTTCTTCAATAAAAACAAATCTTTTCTCAAAAAAAAAAGTATTTTTCTCTAAAAACGATATATTTTTCTATTTCATGGAAGCTTTTTATCATTTTTAGAGAATTTTTAGTATCCCAATTAGAGAATAGCATTCTCTGGAGCAAAGTCTATACCATTTTTCTCTTAATATGATGCCTTTTTATCATATTCCGAGATACTTTTTTCTGAGTGTGGTTTCGTCAGAGATTGAACCCTGGACGTTTGAGTATTAAATTGAAAAATGGAAAGAACAGTTATAGACAACTAGTTTCTGCTGTTTATAATCTGTGAGTGTAATACTGTTGCTGAAGACAGTTAAAAGCCCTAATTAAAAAATAAAATTTTTTGTTAGTACTCAACTCTATAGAATTCTTGCTGAGAAGGATAGATTGGCAAATGCCAAACATTTTGTTTTTTGAAAAGTGCCATTGTGCCCAAATACCTATCTACTCTAGCTGACCCCCTAACTTGTTAGGGTAGATTTATTTCTTGTTTAATTGAATACTTTACCGAAAGTAATTTTTCGATTTTTTTTAGAATTTTTGAAGACTTGAATTTTTTTGTGAGAAAATAATTTTTTCAAAATATTTCATAAAGCAGTCTTCATAGCTATCATTCTTTAGAATCTTCCTTGACGCTTTTATTCAAGGATCCACTAGCTGTTCTGCCTTATGCTGCGATATTGTAAAGTTTATTGAGTCATGAGGCAAAATACTCTACTTAAAGCATTTACGTGCAGCATCTTTGAACCTAATCGATGCTCTACATTGAAATCGAAATCCTGCAAGAACAATGGCCTTCTTGACACTCTTAAAGAAACATCGTCAATTTTCATTGTCAAGCGTTGCAGTTTGTAACTATCAGTGTTGCCAGAAATTTTTGATTAAAGAAGCTAGATGGTCTTTAAAAAATGGCTAGAAAATACTAGACGGCTTTAAGAACAATCTAAAAAAGGGCTAGATTTGTTTACGTTGTTTTTTTATTAAACAAAATTCTGTGAATATACATACGATTGTATACATTTACATATATACTATATGAAAATAATATAAAAACCCAGCAAACATTATGACTCTTAAAAGACTCTTTCTGTTTCAGGACTCATAGAGATAAAGAGTCGAATCGAAGAGGTTTTATAGTCAAATGCGATCAAAAAAAGACTCTTTTATGAGTACATTTTCGTATTTTGTGAGCTCCAAAATATAATTCATAATAATGACTGTTTTATGAGTCTTTTTGAACTCATTATACACGGTTAAAAATTTAGATCTATATTTTCAACCTTACTGAAATTTTTGTGGTTGAAACCAATATTTTTCTTATATAAAATTATATTTTCAACTTTTAGGTTAAAATTTTAAACCTGCCATTGGTTGAAATCAATATATATTTAATAATTAAACCTAAAAAACGACTTTTTCAACTTTTAAGTAATATTTTTCATCTATTTCAGTCAAGATTTTCAACTTGTTTTAGTTGTAAAATTATTTAAACCTAAGGGACGAGTATTTCAACTTTTTTAGTTTACTTCTTCGACTATTGCGGTTGAGTTTTTCGTCTTTGTTTAGTTTTAAAATTATTTAAACCTGAGGGACTAATTTTTCAACTATTTATGTCGATTTTTTCATCTTTAATAAGTTGAAAAATTGTTTGAACTTTAGGAACGAGTTTTTCAACTTTTTAAGTTGACATTTTCAACTATTTTGACAAAGCTGTTCGTTATGCTGAGTTAAAAAAGTGTTTCAACCTAAAGGACGAATATTTCATCTCTATTGGTTGAAAAATTTATTTATTAAAAAAAAAAACTGAAAGAACTTAGCCAGTTGAAGAAGTCAACTTACTTGGTTTAAAACTTTTTTTTGCCTTGAATGATGAAATTTCCTACATTACAATTTTTTTCTGTTTGCGCAGCCTACTGCAGTGAATTCAAATTATTTGAGTTCAATTTCAAAAAATTTTCAATATGGCGGCGCCTACTTCAATTGTAAAAAAGCTAATTGTTTCCATTTTTGAGTTGTTGCAATCAGCTTTTCATCAGTTTAGAAGACATCGTTTAAAGAACAACATGGATTTATGTGGACGTTATGTCATAGTTAATTTCTTTTTTGAAAATAAAAAACGGTTTGTGCAGCTTGAAAAGTTTTCTTAAAGCGAAAATTATTTTGAAAAAAAAAAAAATTCTATGCGTATGAAGTGAGTGAGGCAGATAATATTTTTATACCTAAATATAATGAATAAAAAGCCATTCAATTCTGTGAAAGTTAAAAATTTATAATTTGTAAAACTGTATTATAATACTTTATTTATTATTTGTTTATTTATATTAAAAATTATTTGAATTATTTTGAATTATTTAACAAAAAATGTTAAAAATGTTAAAACATCATCAATTGTTCGTATTTTTTTTTTAATTTAGGACAGTGGTAAGGATTATTCCGGACTAACTATTATTTAAATTTTCTTATATAATTACTTTATAGGGCTTTTTAGGGTTGAAAATGTCAACTTTTATTTAATTTTTTTCATCTTTTTCGGTTGAAAAATCGGCCTTCTAGTTGAAATGTTCAACTATTAGCGTTGAGAAAACCAACCTTTCTGCTAAATTTTTCAACTTATTCAGTTGAAAAGTTGAACTTTTAGTTTCATTTTTCAATTTTTACGGTTGAAAAGTCGGAGTTCTTATTCTATAGTTCAACTATTTGGGTTGAGAAAGTCAACTTTTTCGTTAAATTTTTCTACTTTCTCGGTTGGAAAAGTCAACTTTTTAGTTGAATTTTTAATTTATTTCGGTTGAAATTTTCAACGTCTTGGTTGAAAAATTTCACTATGTATTTCTTTTTTTAACTTTGAAGTTGAAATTTTCAACCTTTTCGTTGAAAAATTTGACCAAAAATTTCACTTATTCAACTTAAATAGTTGAGAAATTTCATTTTTTTTCCTTTTTCATACTTTAAGGTCTAAATTTGCAACTTTAAAGTAAAATTATTCAATTTATTAAGATGAAATTTTCATCACAAATAGTTGAAAATTCCTTATATACTTACTTTTCTTCTCTAAATAAAGTCGAAAATTTCAACTTTTTTGAAAAGAATGCATATTACAACTTAAAAAGTTGAAAAAGTGAACCTTAATTTCGAACCGTGTAATGACGGTTTTAAGACTCAAATTTAATACTTTTTCAAGACTCATGTTAAGTACTCTTTTAAGACTCATATATAGTCCTCTTTTAATACTCATATTTCATACACTTCAAGACTCATATAAGAAATCTTTTTGCAACGAACATTTGTTGAACTTCAAAATGCATCTATATTGCCACAAACAAACAAGTCTCCGAAAAGCGACGCCAGGATAGCATGTGTTCATAACAGACAGTTACAAAGTTTTATACAATTAAGTATTATCTTATTTATTTATTAGACATGGTGTTATTGCAATAATTCGATTGTATTCTCTTATAAAACACTCGTATATAAGACTTTTTTTATGAGCCTTCTGTATGATTACTCATATATCTATAAATATATGACCCTTTCTTATATATGAACAATCATATTGTCGTCATATTTTACAAGTTTTAATGAGTGTCTTTTATAAGTACTCATAAAGCAGATACAACAATGACTCTTTTATGAGTATTATTTTTGAACAATCATTTAACAATCATATTAAAACCTCTTTCATGAGTAATTTTAATGCTTGAAAAAACACTCTTTTTCTAGTCATTTTTTGGAGAGCCTCATAAAATGTTTGCAGGGAAGGAACAATACCAAAAACAATATGTATTTAAAATTAATTTAAGGGCCCATGAAAGTTTTTTAGCTATCAAAAGTAAATTTTATTTGTTTTATATTTTTCGATTGCTTAATAATGTAAAAATATTCTCAGGAAGTCTTAAGTCAAATGAGTATAAATTTTTGGTCTTATAAGCGGAATCGTCAGAAGACTAGTCAATAAATGTTCTACTTCTTAAACTTTAAATGCGTTTTTCTCGAAAAGTGCTGTGGTAACGCGTCTTTTAGCAATATTTTAAAAAAAGCTTGAAAAAGCTAGAACAAAACAAAAAAAGTCTTAAAAACCGGCTAGAGGCTAGATGGTAATTTTCGACGCTAGTCTAAAAAAAAAGCTAGATCTAGCCCAAAAAAGGCAAGACTGGCAACAATGGTAACTATCTTAATTATCGGTGAAACAACAATGATCGCTAAAACTTCAAGTTCAGATGAGTTTTATTTTTGTTCAGCCTACGATGTTTTAGAATACTCATGTTTTCTATTGGATGTAAATAATGATCACCAATTTGCAACAGTACCGCTCCATAACCATACTTACAAGCATACGGCAATCTCGGTGGGAATCTCGGTGGGTGCCGTTGGATATAAAAATTTTAAGACAGCTGCGCTTTATAATGCACTTTTTAGCTGGCTCTTTTATGATAAAAATTTAATTTTCTATCTCCGTTCGCATGTTGAACTTCGTCAAAAAAACAATAATAGTTAATTGTTTTACGTCATAAAAACATATTTTTGTAAAATTGACCTAGAGTGTAAAAACAACTGACCCAAGGCAAGACCTCGATCAATTAAAAACATATGTTTTTAAAAAAATGCATCCGTAAAATTCTTCTAGTGTGAGTTGTTTTATTTCACAAATATTTGTTTTATTATAATTAATATTTAAATTTTTTTTAATTTAAGCAACAGCAAACAGCTCATTTAATGAACTCATTAAAATATCATTAAACAGCAGCTATAATAAAAAATTAAAACAAAAAAAAAAAACACTAATAATAGCAGGAAAAAACAAGCAAAACACACAAACACATTTATATGCAACGCACACATAAAGCACTTAAACGAAAAATTATATGAAAACAATATGCCTGAAACACACATTAGCACACACACCGAGAGCATAAAATACAAACAAAATTGAAGGCATAAAAATGTTATGTATTTTTAAACAAATATGTTTGTAATTAATATGCCTATCATAAAAATAAGTCTCACACATACTCACACACACTCAGGCAAAAAGTCAACAGTAGTTGATAAAATAAATAGCGGACATACCTTTTGAGCACGCACCGGAAGTAAAGTTTATCTTGAAAAAATTGCACATAAAAATAATATGTTTTCCTGCGCAAAAAAACAAAAAAAACTTACAACGTTATTGTTTTTTTTCTCCTCAACATTTGCTGTACTTTTTGTGTAATTAAAAATCAGTCAATCAATTACTGGCAATGCATACAAAAGAGACAGCAACACTGAAGTTTACAATTGAAAATAATTTAATAATTAATTAATTTTAATGATCGTTTATAGTGAAAAAAGTAGCACTAATTTATTTATTATTTATACAACATTACTTCGGCTTGACTGAATATTGGCATGTTTTTGTTGTTGTTGTTGTTGTTGATGTTATTTCTGTTTTATGCTTCGCCGAGTATTTTTTTAATTAAAACTAATTATTATAACGATTTAACTACGTCAGTCTGTTGCAGGTCTGAATATATATTTTTATATTTTTATTTATTTATTAACGTTATTTTTTTATATTTTTTGTTTTTTTGGCATTTCAAAGGTAACTAAATGTAAAAACAATGGCAACCACGAGTAATCAGGAAGTGACAGTAAACAAGTCGACAAACATGGCGGTCACCATGACGATCAACATGAATGACAATGACAACATGTTGCCACAACAACAAAGTGCAACATAATATATGGTGAATAAATACTATTGTGGTGAAAAGCTTACCACTTAAATGGTTGCTGCTTTTTCCCGACCAGCCCAATGAAAAGAACAGCCACAGTTCAGTTGAATGCAAATCACTTGGTTGACATGTTGTTTGACTAACTGGCCAACTGACTGACTGACTGGTTGGCCGATTGACTAACTGACTGAACTGTCTGATAACTTATATGCGACAAGCATACGACAAGCAACAAAGACCACAACAATAATAAATATTTAATGACGCAGAATAATGATCTTGAGCATTCGAACAAAATGACCACTAAACCAACAATAATTAAGAAGGACAACTTTTACAGACTATAGACGCTTGCTATAGTATATTACAAGTGACAGCAAGTGAGGTCGTCACACCCGTAACTCCTCCTCGTATGTTCAATGACAAGGAAAGCTATAAAAATAAAATAAAAATGGAACATGAAGTGAAGTGCAAAAATTACACCACGCGACAATGAAGAGAAATAAATTGAAAGAAAAGCTTTTGTTGATTACAATAATATCGATAGTAGTAGGAGAGGGAGGGCCTTTCGATTATTTTTCAAAGAGCCATTTGTATTGACATAAATTCATGTTGATTAGAAGGAAATAAGTTTAAGAATATATTTTTTAGATTATTGCCGGGGTATAAAAGAGTATTCTTTATAGAAAACAGTTAATGGCAAAAAAATCTATCTAGGTATACACTCAGCTTCAACTGAATTTCAATTATATATAAGATTTACTGTTAGCGTGCCAAAGGCTCAATAAAAGTAGGTTGAGAGTAAGAATGTATCCATTAACTGCTAACCTTGACTAATACGCTATGCGAGAAACACTTTTGTCTCAACATTAAACGAATTCAACACAAAAAAATTATAATAAAATAACAGTAACCTCTGTCATTCTATTGTGGAATAATTAAGCTACAATGAAGATAAAAGAGTTAAGCTAATGTTTCACATTATAAATGTCTATCGTACTGAATAACGGTATTATTTTGACAGCTTAAGAAAGAAACTCTGCTTGGATTAAACTTGTTTTGTTAATAAAAGATTTTTAAGAACATGCTGACAGTTTTGTATAAAAGGAAACCGTTAGAAAAAAAAAAGAAAACGTAAGACACGTTTATCTACTTTTTTAAAATGTAAGTTTACGTCTGAATAATATTTTAGTTGGTTTTTATTTTTACTATGCTAAGTTTATAAATTTTATGTATGTGTTTTAAAATTTTGAATTAAGAAAACAATTCATAAAAAACTACAGCAAGTGGTACTTTTTACAGATCTATCAAAAATATAATGTTTATTTTTAAAACCCATATCAAAATGAATTTAAGCCAAAATGCATTCTGAAAGCCATGGACTTCTTTTAAACTTAATAGTTATTCCCTAAACATGTCAGGTCAAGTTATATTAATTGTTATTAAAAAAATGTTTTGTATATCTGAGGAGAATTCATTTACAAAGTTGAAGTGTCAAATTTAGATAAGATTTTTATGATTTTTCAGAAAATTGTTTTTTAATGAAAAGTGAGAAAATGCATTCCATTCCATTTGCATATCGTTAAAATGTCCATATTAGGTACTAGCTATGGATGATTAAAAATATTGTTTACTTATGCGATGAGACTTACAAGAAAAAAGTACACATTTTGTATGGTAGACCTATGAAATGTAAACTTTTCTCATAAAATATTTTAACATGAGGATAGACCATAAAAAAACAAAATTTTTTGGTACTCATACTGAGTACTTCAAATGTAAAAAAAAAATTTCCCTTTAAAGAAAATAAATGCATTTTCATAAAACAAAAATTGAATTCTAAACAAATTAAAATTCACACAAACAAAAAAAAGGTTATTTTAAAAATTGCCTTAAATCCATCATTAACTAATATGAAATAAGTGCGTCTACATACTTTCTTGATATCGACTAATTATTACTAAAAATAACAGCTAACAAATTACAACAAACTTTTCTTATGAAAAATTGATATCATGTGCCATCATGTGTAGTTTCGTAAGACCTTTCGTTTTGTTCACTAAATTTTTAAATGTTTTCTTAAGAAGTAGCGAAATTATATCAAAAAAAACGAAATTTTCGCTGATTTTTTAACGCGAGTTTGAAACCCGAAACCATCGATTGAGCACGTTTAAAAAAATACGTAAACCTTAGATTTCTGTCTTCTATTACATATCCAAATATCATTCAAATCGGAGACTGTCACCTGGGGACTTTTTCTTGTAAGTCAATGTCGACGCAGAGCTCGTACACTTTCCTCTCGAACAACCCAAGAGCGGCTGCATCTGTTTCCGATATCACCCATGCCTCAGCGCCATATAGGCATGAAAAGCTTCTTGTAGAGTATCAGAATCCGTACTATTTACCACCTCCAGCTGAGCATCAATGCTACTCTCTTTAATCATTTCAGAGTCAACACCATCAAAGATAGACATGACAGCATTCGGTTGGGTCTCCATCCTCACGAATATCTCCTCTAGAACCTTCATCTCTACCGATTTCCATCGCTTGTGAGACATTTTCCACAATCAGATGTTGTTTGGCCATGTAACTTGACTTGCTTTTTGCCTCAGTTGTGCGTTGCGGTTTTCTTGTAGAGACCGATTTCCGGATTCCAGTCCCGGGACTGATTTCAAATATCGGGATTTTGAGATTGTTAGTTAGGAGAAAAACCTTTTTTTAATAAATAAATTCATTTGTTTTCACTGGAAAGTTAAAATATTATTTTCAAAAACAAATTGACCAAAGAAATAAAAAAACGCTTTTGTGCAGAATATATTTGTCTTTTTCAGTTAAAGCTGTGAAAATTAAGACCAGGAATAAAGAATCATAGTATTGTACAAAATACATTCATAATTATCAGTCATTTTTGCAAAACAGCCAAGCAATCCTTTTAACCAGCAAACAAACAGTCTTCTAAAAAGGTTTTTCTCAAATGGCAAACTAAGTGTTGCATATGCTACTACTATTTTTAATTGCCAATACTTGAAAAAGAGTTGCAAGCAATATTTAAAACATTTTTGATTATTTAAAATTAACAGTTTTATAAATTCTTTTATTTCAGCTAAATTTATGGAAAAGTTCGGAAAAATCAATCAAATCCAGAAATTTTAAGGCAATTCCATGATCCCGAAAATACCGGTATTTCAGGACTTATAATCCCGGGACTTTCGGGACTTTAAAAAGTCCAGGATCACGGGTTTTTGGAATCCCGGGACTGATATCCCTACTTTCAATCCTTCCTTCCATCACTTGATCTAGACTTGGGCCCTACCTTATTGAAGGAGCTAGAACCTGCTGACTTTTTAGGGTAAAGGAAAAGCCTTTCTTCTTCAACAACGCTGACCGAAGTTGGACAACGCCATCTGTGCATTAAAGGGTGTTATTGTTTGTGTTGTTGTTGTTGTTGTTGTTGTTATTATTTTTGGCTATAGCATTACAACCACTATGGCCTACTCTAACTGTATAAAAGTTCGAGAGCTCACCGGAGAGAGTCCCCAAATCTCCAAAAACAGAATCCCCAACAAAGAATTCCCAATAATCTACAAACACATAATTCCCAAATACAGAATTTTCAAAAACACGGTCCTCAAACACAGACTCCACGCTTTGATTAAACCCAATCATAAAATTCCCAAACACAAATTACCCAACCAAAAAACCTCAATAACAAAATTCTCCAGCCCACAACCCCCAGATGAAAGTTTTTGAAATAAAGTTTCGTGTTGAATGTTTATATCTGAGGTAGCGAGAAAAATATTATGATGGGTACTCAAAATATTATGAAGGGTAAGACTCAAAAAATTGTATTTTTGAGAACCTTCCAAAATTTTCTATAATGTTGTATATTTTAGGAATCAGATGTCTCAGATAGTTAAGTAGTACACCAAATTGCTTGTATTTAAATTATCTACAATTCCTGCCTGTATTGTAATGACGTGACTCAAATATTTTGGAAAATAGCGATATTTGCATTTACAAATGGTCACGGCGGTGGGCCGATAGCGAAAAAATATGCGTAACGTATAGCTGAAAATTTGTGTAGAATATTTTAATATGTATCTTGAATGGTTTTTTATTTGAAATCAAAAAGTAAACAAAAAGGATTTTTGAAAATCCTCCAATATTTCCTATAAAAATATATATCATGGGAACCAGATGTCTCAGATAATTAATCAGTATACCAAAATGTTAGAATTTAAATTGATATAAAAAATCAATTTTTGCGTTTACAAAAGCTCACGGAGCACAGTGCTTTGTTCCATAGGCAAAATTAAAATAAAATAAAGTGCTTAGAATATTCAAGTAATATACATTTTTGTAAAGCTAACAAAGCACCTTAAATAAATTCGTTAATAGAATTAATCATCTCGTCTTTTTGTTAACAGTAGAGGGCGCTAAAGTCAGAAAACGTTTGAGGTAAAACTGTTAAACGGAAAAACTGTTTTTACTGTGTTACAAATTTTTTTTTCAAAATTTCATTTTTTATTGTATTCCTTTGAAACTTAACAGTTTTGTTTAAAACTATAGGTACAAAAAACCAAAAATAAATTTTTGTAAATATTTTTTATAGAAAAGTTGTTTGTGCCATCGAAAACTTTTGCGATTTTTTGTTTGGAATTCCCAAAATGCAAAAGTTTGATAGAGTGAAAATTTTTTTTTTTGGAAGTATAGGTAATTTTTTATTTTTGATTTTAGTACACTTGAAAGGGCTTAGATGGAATATGTGAACAAGTTTTAGATTTTTCACCCGGAAATGTAAAAATGATATGAATTTTTTGAGACATATTTCCTAAGTTTCAGAAAAAGTTGCAAAGACCTAAGTTTATGGTACTGCCAAAATTTAAAAAAAATAAGTTTATACAATTTTTTTGTTTTTATTACTATTAAAAATGAATCAAATTTTGATGTAGTGTATAATTTTTATTAAATAGTGACAAAAACTTACCAAAAATTGAAAGAATATATTTATTTTTTTTCGCGGAAACCCTAAAGTTTTGCAAACTTTGAAAAAATTAAAAAATTATATAAATAAAAAGTAGGCGATTTTTTATTTTTCATTTATATACTTTGTTAACAAATCTAAACACTAGTAAAAAAAAAATTTAAGATTTTTAACCGGAAATTGGAAATTTTGTATTTTTTGAAAACATCTATATTTTTGAGTTTTACCAAGACCAAAAATATGATAATATAATTTTTTCCAAGTAAAGGGCTCCAGCGACGTTCAATGTTCAATTCATTTTTTGCAAGCTGTGCAATTTTATTGACTGTAGGTCTGTTTGAGAACTTTTCGAGTTAAAAATATAAAGTAACTTTTACTGGGAGAGTAAGAATGATTTCTTTCATTAAAAAAATATCACAAAAAGTAAACGAACGACATCCAGTAAAAATTATCAAGTTCCTATGTTTCAACTCATTTACTCCGTGAATACTTGTTATTTACATTTTGCTATTTTTCGTTATTTTTTATATTTGAGCAAGAGATGAGAGCGTGTTTATTTCAGTTTAACGTGATTATTTTCTAATAGTTTGCGATTGCTTTGAAGTTTTCACCATTTTTGTATCAATAATATTTGAATTAATTGTGGAATTACCACTAAAACACTAAATGAATACCTAGTCAATATTGAAATAACCTCGTGCTGCAGTAGTCATTATAATCTAATAGTGAGCCTCGTGAGTTAAATAATCCCACTGGTTCATCTCTATATATGTATATGCATACTAAAACTATTCTGTCAAATTTATTTACTAGTTGTGAAGCAATATTTTTCGATAATGACAAATTGTATTATTAATTCCGATATAGTTGATTTTTGGTTATCAGTGTCTTCAAAAAATAAAAGCCTAGAAGTATATAAATTTATAAAAGGCAAAATTGGGGATTCAAGTCTTGAAAAAAAGTGTTGTTAAGAAAAATTAAATTGTTTGACAATAAAATAAAAAAAATATTGGAGCGAGATCCAATAGACAATTCGATTAAAAGTATTCTAAGTGGTTGAATTGGAAATTTTTCGACCCAGACAATGTAAGTTGTATATTGATATTCTTTTTAATCTAAGAAAAAAGTTAAACTTTAAAACTAAAATATTTAGTTGAGCAAATTTAGAAACAAATATATTTATGACGTTTTTTAAGAGAATATTAAATTATTTGCATTCTGATCACAAATGTAGCTAAAATATAGTTTTTGGTAAAAAGGATATATGGGAGATGGTCATGTCCTTGTATCGAATGAAGCGAAATTTCCCAGAGAGTCCAAAAATATAGTTTTATAAGTTGTTATAAGTTTTCAGTGCATTCTGATCACAAATGTAGCTAAAATTTAGTTGTTGGTAAAAATGAAATATGGGAGATGGTCATGTCCATTGAAATTAATAAATTGTTATAAGTTTTCAGTGCATTCTGATCACTAATGTAGTTACAATTTAGTTTTTGAAAAAAATTATATATGGGAGGTAGTCATGTCCTTGCACCGAATGAAACAAAATTAACCACTAAGCTAAAAGACATATTTTAACAGATAGTTACCAACTTTCGATTTATTCTATATACAATTATAGCTAAAATTAAACTTTTAAATTTAAAGGTGTATGGGAGGTAGTCATGTCCTTGCACCGATTTTTCCGAAACTTCGAATTTTTCTTAATTAACATATTTTGAACCAGCACACCAAATTTCATTTTTCTGCGATAACTTCTCTAATTTTGCCGATTCACTATATGGGGACAAAGCACTGTGCGGAGGTGGGCCGGTATGGGTTTCATCCATCCACAAGTTTTTATCACTAAGAAACTTTGATCAGAGAGAAAAAGTGCGAGAGTGAAACTTTTGAAAAGTTTTGTGTGCTGCGAATTACTGGGTATAAAAAATAAAGAAACGAATTGCACACTGCTATTTCGTCGAATGCAAACAAGCATTAGGAACCAAGATTCGACCAACAAATTTATATATTTTACCGAAAATAGTATCATAACTTTGAGTCTTTACTATCATGTAGCCGAAACATACTCAACAAGTACCTCAAAAGCCACCTTGAATAGTTCCGACTTAATTAAGGCTAATTATATTTATAACTTTATAAATAAAGTGTTTAGAAAGGCGCGACTATATTCGAACACAATAAATTGACGAGTACCCGATTAGGTCTTCGTTCGTATACCGATTAGGCACCGAACATATATCTGCTACTTTATTCACACAAAATATGAAATTTGTGTCGCGGGTATTTTTCTCGGAACATTGATGTAAATCCTAAGAGAATAATAACTGATTTCGAAAAAACAATCTCATGTTCATCAATAATATTTTCTTGACATTCAATTTCGAGCAGATCGTTTTGCTGTCGAATACAAAACAAGGGACTTACTAAAAAATATAAAAACGACGAAAATTTAAATATTTAGTATTCCGGATGCTTAAGAGCTAATAGTTTGCACCACTTGAAAACATGGGTTAAAATAATAGATTTCACTGTAAAATACCATCCAACAAATGAAACTTTCAAATCAACAGTCTAACGGTTGACTGTTAGTCTATTTAACACGAAACCCATATAAAAACGTGCTTATTGAAATTTTTTTCATTTTTTTTAAATTTCATGTTTAGCCGAGTTGGTTCCTTGGTTCAAATACCGAAAAAATTATTAAAATAATTTTTTTTTTTGTTGTAAATTAAATTTACAATTTTTTTAAGATTGAAAGCAAACCTATTGTGAAGCTTATTTTTGGCCAAACAATTAATGAAGCAGGATTAGAATTTCAATTATTAAATTACAATTTTTGATATTTACACGGGACTCGAACCCACGTCCCCCGCATGACAGCCTAGCACACTTCCACTGAGCTATTGGAAATGATAAAATAAATATAGCAAAACCCAATTAAAAACTATTGCTTAGAGAAGACAGACATTTCAACAAAAACACAACACAATTCAACCGATGATTTTAACAGCACAAAAATACTTTAAATCGTTCATTCAACACAGAAAACTGTTAACTTAAACCCAAATCATTCAACTTAACAGTGTTTTGAAATAACAGCGGCCGACTGTTATTGATATTACAGTTGTGATATTACAGTTGATATCTTTCTGAGTGTACGATAAAGAGTTTCAAAAACTTCGACGAAAATGATTTAAAGAAATTAATGTTGAAACTATATTGGGCAAGAAAATAAAAGCCGCTAATAAAATTAAATTTTTGGTGAATTGCAGATATTATGAAAGAAAACTTTGCATGAACTCAACTTCTATTGAAGCTTGGCATACCATATAATTTTGCTTAAACCAAGCATTCATTTCTTTAAATCATTGTAGACGAAGTTTTTGAAGCTCTTCATAGTAGGACAGGATTTTTTCAGTAGGTACAAACTATAAGCTCTTTAGTATCCGGAATACTAAATATTAAAATTTTAATTTTATGCCAAATTTGCCAATGAAAATTTGTTGTTGAAAGGAAAAACTGTGGTCTTTACAAAATTATAAAAGAACTCGGCAAAGAAATGATTGTGACGAAAACTTTATATGCGGGAATTTATTTTGGGAACATAGCCCGTTATTCCAGTGCAACATAAGCCTATTTACTACGACAAGAAAGTTATACCAAACTAGGTGTGCCTGTTTTTAATTTTTGTCCACACAAATATTTTATTTCGGTTTTACCGTTGTACCCTATTCCGGCCCAAATCATGGCACTTCCTACACCGAACTGTCGTCGGTGATGAATTTTTTTTTTTCTTTTCGAAAGTCACGCCAATATAATAATAAAAATAAAAATGCCATCCAACTTGATAACTTCTTTCATCAGTGAATAGCACTCATCGCCACTTTTTCTTTCAAGTTATGTAAACTTTTGGTTCATTGGATATTTTGTCTTACTTTGCTGAACCACTGAGGCATTTCATATTTGATTGAAGAATTCGATTTGTGACAAATAAGCCTCCATATTTTTTTTTAATCCAACATCTATGTTGAAGACATCAATATTCTATAGAAGAGTTGCATTTCATCTAAAACTTTAGTTTAAAAGTAAACAAAACTTTTTTAACACTCTCAAGAAAATTTCAGATTTCCAATAAAAACTTTTTAAGTCTTTAAGTTTATTTTGAATTTTGGTTTTTTTTTTTTGTTTTTTCTTTTTATTTGTAGAACTTACAAAAACCAATGCATACATAAATACATTGCTACAGATATTTCTTCATTTCAATTCAGTCTGTTTAGCATTTCAATTATTTTTATCAAAAACCTTCTTATTGCTGAATTCATTATCATATCGTTATTTTTGTTTGTAATGTTGTTGTTGTTCTTGTTGTAGTTTGTGTTGTTGTTGTTGTTATTGTTACAAATACTTTTATTTATTTGGAATCTAAATTTTCATGAATACGTTGTCAGGAGACAAATATTGCAAATAATCATCACAGTAAATAATGTCCAAGAGGTGGTTGGGTGTTTGATACCGCTGCCACAAACCGCAACTTTCACCCTAGCCACAATAGTAGTCACCCCATACCCGCAACACCAAGTGTCATTCATGCTAATTGCATTCGAGAAAAAAATCTTTTGCGTCTTGAAACTTTTACCCACACCCCAGGAGAATGCCATCGAGTACCCACCAACCAACAGCTCTGTAGAGCGTAAAATATGGAAAACACTTTTGGAATTTGTTTGATTTTCTGCTACTGATAAGATGACGAATATTAAGCATTTGATTATAACAATTCGCAAGGACTTGTGCAAAGCGCTAAGCTCAGCAGGAGCAAGGACAAACCACAGGCGGCAATTTATTTGAATTATGCAAAGAACAAAACAAAGTATTGTTAAAGCAACAAACTGACTGATACAAAACAAACTAAATAGAAAATTAAAAAAAAATGAAAAAAAAAAATTTTGCATAATTCTGAGGTATTATTTAAGCGTACTGATAATCTAGCAAACAGGAAGAGTATTAAAAGCTTATAATATAACAGTTAAAACAGAACATTTTCACACTTTTTTCTAGGCAAAAAATGTAGCGGGTGTCACTTGAAGCAATAAAAGATGACAGAAAAGAAAAAAATAAACAACAACAAATTAATATTGACAAAAAGTGTCAAAACAACGCTATAAATAATGGCACGCGACACACCGTTAAAATTCTCACCGTATTCATGAAAATTTGGCATAATCAACATAACCTCAAATTGAAGGCGTCACGCAAGCAAAGGACACAGAGCATATGAACAAAAACAACAATAACAACAAAAATGTCAGGCACTAAATAACCAATTGAGCCAGAACACACGCGATGTTGTTAAAAATACATTAGTTTTATATGTTTAAGCAAGTTAAAATAAACAAGTGTTTTGTTATTAGCCAAAAATAGACACTTGAACTAATACATACATACATACATATCTGCAATAAGTCGAAGACAAGTTGAAAAAGGAAAACAGAAAAAACTAAAGGCAGTCGAATTTAACGAATTAAATAACTACTTTGTAGTGGCAAACAACTTTAATAAGGCTGACGATGAAAAGCTACTCAAAGCTGAGGACAAAGGAATAATTTAGAAAAAAAAAAATGTAAGGCAACTTTTTACCTTTGAAAAAAAAATTGTTTGTGGAATTTTTATTTATTGACGAGTTTTTTTGTGTAGGCAAGTCAGGCTCAAAACCACGCAACAGGCACACTTACCATAACTTTAAATGCGATTATCTCGAAACCACTTTTTTGCGGTTGGTTGTAATAAAAATTAATCGGAAAAATTGTCCGATTTTAATAAATTTTGCACCATTCACTTTCAATAACCGTCTCGTTGGTACTAGAGTAATGAAGGTAGCTCTACACTGAGAAAAAACACATACCTTGCTCCGGTAAAAAATTTCTCTATTTTTGATAATAGCAATTTTCTCTTTTTCAAATAAAATTTTCTTCAATTAGAATAAATTTTCACATTTTCGAAGAAATATATCTTTACTTCTAAGAAATGGAAATATTTCAATGTCTCTAATAATGATAAGTATTTTTCTCGCACAAAAAACTTCTCATTTATAGAGAAATTTTATTGAAAATGAAAAACTTTTCTTATATTTTGATAAAAAATTCACTATGAGAAGTATTTTCTTCAATAAAAACAAATATTTTCTCAAAAATAAAAGTATTTTTCTCTAAAAACGATATATTTTTCTATTTCATGGAACCTTTTTATCATTTTTAGAGAATTTTTAGTATCGCAATTAGAGAATAGCATTCTATTCTTTGGAGCAAAGTCTATACCATTTTTCTCTATATATGATGCCCTTTTTATCATATTCCGAGACACTTTTTTTCTGAGTGTAAGAACAACGAAACTGGACCTTTTTTAAATCTTAAAAAATACCTATTTTCTATAGTTCCGTTATTTGTTGAACGACCCTCTTTATTCTAGTAGGGGAGCGGGGCTAGTTGAAACAAAGGTAAGTTGTAACACGCTATTTTTGCCTAGAACATGAAAGTTTTTTTACAAGTCTTTGTTTTTTTCATCCTATATTACGCGCTCTTTCAAACGAGACCCTTTAGTGTCTCATCGGACTAGTGTCTCATAAAAAATATATCTTTTTATTTTTTGCTTCTTGAAAGCGACTTAAGAATTTTTAAAACTTATTTAATTTTAATCTGAGCATATTTTATTACAGTTTACTGATATATAAAAATTTTTTTTTTTCAAACTAAGTTGATTTTTATATATTTAAATGTTTCTCAAAAATTATACTGCGGGGCAAGTTGCTACAATTTTGTGGGGTAAGGTGTAACATGTAACAACTTGCTCCACACATTCGAACTGGATATTCGGTGTTTGTTTATTTTATTATTATGTCTTAATAATTTTTTGCAGAATAAGAAATTATAAACGAAAGTCTAATCGGGTAACTCATACACTCAGAAAAATATCAACTGTAATATTAACAGTCGGCCGCTGTTATTTCAAAACACTGTTCGATTGAATGATTTGCGCTTAAGTAAACAATTTTCTTTGTTGAATGAACGTTTCAAAGTATTTTTGTGCTGTTAAAATCATCTGTTGAAATATTTTTGTGCTTATATTGAATTGTCAATTTTTTCTAAGCAATAGTTTTTGTATGTGTTTTGCTATATTTATATTATCGTTGCCAGTAGCTCAGTGGATGTGCACTAGACTATCATGCGGGAGACATGGGTTCGAACCCTAGCTGCGTAAGTATCAAAAATTGTAATTTTATAATTGAAATAATAATTCTGTTTCATTAATTGTTTGGTCAAAAATAACCTTCAAAATAAAATGCTTACAATCTTGCAAAAAAAAAAAATTGCAAATTTCATTTTTTTTATTAAAAAAAAAACATTTTAAATAAAAAAAAAATTTTTATTGGCTTTGCCGGATTTGAACCGTGGACACTCGAGTACTAGACGCACACGTTAGCACACTCGGCCATACATGAACTTTCAAACCAGTGAACAAATTTCAATAAATAAGTTTTTAAACGGGTTTCGTGTTCCATAGACCAACAGTCAACCGACTGTTGATTTGAAAGTTTCATTTGTTGGATGGTATTTAACAGTGAAATCTGTTATTTCAACCCATGATTTGTTTGATAAAACAGCATTTTTTCCCTGAGTGTAGTAAAGAAATTTTCGAGTTGGCTGCTATTGCAGTTAAAGAAAAGAAGACAATTGTCAGAAAAGCTTGTAAAATTTTTGCTCAATTTCACAACAACAACAACAACAACAACAACAACAACAACAACAACAACAACAACAACAACAACAACAACGACAACAACAACAACAACAACAACAACAACAACAACAACAACAACAACAACAACAACAACAACAACAACAACAACAACAACAACAAAAACAACAACAACAACAACAACGACAACAACAACAACAACAACAACAACAACAACAACAACAACAACAACAAAAACAACAACAACAACAACAACAACAACAACAATAACAGCAATAACAACAATAACAACAACAACAACAACAACAACAACAACGACGACAACAACAACAACAATAACAGCAATAACAACAATAATTTTGTAATTAAGTTTGATATTTTTCCTATTTAATAAAAAAATCGTTTGTCGATATTTTTTATAACTGTTATAAAATCTAATTTTTAGCGAAGCCTTACGTTTTGGGTCGCCAAGGCAAAAGGTGGCCTCAACTGATATCCGGCTCGTAGTCGAAATGGAGATTTTTTGCCTTCAAACTCTCGTATTCATAGCTACGGAGGAGTAAACAACAAAATCCTAACTCAAACAAAGTAAGCATATGTTGATCTTTGTCATTAAAAAAAAAATATGTTTACGAGTGTTAAGATGAAACATTTAAACTTTTTTGAGAAAATTTTAAATTTCTTAATTCTAAAAACTCAAAAAACAATTTTAGTTGATAAGAAAGTTTAAAAAACGGTCAAATTAAAAGAAGTCGTAAGAAAATTGCTTCTTTCTATTATTATAAGGCAAGTAAATGCTAAAAAACTGCGTCACGCCTGAGTGTCGTCGGGAGATTAGGTTTGGAGATATTTAAGACATTTTTAAAACCTTGTTGCAGAAAATGAGTTTCAAGTCCTAAATTTATATATTTATAAATTAAATATAATATAAAAAATTATTCAAGACGCAAATGCTGTCTTGATTTTTGACCAATTCTTAATAAAACTTTTCATTATGATACCTATGCAAGTATCACCTACATGACTAAAATTTCTTTGACATGAAAAATATATTTATGTTAAATGCGTGCAACAAAGGTTTAAAAGTTCACTGATAATAATCTTAGGTCAGATTTTAAAAATACACAAATTAAACCTAATATGACAGACGAAAATTTTGATTATTAAAAAAATTTCATGATCAAGAAAAAATTCCTTTATTTTTATCTTAACATATTTTGAGTAAAAAAGCATTGTAATCCTTTTCTTGGCTAATCTCAAATTTTTAATATATGACTTAACACTCAAAATCAACACGAACGGCAAACAGTTTCATTTCAAAGTCAAGTCCTACTGACAGGAAAATACATATTTATATTTTTCACCAGTGACGGACTAGTGCCTAAAATTTGATCTGAAATATAACAACATGACCGGCCAGCCTTGCGTTCTTGTCACAAAAAAAGAATATCAAACAAATATTTCTTATAATATAAAACAAATTCTTATAGTAGCTGTGTTTTTTACCAAGCGTGTTCTTAAAAAACGACCGCTTATCAAATATTGTGTAAATTTCCCATAAGTTGTGATTCATAAAAAACAATTTTTTAAATATCCAATACTTTTTACAAAATATCAAGAATTTTTTTTTTATGACTATTTCGATGAAAGTACACTATTTTATAAGCAAGACAAATAATATGGCAAAATATTCTTATTATTTAAAAAAAAAAATATTGGTTATTTAAACGTTCAGTTTTGGAAAATTTTTGGGGTTATCGGTTTTATTTACATGTCAAAGCATTGAAAAAAAAAATAAAACATAAAAATAAGGTGTCAACAACTGCCGCTGCAATTTACCCAAGACACCCAAGCAGATGAGCAGATGTAATCAACAGATCTAAGTTAAATGACCAAGCAGATGAGCATGAACACAGGAGCATGAAGAAACTGAAGAAGAAGTCCTAAATAAAGACTATGGCCAAAGTGATGTACTACAATGGATCTTCCAGAAGCTCTACTGTTAAATGGATGTACAATAAAATAAAGAATAGATAATAAGATGAAAATAAATTTTGTTGTGTGGAAACGTGTGTGTTTAATCAAATAAAAATAACACCTTTAATTCCAAAGTGGACACAAGGAATAAAATGCTTTATAAATAATACAGCTTTTGGTTAATTCTCCTACATTGCTCCATTCTGCTTCTCCTCAAAAACTCGGTTCTTGCTAATATTTTGAGATGGTTTGGCAAAAATCTGTTGTCTTGTCAGATTTGTTTTGTTGTTTTTTTTTTTACTTTTTTGACATTGGAAAAAATGCTTCATAGTTTAAAATACATTCTTAAGCGACTTTGTGGTCGTTTTTCGGCTACTCGCTTAGTAAAAAATACAGCTTTTATCATTAAAAAAGTATCCAGCAACGTAGCAAGGGGTGGAGGGGGCGGTCCGCCACGCGGGTGCACGGCAAAGAGGGGCGTTTTTCTTTTTAACTCTAAAAATAGAAGGTTTTCTATTAAGCCTTTCATTGGATTTGTCCATTATATTGGACGCTTCAGAAAATAATTTTTGTTTTATTTTCCAACGTCTTTTTTAAAACCAAATAGGTTGGTAAAATTTTTTTATTTCGCATTTTAGGAAATGTTGCAAAAAAAAGTGATTATTGTGATTGATGTACAAAGCATAATTTTTTTTGATAGTAAATTTGTTTATTTATTAATAAGATCTTATTTAAAATTTCCAAACCAATTGATTACATTAATTAAGACCGAATTGATTACATATTGATAAAAACATTATAAATAACGCACTTGCATTTGTTTCCAGTTGTTTTAGTTGAATCTAAATATTACAATACAACCTTTAAATGGCTTTTGTCCATTATATTAGACAGCCTGGCAAAAGATAAGCAGCGCATGTAAAAATCAGAGGAATGTTTCTTATTATTTTGATGGCCTAATGTTGGGAATATTACCTCTCAAACATTTTTCCAAGATTTTATGAGCCAGGCCATTGAAAGGGTTAAGATGGAGATGATTTTATTAAATTTTAAGGTTTACTGCAGCCACTATTTTGAACTTTTGATTCCTCATAACTTGTTTATGCAAAACGTGATTGAAACTCAACATTTGATGAAAATATAATCAGGTTAAGTCCCACAAACTGAAGTGAAAGTTTTGATTTTGTTAATTTTTTAAACGATTTTTAAGGTTTTAACCGCCATATTGGATCAGCCGTATTTGATCTCGAAAACTGAAGTTGGAATCTCTCAGCCTGAGAAAACAACGTAATCAATCAAACTTCAAATAAATTAAAAAAATTAAGAGAAAAAAAAAATTTTGGAAAAATGTACAATATTTGGATTAGACCATAAGCGTTATGCGATTGGGAAAATAAAAATGTAAACGGCCAATCTATTCATTATTGAATCGGGAATACAACAAACTAACTTTTGGTCTCTGCAACCAATTCAATGTTCGGCAACCGTTACAAAATTATTAACGGCATTATAAAAAATTATTTTTTAAATTGAATTTAATTATTACTGAAATTGACAGTAATGAAATGCCAACTTCGAAACTCCTAAAAAACGTAAACTTTTGTATTGATAAATATCAAATTAATTATTAAACTTTTGATTGGCAACGCAAAAAAGAGCGAAACGTTAGTTTTGTTTTGAAAATCGTAAAACCAATCAGGAATTGAGTTTTTACGTGAGGCGGCAGATTCGTTTATACTGAATAGAAACTTATAAGAGGTTCAGTTAGAGCTTGAATGAAAGGTTATAACTAGTGTCCGACCGAAACCAAAATTTTGGCCGAAACCGAAACCGAAACCGAATTTCGGCCATTTTTGTAATATTCGGCCGAAACCGAAACCGAAACTGAATGTCTACATGAAAATTGTTTTAAAAAACAATTTTTTTTTTAATTTTTTTGTTAAAAGCTTTCAAAAACATAACAATTGAAACAGATTATAAAAACGTATATATACGATAAATATTCTTTTGACTTTCTTCATAAAAATTTACGAGCCTCTTATAAAGCCTTTACAAAAAGCCTATACAAAAAAAACAGTATTCATAAACGTCCAATAACGAGAAAAATCTCTTATAAAGGCTTTTTAAATGAGTAACCTTCAATAAACCCTTGATAAAGCCTTTTTAAAATTTTTACTCTAATGTGAGCACAAATATTGTCAAAAAACTTCAAACTGTTTCAAAAAATATGAAAACATGGCAAAACATTTCAAAATATTGAAAATAAAAATTATAAGTGACAATTTTTTCAGAGAAGAACATAGCAAATTATCAAATTCACAAACCATTCTTGACACTGTTCCCATTTAAAATTGAGCCTGTTCCTATTTTAGCAAATAAGCTGAGACAATATTTTTATGAATAACAAAATTTTAAAAAGCATTTTATTTTAAAAAGCTTTTTGACTATTGACAAATTAAATCTATTTCAATATTTATTGAATATTTTTATGAATAATTTTTATGAATAAGACCTTTTGTTATTTATTTATATTAATGTTCAACTTTAAAATAATATATAAAGAGATCATTTTAATACCACTTTTTAGTATTTAAAGTTAAATAACTTAATATTATAATTTAAAACAAAATTTATCGTTTTGTGCTGGACCCAACCCACACGGTCAAACAAATGACTGAATTTCACGTTTTTGTTCTACTTAACACCATTAAAAATTTTGATGAAAGCGAATTCACATCTACCATTGAAATATATGTAAGAACCGAATTAGTAGTGTCCGATCAAATATTCGGTTTCGGTTTCGGTTTCGGCCATATTGATGCCGAATAGCCGAAACTGATTAAAAGGGCCGAAACTGGCCGAAACCGAAACCGAAACCGAATATTCGGTCGGACACTAGTTATAACTTCGATTAAGTCTGTGGTGCCAAGCTGCACTATATTTCGTTTGTACTGAAACTGAAGCTACTATTTCCAATAAGTTTCGATAAGGTATGTTATTGAGCAACAATGTATGTTATTCAGTAAAAGCAATTAATTTATTCGTTTGAAAATTTGACAGTTGCATTTCGAAGCTTATATTTCCAATAAGTTTTGATAAAGTTTTTTATGGAAACTGAAGCCTTTCGTACGCACAGAAAAGACTCTCAGTTTCCATAAGCATGAAGTCATTCAGTTTTAACTCTTCACATATAAAATAGAAATAGGTCGATAGATAACACTGCGACCTAGCATGCGGTAGGTTACGGGTTCGAGTCCCATGAGTGCATCCGAACAATTTCGTGAAATTTTTAATTAATAAAATATAATTAATTTAAAACATGTAGCCTTAAAATTCAAATTAAGTAAGGTAAGAATATATAAAAAAATTGTAATATCATACAAAAAACAGAAAAAGTAGGTATCTTTTACAATAATTCTTGCAAATTTTTTGTTGTTAATTTTTAAGCTTCGTTAAAGCTTACATCATTCTATTTGTAACAGTTTTACGCAGGTTACTGTCCGAAGTTTATTGGAAATACATAAAAGCTGTAAAAAGCTTTTATAAGCAAGCACGCACTTATCCTACGGAAGTTGTTTGCGAAGTTTAATAGAAGTCCAAGAAGCTTCTATAAAATAATAAAAAATTCGCCTTTTTGCCGTTATAGAAGTCTATAAAAATGCTTTCAGAAACAACGTAGTTTTCATAATGAGTTGCTGTAAAGTTTGTTGCAATCTTTATAGAAGTCTTTGTGCTAGTTGGGATTTTAAGCTTAAGATCACTAAAATTCATCAATATGAAATTTGGTCACAGTCTTGTTCCGTTTGACAAAGGTAAAAAAAAATATTTATTCTATACTGGACTCGTTTGATTCTAGGTTTTACAAACGTTTGCACAATGTTAATGAATAACAATTATTAAATTGTCAATAATAAAGTATTTTTCTTCTCACAAAATAAATAACATATTTGTAAAAAAATTAATCTCTATGAAATTATATTGTACACGTGTAGTACACGTCGTGTACCATATATCAAAATTGAACTAAAATTGGTTATCAAAACTGATACTGTAATCTTTTTTCAGGATTTGGGATACGAACTGCAGTTTTTTAAGTTTTTGGAACGTCCTCAGAAAAAAATTATCTGTTCATAATTTCCTTAGTTTCTGGTTATATCCCCTTTTTAATGGCTTGTGATTGGTATCTGGCACACTTTTTCGGTAAGATTTCTTTGGAAAAGTTGTTCAGATGGTTTCGAAATACTACAAAATAAGTCTTCGAGACCTTTAGGTCAAAATTCTAAAATATTGTAACTTTTCACTTTCACTTCACAACTTTTCACAGTTGTTAGACTACTAGACGCTAAAACTTCCCTGACCTACACAAAAATATTAAAATCATAAGTATAAAATTAACTTGGGCCCCATTAGGTCCAAATAACGAAGAAATTTAATTTGTTCACGTTATGTCATGGTCTTTTTACCACTACATGTCTAAACTTATTATATTTTGTTTAATTTTTACAAAATAATATTGCTTTAAGTATTGTGTTCTTAAAGGCCGTAATATAGCTAGAATCGTATTTTTTCGCATTTTAAAAAATTGTATTTTTTGTCATAAATTTATGCACAACATTTTTCAAAGGTGTTTCTGTTACTCTTTGTAATGTTCAACAAAATTCAGCAAGCAATGAATGCAATTTTTCCCAGCATAGCAATTGTCTTAAGAAGCGTTTATCAATAAATATCAATTCATAAAATTGTATAAGAAATTATGAACCAAAATGGAAAATGGCATTTTTAAATGGTCACACATAAAAGGAATTCATAACAAACAAAAATTCGATAGTTCCATATCTGGCCTGGCAACTATTTTATAACCTGTTTTAAAGTACTTACTATCAAATATTTTTTTTTACAAAAACTCTTTCCCCCAAGGAACATCTGGGTAATTGCCCTGTTTCATATAAATAAAAAAAGTCGTATTTAAAATGTCACAGTTTATACTATACCGTCGCAAGTTCATTGAACTCCTTTGAATGGCCATGTTGTAAAATAATAATTTTCAAGTCAATGCTTAAAATTTATTTTCTTTTTTAAAAACAAGCCTGCCAAGCACAGTTTATTTAACATAATAACATCAAGTAGTACAAAAACAATAACACAAGAAAATATTTTCTAACCACTCACACACACACACACACACACACACACACACACACCACAAGTCCTTTACAAAATGGTGCAAGAAGCAAATGAAATTTCAAGTCAAAACAATATCAAATGACCGATGTCAGGCATGCTGACTGTGCTTGAGCGTTTGGTTTATTCTGACGTGACGTCAATTATGTCGTCAGCTAGAATAAAAATGTCACTTTGTTTTTGATGCGATGAAAACGACAACAGTTACAAAACGTTGCCGCTGGTGCTTTAGAGCTGATTCTGATGAGGTTTTAACTTAAAAGGAAAAAAAAACAAACAAACCAGTTCAAAGTCGTTCTGGCTATGTTCAAAATTAGATAAAGGAAAACATTTGCAATTGTAAATTAAATTTGATTAAATTATTCATAAATTGTTTTAGGAAATTTTGTTAATCTGCTAAACATGTACTTTAAGTACAAATTTTTTTCTTCGAAAAACAATTTAGGCCGAAATAAATTTTCTGATTAAAATTTTAAGTTTCAGAAACGTCAACTGTTGCTTATTTATCATGAATAAATAGTAATTTATGATCTTTAATCTAATGAAAAGAAGCTTATGCAGTAAATAAAAAAAAATCCTAGCAAAACTGTATTGAAGTTAACTTGTTCTTAAAACAAATTGCCAAAGTTACCCAGTGGTTCAATCCTTAAAGAATTTACGAATGAATCATAAACGAATTTTCTTCACCTCTGACGAACCATACTATTTCGGCCATTGACGAAAATTTCATTAAAAAAAATTTCCAAGCTTGTGAACGTATCCAAATATTGTCAAAACGTTGAGAAAATTTCGTTAGAGATGGAATTTTAGGGAAATATGTGTGAACGATATTCAAACGGCTCAATTGGTTAAGCGCTTGTTTATTTGTGCGCTTTGTGATGTTAGGGGAAGTCACAACTTGTTTTTCTATTTTTTATTTAATAATACTTTTTAAATATTCTCTGAAAATTTTAAGTGAATCCGACAAGTACTTTTCGAATTATTTGACAGTTAACAAAGGCGCCTCAGGCATGTAATATACAACCTACAATAGCGAAAATACTAAAAAGGTATTAACAAGTGAGCTGCAGGAATAAAACTTTACATTTTATAAATATTTTGTTCATTTTTCATCAAAATTTAAATGTATATAAAATATGAGCTTTTTCCGCTCAAGGATATGCCCATTTTCAAAACTATTATTGTATTTTGAAAAAGTACGTTTTTGGAACTCCATAGTCGGGAGTTCCAAAACTTTTTTTTCATGTTTCCGTGATATCAAGTCGAAATATTATGAAATTATGATATATTTTCTTCTATATAATAAAATGATATACTGGAAAAAAATGTATTAAAAATCCTATTTTTTTCATAAATCTGACTACCCTTAGCCCCTTTATTTTATATTTGGCTTTTAAAATTTTATATTAGCAATAGATTATTAATTTATTTGAGTAAATTTTTATATTGGTTTTGAACTTAATAGTTCAAAGAAAAAATTGTAGGCCGCCAAAATTTATAACTTGTAATTTTCGTAATTTGAACCACACCACTTTGCATAATAGTCGCACGACAAAACGATGTGATATGCCACTGCCTGTTTTTGCAAGAACAATATTTGTAAACATAAGTTTTGTTTTACTTGTATTCATTATTAAACATTTCTTAATGCGTCCTTTAAGATTAAAAAAAAAAATAACTACATTGGCTTTAAAGGAATATATATTAAAAGAGTTGCTTTTGAAAACATATAAAATAATTTCTTTCTAAAAAGGATATATTTTCTTCACAAGTATTTTGCATGCATAATTTTTTAAATTGATAATTTCTACTTTATTATTTTTCTCTACAAATAGTTATTTGTAATTTTTTTTTCTTTTTTAAATCGACAATTTTTCATTTTGACTAATTATCGATTGTAAAAAAAAAATTATTGTAGCCCATTTCGACCCTTATGCAATTTAATTAGGTTGCCACAGCAACTCTTTCTCTAATTCTAAAAATTTTATTTAATTATAACGAGATAAGAAAAGGTTTTAATTTAAGAAAACAAAAGAAAACTTTTAGGTTTATAATAAAGCAAATTATAAAAAGTTGGATTTTTTTTTTTAACACAAAACAACATTGAATTGAAATATATTCATGGGCTACCGCAATGGCGTGCGCATTGTTGTTGGACGAATGTCCTTTTAAATTATTTGCATAATAAAAGAAGACGGTACAAATATGGAAAAGACAAAGAGGCGCACAGCTTAAGAGCATAATGAAAATGGACACACATAGTAGCAAGAGAGAAAGACGTAAAAAGATAAATATATATATATATATATTTCAAATATATAGTATATACGTTAATTCAGCATAGCCCGATTCCAGCGATTGATGTTGACTATGAAATTTTTTTTTCTCATCGCTGTTGTTATTTTATTGTTGTTGTTCCTATTGTTGTCTCTTAACACAGGAACTACGTATAAATTAGGCAACGGAAGTAAAATAAAAGAAAATGAAAAAACTGCTTAACACTTCGTTGAACAGCATCCGTTATAATTATACGACGAGACAAGCGAATGACAAACAAACAAAAGTTGAATTCGAAACGGAAGAGGAAGACATACCAAAACATGGCATTGTTAGGGCTGCATAAAAGTATGAAGTAGTGTAGGTACAGAACGATGGGTGGAGACTGAAGACTGGTAGCAGCGACCAGAGAGCAAAGAGAACAAAATAAAGTGAAACCGGAAACAATTTTATTGCAACAACAAAAAAAAAAACAAAAAAATTTAGTAGACTAGAAGGAAGTATGCTCTGAACTTTTTGTATTGAGATGTCATGTCAGGCAAAGTTCAAAGACATTAGAAATTCGTTCTATCATGCATTCGGTAACTTCATGAATATGTTGATGAGTTTTCCGAATTCCATTTGTATGCGTTCAGTTTTGTGATTCTGTACTACTGTGTATATGTGATTGTGCACATGAGTGCGTCTGTTTGAGCAAATTTTAATAAGTTGCAAAAAATAACTGTTAGCAATCATACGTAATATGGAGTAAGAGAAAATCCAAAGAACACTTTCTTAATAAATTATTTTAACAACAATAATTGTGCAATCAGTCGAAAAGGTGGCCTTTAAGTCCTTAGAGAACACTAGAGAACTTAGAGAACACAGTTTTTTAAATTATTTTGTTTATGTTTAAGCACTTATAGACTAAGTCCAGCTATATCGAATGTTAAAAACTTAAAAAAAGAAAGAAAAAAAGTTTAATTGTAGCTTGTGGTTACAGTGCACATAAATGTGCCGATTTATCTCATTCTTAAGCTCTTGAGTTGTTGCTGGCTTATCAACGTACACCTTTTCTTTCAAATTACTTTTAAGAAAGAAGTCCAACAGTGTCTAATCACATGGTCTTGGCGGCCAATTGACATCGCCACCACATGAGATAACACGGCCATTGAATTTGTCGCACAAAAGGGCCATTGTTTCGTTGGCTGTGTGGCAAGTGGCACCGTCCTGTTGAAACCACATATTGTCCACATCCATATCTACCAATTCGGGCCATAAAAATCATCTCACGATAGCAAACACCATTCACAGTAACTGCCAGACCGGCTTCAATTTGGAAAAAATACGGCCCGATTATGCCGCCAACCCATAAACCGCACCAAACAGTCACTCTTTGTGGGTGCATTGATTTCTCGACAATCACTCTTGGATTATCATTCGCCCAAATGCACCCAAAAAAAAAATCCTGTAAAAATAACGCTTTTTTAACACTTTATCATGTTATTGAAAGTCAACACGATCAGTTATGTTAATAATTAACACTTTACATGAAAATTCAATTCTTTTCAAAAACGCTTGTGCGGAGCGCAAAATCAAATTAAATGGCTTCTGCTGGACAGGACATTGATAAAAGGGGGATTTTGTCACTTAATTCGCTCAACGGCAACATTACTCGCAGTGTTTTTTTTTCTTTTTAGATGCTTATGCAATGAGAAAATTAACACTTTACTCATGTTATTTTTTAACACTGCTAATGAAATGTTATTCTTTTGGAATTCTTGTTATTTTGCGTATAAAAATAATCATGTTAGATTGACAGAAGCCGTGTTGAAATATTTTGCCTCATTTTTCGCTGGGTTTGCGGCAATTCTGCTAATACGAGTCTTTGCATGATCTAACTTATTGCACGACAAAGTCGGATGGAAAACTAAAGGAACAATTTGATTGATCGAACTTGTTGGACGACATCATTACTTGCAAACTTTCTCTTTGGTGCGCTAATAATAACAACATACCATATCTATCCAATTTGTTGGACCATGCGAAAGCCCCTATTGACGAATCCACTGAGGTGAAAATGTAGCTCATCACTGAAGATGATTTTCTTCGAAAATTGATCATCCACTTTTGCCATTTCTTGCCACCATTCTGACATGCCTACCTCCCATACAACTCAAAAATTGAGAACACAATAAATAAACCTCTGTTTAACCTACAGAGATGAAATTTAGAACGTATGTTTTTTATGACAAAACAAAGATGGTTTTGAAAAATGGACGTCATCCGCCCACGGACACGCCTGCCTCCCATACAACCCAAAAAAATTAAAAACTCAATTAATATGATTATGTTTGTCATAAAGAGATCAAATTTGGTATGTATGTATTTTATACCAAAACTATAGTGTGTTCAAAAATTGGGAGTAATCCGTCCATGAACTCCCATATCACCTCCCATAGCGAAAGCACAATAAAGGCATTAGCTGTGAGCTACAGAAATAAAACTTGGTAGGTGTAAATTTTTCATCAATATTTAAATGCATATCAAATATAGGCTTATCCACCCATGGACAAGCCCATTTTCAATAATATTTTGTATTTTTGTTTTTGGAAAAGTAGGTTTAGGGTATTTCATAGTCGGCCTAGACCGACTTTAGACTTTCTTTACTTGTTTTCATTTAAATCTGTTCAAATATAATCGATATTCGGCTGATGCTGTCTGCTGCATAAAATTATACAGTCATGGCAGCAGTTATACAAATGTTCAATTTTGCTTAATTTCTGATTTTGACCACTTGGGGGTTTGTGACAATACTTCGAATTGAATTATATTTGCATCTTTTAGTATGGTGCCTACTAAGATCACTTAAATTATTGCGGAAAAAATTAATTGACAAGTAAAATAAACTAATAAAGCCTGAATCTGTGAAAAATCGGTTGAATCCCTCTCCGGCGAAATAATCAAAAAAACTTTCTCTAATTTAGTTATTTTTTGTTCTTTTTTTAAATGTTTTTTTATATAACCTAAATCTGAAAGGTCAGGGTATATTAACTCTGTGCAAACGTTTGTAATGCAAAGAACGAAGCGAGTTCAGTATAGAAAAGTATAATATTCTTGATCAGCGTCACCTCGTGAGTCCGTCCGTTCGTCCGTTCGTCCGTCTGTGGGCTGTCCGTAAACACAAGATAAGAAGATGGAGTTCAGATAATTAGATGAAACTCGGTACCCACGGTCAAGTGGGTTGAAGAATATGCACTATTGAATATTTTTTGGATCAGCTCACGGGAAGGCCTACCTCCCATACAACGCTTAAATTGAAAACTGCATAAAAAAGCTTATAACTATATCAAAACAAAGATGTCTTGGAAAAATGGTTGTCATCCGCTCACGGACACGCCCATATTCAATACTATTAATGCATTTTTAAAAAAAGGTTAAGGGTAACTTACTCAACTTTTTTGCGGGAAGTACGTATCAATCAAAAATATTATTCCGCTTGACTTGCGAAACTAGTGCAAAAAATTCATAATTCATTATATTCCATCATATTTCCCGAATCTACTTGATTAAGAGTACACAAAACTGCGCAATTATTATCCAATATTAATAAATAAGTTCTCGTAAAGGTCATTGGAATGATCTTAAAGAGATCTATCGTACAATATTATGTTGGTTGGATTTTTCTTCTGTTCTACCTACTAATGTCCAGTAATATGTAAATTATTAAAATAATATCTTTTATAACGATAGGTCTCTACGATCATTTTTCAATGAGCCCTCTTTCATTAAAATCGTATCTTATTAGCAAAATTTTAAAAGGTTTTCATGAACGGATTTTGAAAACCCGATGAAAGTTTATAAATTATAAAATATTTTGCACTTTATTTGGAAGCCAATCGGAATTATTTTTTACTGTTTGAGAGCAATCGCCGGTTCAAGAATAAGGTTGCGTTCATAGTGAACGCCGATTCAGACAGACAGGCAGACAGATGCAGACAGCAACCTGCCCAAAAAATTAGCTGTGCAGAGTGAATACGAGAGCAGATCAGATCAGATCAGTGCAAGATTTAATTGATTGCTTCTGTTTTTGGAATTTTTCTTTATTTTTCATATTAATATGAAGGCGTCAGTTATGGCATTTATAAAAAATGTATTTTTTTAGTCATAAATGTTCTGCTAGGCTTATGCAAAAACAATTACATACCAAAACAACACAAATCTCTATCGGGGTCTTCCAAAACCAACCATTGCACTCACATTTACAAATGCGTGGACGCTGTATTTTGTTTGTTTTATTTGTGTAATTTGTCACCAACAACAAAAACATAGGCACGCATGCTTAACAAAAAAATCAATCCTCACACTTTGCATGCTTTGTTTGTTGTTTTCTTGAGTTCATCAAAATTTTAATATGTGTATCCTAGACACTGTGGACATGCAAGTTGTTTTGTATTCTTTTGTTTTTTGTTTATTCTTGCTCTGTTGCTGTTGGTTTCTTCTTGTAAGAAATTTGTATTTGAGGAGTGTAAGAGTAGCACTCAAAAAATGTTGAGAACAAACTGCAGAGTTCTTTATGAGGGAACATTAATTAAAAATCAATAAATGCAAAATATTATTCCTTATTTGTTAATAATGCGCTTTTAAAAACGCTGTTTTCTTAAAAATATTAAAAAAATACTCAAAATAACTTAAGCTGCTCGTAATCAGCTGCGAGAAACCTGAGCAAACCTGCTTTCACGCCTGACCTGATCTGATCTGCCTGCTGTTACTCTGCACACTTTGAGCAGGTTTATATGAAATTGTTTGAAGCCACTTTTGTTGCACTGGCCTGCCTGTCTGTCTGTCTGTCTGAATCGGAGTTTACTATGCACGCGGCCTAAGGGTGAATATCTTTGCTTTTATAAATTTGAATAAATAATATATTAGAGCTCAATGTACCAACATATGTGGTGACTGCTATGACCTAGTAACTATCATCAACTCGAGACAATGCATTTCAAAATATGCTGATAAAGATTTTATGTTTCTATTTTTATTAATCACGCCAATACAATGCTGTGATCGCAATGTATTCATATCATTAAGGACTTTCGTTCTTTAACTTTTTACAATGACGACAATTGCAGATCAAACTCAAATTTTCAATGTTTTATTTGATAAAAACAGAAGAAAAGCTTTTGTTAATTTTAAATGGCTGCACTAGAATTTTACTGAAATCTTATCAATGTCATATATTAAAATTGCTCATCATACAAAAATAAAGCAAGATTTAAAGAAAAAAAAATATACAATAAAGTTGGAGTGCTCTTCCTTGTCGTCTATTTAAATTTGTTGAAAAACAATGCTTTAACTTAAGCCATGCTTACTCTTCACCATCTTAGATAGGCTGAAACAGAAGAAAACATTAGAGTCAACAGTACAAGTTAAACAAAAACAAAACAAAACTGACTTAACTGTACAAAATGTGGGGCTAAAGCTGTTAAGACGAACTCATTTGTTTGCTACTCTCTTCTAAGCCTTTCAAACATATTCATTATCCTGCGACAAGCAGAAACATCTTCAAATGTTGTCGCAGCAAAAAAGTCGTCATTGTTAATATTCAGCATGGATAGGATTATTTATATAACAAACCCCCCCCCCCCCCCCCAACTTCTTCGCTCAGCACACTTTAGTACTATTCACAACACTCATGCACAATGCATAATTTATTTAACACACTCGAGACAATGGGCGTGTAAATGGGCGTTGGTAGCAGCAGACAATGCAAATGCAAACAAAGTAGATGCAGCCAACATGTTTTGCTCAAATAAGTTTAGATACTTGCTTCCGGGTCGGTTACAAGAAATCAACTGCGTTGCTATCACAGCGACACACAAACAAATATACACATAATGTCGCACACGCCCACGCACACATAACTGTTAGTGAAAGTTTGTCTTGGGGTGAAAAAACTTTCAGTCAAGTCAAGTTGAGCGCGTCTCGAGCAAACTCACACATGAATAAAGCAGAATAAATTCGTCTAGTTATTATAAATATTTAAAAATTCTTAATTATAATATACTTATAGTTATGTCGTGCACCTCCACCCGTAAAATGTTAAAGCAAACAAAGCCTAGAAGTTTTTATCTGGCATCGCGATGGCGCAGGAATGGCAAAGTTCTTAACTCAACTAAGTAGAAATCTGCAACAATTAAAAGTGGGCGACTGGGGTGTGGTTGTCACACTTATGTTTGCTGAAGTGAGTTACTTACTCAGCTGCAGCGCATTTTATACCAGTCTACTACATCTGCAGAAAGCAAGCAGCAAATATGTTGCTCAAGCTGTAGCCCGTTGAAGTTGGCTTCCTTAAGCTTGCTTATATAGCGTACTTGATATTTAAGTTTTGTTGTTGTTGTTGTTGTTGTTGTTGTTGTTGTTGTTGTTGTTGTTGTTGTTGTTGTTTTTGTTGTTATGTTATTCTTAGCTCTTTTTATGCTAGACACTAACATGCACTAATTAGACGCATTAAGGGTGCTGCACACAGCAACTTCATTGTTTCTTTTGTTTACTGCTTAAGTTTTGTTAGTTGTATATTTTTATTTGTTTTTATTTTTATTTCTATTTTAATTTTTCCAGCTAAATGAGTAGATCTTGTGAAACTTCTTTGCTTTGCTTCACAATTAATACCGTATTAAAAGTAGTTATAAGTGAAGCAGTTCTAAGTGGATATTTATGTATCGGTATTGAAGTGGAAAGTTCTGTTTGCCAAGGCTAAAATTTTATTGAAAGCCATTTTTTGTGTTGTTTTTTTTTTATGAATTTATAAACTCATCACTTTCAAATTACTTTCTATGCAGCAGAATATGATTTTTTTTTTAATTACAAAAAAACAAAACAAATTGGCCATTTCAGCCCTTGAAAGGACTTTGACCGAGCTTCTTATGATCAATTGTGTTGTATGTGTTATTAAATGTTTGGACACAATTGACCGAGAACTGGACCTACATGTTTTATGCCGACTCCGAACGGCTAAAGTTCATGTTCTCAAGAAGCTTTACATGGCATAATTTACTCTCTGAGGTTTGCCATTGTCTGCAGAGAGGTGGTGACCGATCAGAAAAATTTTTTATTGAAAAAAACTTTTCGCCTCGGCTGGGGATCGAACCCGGGCTCCGAGCATGCTAAGCCACACACTTAACCTGCATGCCACGGTCACCACCATATAAATTGAAATTTTTGTTTAATAGCAGTATAAATGAGGTTAACTAAATAATTTAGTTAAACATTGCATACCTCTGAGCTTTATTTAAAAAAAAATCGTGTGTTTTTGAACACACCCAGAAAAAGTTTTTCGGAAATGATGATGCCTTTATCAAAGTTATTTTTCTAAATGTTTTCTTAAAAATTCCCTAAAAATGTTAAAAAGCTTCCATGAAGACGATAAATATATAAGAATATATCGTTTTTAGAGAAAAAGACTTTTTTATTTTTAAGAAAAGATTGGTTTTATAGAAGAAAGTACTTCGTATAATGAATTTTTTTATATATATGTATTAGAATATATAAGAATATATAAGAAAAAATTTTCATTTTCAATAAATTTTTCTATCAAAACGAAAAACATATTACTTATCATTATTAGAGACGACATAGAAATATTTTCATTTCCCACAAGTGAAGTAATATTTCTTCGAAAATGTGAAAATTTATTCTAATTGAAGAATATTTTATTTGAAAAAAAGAAAATTGCTTAGAAATAGAAAATGGAGAAATTTTTTATCGGCGAAAGATAGGTATTTTTCCTGAGTGCAGGAGCTGATCTTAAAAAGAAAAAAAACAAAAATAAAATGGTCATTTCACCCCTTGAAAGGACTTTGACTGAGCTTCTTACTTATATTCAATTGTACTGTGTGTGTTATTAAATGTTTGTACATAATTGATCGAGAAATGGACCCACATATTTTATGCCGACTCAGAACGACTAAATTTCATATTCTTAATAAGCTTTACATGGCAGTATTTACTCTCTGAGGTTTGCCATTTCTACAACAAAATATTTATTATATTATATTAGATTATTAGAGTACTAGATTACAATAATAACAACAAGCAAGATAACCATAAATAAGGTAAGACAAATTTTAAAAATGTTTATTGATAATAATATTTATATATATTTAAAGCTTAATTAATCATAATTTAATGAAGGTAATCATAAAAAATAGGTAAGAAGAAAACAAAAGCACGGCAGTAGATATCTACTAAGAGGAAGAAAAGAAAGAAAGGATAGATTGCCCTTAAAATCCCTCTCCTACTATTTTCTTTAATCCTACGTGGTAGTGCATTCCACAGTCGAATGGCGTTGATGAAAAATAGATAAGACGAGTTCAATGAGTTATACCTAGGTACAATGGGAACATAACTATTATTGATAAACTAAACTGGAGCTTGTCATACAGGTATGAGGGTGTTTTATAATGTATGAGTTTATGCAAAAATAAGCAGTTTCGTGCATTGAGATAAGCTGTTCTGTCACAACCAAGCACGACATTTCTAAATCTTGAAAGGTGGTAAAATTTCTGCAGCCCATAAACATAACGAGTTGCATAATTTAAAGAAATTTGTAACTTCAATCGAAAGGATGAGTCGAGTTTACTATAAACAATATCATAATATGTTATTAAAGGCAATCAAACTCATTGGATTACTAGTCTTCGTCTTATATGAACAGGAGTAACACTTGACAACATTCTTAAATTACGCAGGACAAAGAAGACTTTTTGGAACAACACTATTTACATGATCTACACAGGACAGAGAAAAGTTAATATAGGAACCCAGAATTTTCATTTTGGCCACCACGGCAAGCTTATTGTTACCAATAAACAGATCAGGGACATCGACAACACATGTTTTGTTATTACAGATGGGTAGGACATAGGATTTGGAAGCATTAAGTTAGATACTAGATACTGAAGATACTACAAAGATCTTCATTTAATCTGCAAAACAGATCTTCAAGTAGTCCAGATCTTCTTAAGAGATAAAGCTGAACATCATCAGCATATGCGTGAACAGACGCATGCTTGCAGACACTAAAGATGTCATTGATAAAAATTGAAAATAAGAGTGAACCAAGAATGAAGCCTTGCGAAACACCACTTAAAACTAGTTTGTGTTCCGAAAAGATGTGTCTCACCTTGACTCTTTGCAATCTTAGATTGACATAAGATTGACAGCACTATCACAAAACCCAAAAAGAAACTTAAGCTTACGACATAAATACGAATGGTTCACTTTATCAAACGCCTTAGAAAAATCAAGTAAACATAGTAAGGTCATATATACACCATCAAATATACACAAGTCTGATATCATCAATCACCAAAACTACTGCCGTAGAACATCCATTCCCAGGCCGAAAGTCAGATTGAAATGAAGATAACAGGTTTTGTTCAGACAAATATTTTTTAATTTGTTGAGCCATGAATTTTTCGCATACTTTTCTCATTGGTGATAATATGCTTATTGACCTAAAATCATTAGCACCAGAAGGATTCTGCTTTTTTGCAACTGGTTGAACAATAGCTATTTCCACAAGTCAGGAAAGGAAGATGAAATAAGGCGATGTTTAATTATATGCGTGAGTGGGCTTAAAATATGAGGCAGTAACAATGGCGTTTTCGTTTCTACCAAAACAGAGTTGTTTCGTTTCTCACAGAGGGCGAAAAAGGCGCATTTTCTGCCCTGCAAAACTTTCTCAGGGTAGATGATTGCCCTGCATATCTTACTAACTTACTTACTTAGGTGGCCATGACAACCCGTTGACGGGTTACGACCGACTTCATCAGCTCTAGCCAGGCGTCTCTGTTTCGCGCGCGCCGTCTCCAATCTCTTTCACCAAGCGCGGTAAGGGCCCTGCATATCAGCTGTTTTTAAAACGACAATATTATGAAATGCATGCGTTAGACAAGGATGGTTACATGAAGATGACATTTTTCGAGTAGGCAAAAACATGCACTTTTACAGGGTTACGACAACATTGAAAACATTTTGCACTGCGACAAGGCAACATTTTTTGGTAGAAACGAAAACGAAATCTTCAGAGACTGCATTAGATTTTATAAGCGACACATTTTCCAACTTCCATCTCATTGACTGGACAAAACTTGAATGATTGTGGGACAGACAGACTATAATAGTGCAAATTATCGTGTTCATCAGACACACCAGCAGAGTCAACAAAAAATTCACTGAGGATTTCCGGGTCAATGTGTCATTCAGAAAAGTTTGTGATGCTTTGTGAAAACGATTTCTTTTCCTTATACTATTTAGCACATATGGTGTAAACCAAGGACTAGATACATTTTTAACGCTTAAAGTACGAAGTGGTACATATTTTTGAAACAAATATTTTATAGGGGCTTCAAAAGAACTAAGTTTATCGTATCATAATACAGTGACGTAAGACTAAGACGTTTAAAATCACGGTAGGCAAAAATATTTAGTGCTACATTACGAGACAAATTAACATCAACAATTCTCAAGAAGACTTGATATTGTATTATAACCGTGTCGTGTGGGCAAAGTTTCATTGACTGCAGATAGTCAAAGTGAAGATATTTTATCATACATCGCAAGTTTCCCAATGTCATTATTGTGAAGGTTAATATTGAAATTACCACATGCCAGGCAGGCGGGGATACAAGGGGGAGGGGGGGGTAAAGGGGTAACAAATCGGTAGATCAATATAATAGATTTAGCAAAATTCATTTCAAATTCAAGATCATTTTGTTTTGTTCATTTATTTGTCAAAGTGTACCATATCATAGTCCTATCGTCAGAGCAATGAGTTTCGAATTCCTTTAACTTTTTTTTTATTTGAATTGAAAGAACTATGTTTTGTCATTGCACATACTTGAAAATATAATTGTGTAATTTTTTTATAATGGAATAAATGCGAACAATTTGAAGAAATCAACCTGGAATCTAAAATAAGTTAAATTTAGAGTTTTTATTTACTTTTCGCTAAGATATTATTCCAGAAAAGGGGGAAAATAAATAAATACGGAAATGTGCGTATATCGGTGATTCAATGTCAAAAGGCACACTTTTCTGACATGACTATTTTTGTAACTTCTGAAACTTTTTTGATGGATTGTTCATCTGAAAAATATAATAACTGCGTACTTTTTATTTGCAAGTTAATTTTTTTGTGCAAAGTTATACACTCTAAAAAACATTAAAAATTATAAAAAAACTAAATAGGCACATGTATTTAAACAGCTCTATCTTCTAAACTGTAAGTCGCATAGACAAGAAACTCAGGTATAGTTTAGGTACCTTGAATGGAACTTTCTGGTGGTGTCATTTGTTTATAGTTCTTTAATAGAAAAAAGTTTATTTTTCTTATCCGAAATTTACCATCATATTTTTCACAGTCGGCGCAACAACTTTTTCACCTTTTTAAAATAATATCGCATTAAGGCATTCATTTTTAAGGTTAACGCAAAATTTTAAGTTGGATCTCCAATGATTGCTATTTGTAATGATTTTTTTAAAAAAAAATGCCTACTTTTTTCTATATTTGTACATCGAAAATTTTATTTTGATATAAAAAAAATTATTGTTCCTTACTTAATATATAGGTACATTTGCAACCAATGAATCTTGTGATTGATCATCATAAAAAGAATATTTTTTGTAAGTATTGACATATGCACTGCGACTCAACGAATCAAACGTCAGCTCCTTCACTTTAAAAATTTTATAATTGGGTGTCAAAAAACTTAAGAACTATTAATACTGAATTGTCTTCATCAAAGCAGTTCTTATTTATTTACAAGGCCATAAGATTGGTATCTATATTAAAACTATGCAGTTTAAGGACAGAAATAGTTGTACAATTTAAGAAAATTCAAGTAGGGAAGATAAAACAAAAGCGCATTCAATTGAGTCGTAAAACACATGGCCATAAATTTGGAACTAATTTTTTATGATGATCTATTTGAAGGACTTACTTCAAACCAAAGAGTTACTGCATATATAAAATAAGGAAAATATCTTTTTATACCCCCACGCGTACTGCGTAAGGGGTATATTAATTTTGTTACGACGTGTGTAACGCCCAAAAGGAGGCGTGGTAGGTATAGAAAAGTATATAAATTCTTGATCAGCATCACCACCTGAGTTGATTTAGCCATGTCCGTCTGTCTGTCCGTCTGTCCGTCTGTCTGTCTGTCCGTGGACACGATTACAGCCGTAATTTTCAAGCTACCGTAATGAAATTTGATATTTAAGTTTTTTTTTTTAAAAGTAAGATCAAGTTCTAGAAGTTCTAGGGCTAAATCTGATGAAAACCACGACTACCTCCCATACAAACCCAAAATTGAAAACTTTATAAAAAGGCTAATATTAAAGTTACAAAACTTAAACTCGGTTCTTGTGTTTTTTATGTTAAAACTAAGATGTGTTAGAAAAATAGGCGTCATTCACCCACTTGCACGCCCACCCCCAATACAACCCCAAAATTGAAAACTCCATAAAGAGGCTAATATAAAAGTAACAAAACTGAAACTCGAAATTTTCTATATTCTATGTTAAAACTATGGTGTGTAAGAAAAATGGGCGTCATCCACTCACTAACATGCCTACCTCCCATACAACCCTAAAATTGAAAACTCTATAAAGAGGCTAATATTAAAGTTACAAAACTAAAACTCGGTACTTGTGTTTTCTATGTTAAAACTAAGATGTGTTGGAAAAATGGGCGTCATCCACTCACTAACACGCCCACCTTCAATACAACCCCCAAATTGAAAACTCCATAAAGAGGCTAAGATTAAAGTTACAAAACTAAAACTCGGTATTTGTGTATTCTATGTCAAAACTAGGGTTGCCAACTCTGAAAAGCACAAAATCGGGACGGAGCCATCAAAAATGCGGGACTTGGCTGAAAAATGCGGGACAACATTAGAATTTTTTATTTTATTAAATATTTCCTTGTATTCTTTGAGAAATAAAGGGTATCAATGATGCCTTTACACCATCGCTTGGTTCCTTGATATTGTTTAGATCTCTTTCCAACTCTTTCCCAATTCATGAAAAAACCAAAAAATAAATCCAAATCGTTTCGATAAATAAAGTGTATGAAAAATAAATGATATAGCCTGTTTCAAAAGAGAAGAACATTTTCGCGCATGTTTGAGAATAATAGCATAAACACAATTGGAGACGCAGTCGACAGGCAGCAAATTTCATTGTATAGAACGCATGTTTTCTTATGTACACTCAGAAAAAAGTGTCTCGGAATATGATAAAAAAGGCATCATATTTAGAGAAAAATGGTATAGACTTTGCTCCAGAGAATGCTATTCTCTGATTGCGATACTAAAAATTCTCTAAAAATGATAAAAAGCTTCATTGAAATAGAAAAATATATCGTTTTTAGAAAAAATACTTTTCATTTTTGAGAAAATATTTGTTTTTATTGAAGAAAATACTTCTCATAGTGAATTTTTTATCAAAATATAAGAACAGTTTTTCATTTTCAATAAAATTTCTCTATAAATGAGAAATTTTTTGTGCGAGAAAAATACTTATCATTATTAGAGACATTGAAATATTTCCATTTCCTAGAAGTAAAGAAATATTTCATCGAAAATGTGAAAATTTATTCTAATTGAAGAAAATTTTATATGAAAAAGAGAAAATTGCTTTATCAAAAATAGAGAAATTTTTTACCGGAGCAGGGTATGTGTTTTTTTCTCAGTGTAGTTGAACAATTTCATGGCAACATGGCAGCACGACAGCAGGGCTTCAGCAGCAATTGCCGCCAACATAGATCTATTTCTATTTTTCTGGCGACAATATCTGAATTCTGTTTGTAGTAGGCCGTATAAATTTGTCAACATGATTTCAAAACAAAAAAAAATAATGTTTTACATAAACGAATTTAAGGTGGGACATAACATTCGCGGGAGAGAAAACAGACCTTTTTAAAAATTCATAACTCAGTCAAAAACAAACATTTTTCCAAAAATTTTTTTTGTTATTGTAGAGAATTGAACAAATGACACAAAAAAAAAATTCAAAAAAATATATTCTTATATTTATAAATATATTTTATAGAGCTCCAAACTGGCGGCAGAGAAAAAACGGAGGCGTCGTGGTTGCAGAGCTGGGAGTCGCAAAGTTGTCCGATCAGGAAAAAAATGACTTTTTTAAATTTTAACAAAATTGGTTATCGTATGACAAGCTTTTTTAAATTTTTTTTTTTTCAATTTTTGGTGATGTTCAAAATTTGAAAGTGTGTTTTTTCGAAACATTTACTTAAAAAATTCATAAAAAATCGAAAAAAATTTAAAAAAAGCTCGTGTCATACGATAGAAAATCACGTTTAAAAAAATACAAAAAAAAAAAATTTCGTCAAAAAATCAATCCGCTAGTGCTGCAGCTAGTACGAAAAACATTGTTTCGAGATAAACGCGTTCATAGTTTGTGAACAAAGAAAAATGCAAGGAAAAATAAAAATGGGCTCTTACTAATCCGGCTGTTTTTTTCTTAGAATCTTGAGAATTTTTACTAAAATACAAAATTATAAAAAAAAACGATTTAAAAAAACGGCCAATGTCATGTCCCCCTTAAAATGAATGAAAATGAGACAAGCTGCTCGTTGTTGTCGCTTTAAAAAAATCAAGAATTTTAAGTCGGGCTGCCGACGACAAATTGCAGTCGTGAAGCTTGTAGACTGCGTCTCCAATTGTGTTTATGTTATAAGAAAATAATTTGGAGAGTGTTCTTCATTCTGATTGGTCGACATTAAAAATAAAATTGAATATTCTCTGAGCAGAAAAATAAATGAAAAAAATTAATGTGTATTCCTGAATTTTGTTGATCATCGCAACTGCACTGCGGAAGTACTGAATTTTATTTTTCAAATTCAACCAACCAAAATTAAAAAAAAAATGTGCGTAAAAAAATATTTTGTCATCCGTAATTTCACTTCACAATTTTTTCTTGAGAAAATAATTAATTTTTTATGTAATTTTTATTATATTTCTCTTTCAAGATGCAGGTTGCTGCAGGCCGTCGGTGCAACACCGTATTTGTGCGACCATTTGTTCTAAATGTTTGCGCATTTAAATATTAAGAAAAACAGTAAAAAACATTAAAAAACAGCATAAAGTTCAGCGAACAGTACAAAAAGAGCAAGAAACTACGCTCTAAAAAATTTTCTGCATCAAAAAATGAAACTAAAAAATGTTCTTTTCTTTTGAAACGAGCTATAAATTTATTTTGATAACAAAATTAAACGGTTTAGGAAACTGTGTTTCATATCGAATTGGAAATTTTAATACAAAAAATCTTAAGTTCTCAAATGCGGGACAAACGGTGTCCCGCAAGGGGTCTTCGCGGGACGCTAAAAAAATAGCTGAAATGCGGGACGTCCCGCGAAATCCGGGACAGTTGGGAACCCTAGTCAAAACTGAGGTGTGTTGGGAAAATGGGCGTCATACACATACTAACTCGCCCACCTCCCATACAACCCCAAAATTTAAAACTTTATAAAAAGGCTTATATTTAAGCTGCAGGAAGACAATTTGTTGTGTATGTATTTTAGGCATATAAAAATAACAAAATCTTTTCAAATCTCATACAAAAAGCTCTCAAATTTAAGATTCTTTTTCCCTTAAGTATCGGCCGTGGGGGTATTTTAACTTCGGCCAAGTCGAAGATATACTTTACTGGTTTTATATTAAAACTAGCTGGTATCCAGTTTGCCAATAGAAGGCATCAACAAATTGTGACTCCTATCTGAGTTTCAATATTCTATGACCATTTTTTTTTCAAAGCTGTTAAGACTCGATTACTCCAAACCGAGTTTCTTAAATATGTGACTTTTACTTCCAAAGCTATTCAATGTAAAATTAAATGTTTTTTATATGGGCGGATCCACCCATTTTATGATGCCAGTTTCAGTAGAAGAACACCACCAAATAGTAACTCCATTCTGAGATTAAATATTCTATGGCTTTTACTTCAATAGCTATTTTGAATCGAAAATTTTTTTTGTATGGGAGGAACCACGTCCGTTTTCCAATGCCCGTGTCTGTTTTATAATTCAAAGACCTGGCCATCTTTTCATTGAGTTTCATTGTTACACGACATTGAGTTCCAAATCTATGCGATATCAAAAAATTGAACTTTATGGGCGGTACCATGCCACCCTTTGCAAAGATCGCTAACATTTTACAGTCGAAGACGAAGACTTAATAGTAAGTTCGTACCGAGTTTCATTATTGTGTGATTTATTGACAAAAGTAAAGCCGAAAATTTGTGAACTTGAAAAAGTGCCACGCTCCTCGCATGTAGAAGGCTGAAAAATACTTTACGACTATTCTCATACCTACCAAATATACAAAAAAAAAGGAGTTCAAACACTAACACCGTGACACGAGATTTTTATATATTAGTTTAAACTATCTTTATATAAATATATGAAATCTTTAGCAGCAATCGTTGAAGATCCAACTTAAAATTTTGCACAAACCTTCAGAATGAATGCCTACATACTACATTTTATTAAAATGGTGAAAAAGTTGTTGCGCTGACTGTGAAAAAAATGATGGTAAATTTCGGGATTAGAAAAAAAAACATTTTGCCATAAAAATACTTTAAAAAAATGACACCACCAGAAAGATCCTTTCAAGAGTCTTAAACTATACTTGAGTTTATTTTCTGTACGACTTATAGTTTAGAAGTTAGAGCTCTTTAAATACATGCATCTATTTAATTTTTATATGAATTTCATTGTTTTTGACAGTGTATAACTTTGCAAAAAAAAAAATTTCGCAATAATAAAAAACACAGAATATGTTTTTTTAATGTGAACTTCTAACCTACAAAGTTTCAAAAAAAAAACGGAAGCACTAAGGTCAGATTTTGATAAAAATTTGTCGAAATGATATGGAATCACCGATATGTGTCTGGAAAAAATGCTTATTAAACAATACAATAATTTCAATTCAAAATAGTACTATTTGTCTATATGTAAAAAGACAAAATTTTCTCAAATCGAAAATGTGTGTCTTACCCCCATGATGATATTTTACCCCCCCCCCCCCAAGATTTTTTCCAGATCCGCCCCTGTTGCCAGCTCATAGTCAACAATATATTTAGTTAATTCGGAAAATAGTGGCTTAACAGAGAATCATTTATTGGGATTATAAGCACACGACAAAAATATTTTGGTGTTATTGTCCGATACACTTATATTAATGAACTCAATACCATCACCATGACGATCTTTTACCATAACGATCATTCCTATACAAATTATAATTGTTTATACCCAAGATTGCATCACTTATATCATTGCATTGCCACGTTCCAGAGATGCAGATAATGTCCTCTAAGGAATCTTCAAAAATATACATAATCTGGTCTAATTTGGACGCATTTAAACTACGAGCATTGAAGTGAACAACGTTCAGGCCAATATGTTGTTTGCACAATATTTGAATCAGCATTTTATTATTTTCATCAGTATCAGAAGACGAATAACTAGAATCTAACATAGAAATAAGAAGAAATTGCAAGAAGGCTTAGTTTAGGCAAATATGGGGATAAAAATTAAATAGTGAAAGAAAATTAAGAGTAAAATAAATAAATAATAAAGTGATTCTAAAATTATAACAAAGATTTGCAATAAGGACTTAAAGAACATATAAAGCAAGAACTTAATCAGCTGGCTTGTGAACCGTTCAGACACCATGAGTCTTTGAGATTGTCCGAATTGGAGATGAGAACACTCTGAAAATTTTTTTCTCTCCGAATGTAGCAGAGCCACGCAATGTAAAGCATTATAAATATGCTTTTGTCGCTTTAAGAAGATTGCGCTTGCAAACATTTTTGGCTTTCGGCGTTGAGGTTCTCATGTATGAAGATATTATTCTCCCATTCAAATCCAATATTTTTGAGATTGACGGCTGATTTTGTTCTCTTACGATATGCCCCAAAAGCTTTTTTTTTAATTTTTTTGAAGATGGTGCTACGTTTTTTTATTTTATGAAATTAGCCTGCTGAATTCAAGTAAAACTAAAAAGTGATTAAGTACCCAGCGGTTAGCAATTGTCATACCTGATAACATCTGGCATGAAATCAGTTCTATTTTGCTTCGAAAATTCGGGCATGAGATCATAGCTGATTTCAGAATAAGCATTTGCATTTAAGCTTTCTAAAAACTTCCCTAAAATTGTCTAACCTCTGAATATTTTGTTTTGTTTCGATCTCAGACCTGAAGATATCCCTGAGTTTAGAAGCGAAGGCGTAATGCTATCAAACGTTTATGAGTATTTTCAGTTACCCCAAATATCCCTCAAAAGTATTTTTGATTTTGTTTCGTGTTCACACCTGAGCAACGGCTGAGATTAGAAGCGAAGTCGTAATGCCATCAAACAAGTTTGGGAAATTTTTTCAAAATAAAAATACAAAAATGCAAAGCTATCGACGCGTCATTTTTCATTCTCAAAACAAAAATTTTAAAATTTGAAAGAACAAAAAATTTGAATTATTTAGTGAAAAAGTTCTAAGAACTTTAATTCATTAAAACAATTCAAACAATGCTCATGATACCGAAGACGAACTGCAGCTCGGCTTCGGTAAATGATATATCTGCTATTTGTTTTCTCATTTGAATTTTCAGGCTTGGGACGACCTGATAGAAGGCCTGATATTTAAGCATTCACTCAGGCCTGAATTTTCGGAGGAATATTCTTAGGGATATTCAGGCCTGAGTTAACGCTATACTTTAGCAGGTATTCTGTAAGTATGACATTTATATGGGAAAAGGAAATCAAGAGGTGTGTTGAATACTCAGGCCTTACCATTACCCCTCAGGCCTGAGAGAATGTATTGATTCAGGCCTACTCTGACCGCTGGGTAAAAACACTTTTTTCAGTACTTATTTTTGTTTAACACATACAAAATATTTCAATATGTATTAAACATGTAGAAGTCTGTTATTTTGAGGAAAAAAATTGTACTCAAATATTACAATTTCCTCTGGCACTTAACCTAATATATATTGGCTAACTTTGTGGCTAATGTAAGTATGTGGCAAAAAGTTTTTACTCTGCTCTGAAGAGTACTGTGTGTTTGTGAGTAAATGAGTGAGTGTGTGTGTGTGTGTTCAACGGAATGCAGCATGAAACCTGCATGCTAATAGTTGAAACTTCTGCTTTTGCCAAATTTTCAAAATTCATATCCGGATATCCTGAACAAATGCCTTAACTGCAGCCACTAATGCAACTATTGTTCGGTGTTGTCGTTGTAAGTACTGTTGTTGTTGTTGTTGTTGTTGTTGTTGTCATAGCAGTTGCTTTGAGGTTGTCGTTAGAACTTTGTCTAGTCGTGTGTTTGGACCATTACTAGCTGGCGGCATGATCCGCATGAACCCGGAAGTCATTCATATTGCAACAACATTGACGACAAGCAGTTATAACGTAGTTTAACTCTACAGCGGATGCTTGTACGCCCTCGATGTTACTTGACGTCTCTCTTTCTCGATGTTTCTTTAATGCTGCAGCACAAAGTGCTGTCACTTGCTGGCTGTAGATGCGGCAATTCGTTGAGACAAATTCCTCCAATAAAAGTAATTAATTTCATATACGGCGGATTCGCTGCACTTTGCTAACGGAATCTGAGCACAACATTAGCTCTGGTTCTTGCACAAGACGTCGACTGCTACTAAGCGTCCGACAAAAGGATATGCAAAACAGCATAAAGAAGTTCATAAAGTTGCAGCCATACCGTTAGTTAAAGCAGTAGCTAGAGCGGACCAGAATATGCTGCAATTAATTATGCAGCATTTCAGCGTTGACTGTCATCGTCATTTGCAAACTAATTGGCAAATGTGAAGCGTTGGCAAACGTTTGGCGCACATTGCAGGAAGGAACTAAGGACATTTAAACTAGTGTTTCGAGTAGCGTAGTAATTGCGGTTTGCTCGTGATGTGAATGCGGAAGGGAAGGAATGTGAATATAATTTGGCTGATTTGCATGCTGGTTTTTGTAACATTTCGATACCATTGATGGTCATTGAAAAAGCACCAAGAGCACTTCAACATACAGTAACTCAATACTAAGTAATTCAGTTAGTTTCAATCATTATTGGCTGAATTGACGGTAATTTTGAAGTAGTCATATGGAATCAATGCAGTGTAAATATAACAGTTTAACTTTATTTTTGCTATTTTTTTAAATTTTAACTAAAGACAGGAAGAAAATTGTAAGCAAGAATTTTCTATATATTTGTTTCCAATTCAATTATATATCAATTCAAAAAAGGTTGAGCCTTGAGAGAAAACACAAATTTTAAGTTCACTAACAGTTCCAAACTGAAGCAGATATGTTCAGTTAACATATACATATTCATATATTCATACTCTATAAATGTTATGTTTTAAAGCTAACAGCTGTTAATCATTGTTTCTTTAATTCATACATGAAATTTGATGGAAATTCAAAAAGTAGTGAAACTTTTTTTAAATAACTTTATGGAAATTTCACGAACAAATTAAGGCCATTTCTTTGCTTACGTACACTATATTCGAAAGCATATAACATAATATAATATTTTAAGTGTAATATTTTGATTTAGTGTAAACCATCTACATCTTCGTTTCATGTTAATTTCATTCCCCTTTGAAACCCGTAAAAATTGATAATTTTTTCCTATCTTGTTCTCAAAAACTGAAAATAACTATTAGAAGTTCGGCTCATGCCTAAAGTACTATTAACGTGAATACGAACTTCACGTGTAGTGCGTGAATAAAATACACGTGTTATTAAGGTACGTGTTTTCACTTCATTTTTTAAAAACACGTGAACACATACAAACGTGCTCACGTGAAAATTAAAGCTCTAATATATGTAGCAACTCACGTAAGATCGGCCGAGTAAAAGTAACATGTATCAGATTTTGACCAAATATGAGTAATTTAAAAAGGAGCCAACAATCATAAAAACTGAATTTTTAAAAATTTCATTTTTAGAATTTTATTCAATTTACAGTCAATACATAACAAAACAACAAAAAAATCATTTACTTTTTACTTTTTACTTTTTATTTTTTACTTTTTACTTTTTACTTTTTACTTTTTACTTTTTACTTTTTACTTTTTACTTTTTACTTTTTACTTTTTACTTTTTACTTTTTACTTTTTACTTTTTACTTTTTACTTTTTACTTTTTACTTTTTACTTTTTACTTTTTACTTTTTACTTTTTACTTTTTACTTTTTACTTTTTACTTTTTACTTTTTACTTTTTACTTTTTACTTTTTACTTTTTACTTTTTACTTTTTACTTTTTACTTTTTACTTTTTACTTTTTACTTTTTACTTTTTACTTTTTACTTTTTACTTTTTACTTTTTACTTTTTACTTTTTACTTTTTACTTTTTACTTTTTACTTTTTACTTTTTACTTTTTACTTTTTACTTTTTACTTTTTACTTTTTACTTTTTACTTTTTACTTTTTACTTTTTACTTTTTACTTTTTACTTTTTACTTTTTACTTTTTACTTTTTACTTTTTACTTTTTACTTTTTACTTTTTACTTTTTACTTTTTACTTTTTACTTTTTACTTTTTACTTTTTACTTTTTACTTTTTACTTTTTACTTTTTACTTTTTACTTTTTACTTTTTACTTTTTACTTTTTACTTTTTACTTTTTACTTTTTACTTTTTACTTTTTACTTTTTACTTTTTACTTTTTACTTTTTACTTTTTACTTTTTACTTTTTACTTTTTACTTTTTACTTTTTACTTTTTACTTTTTACTTTTTACTTTTTACTTTTTACTTTTTACTTTTTACTTTTTACTTTTTACTTTTTACTTTTTACTTTTTACTTTTTACTTTTTACTTTTTACTTTTTACTTTTTACTTTTTACTTTTTACTTTTTACTTTTTACTTTTTACTTTTTACTTTTGACTTTTTACTTTTTACTTTTTACTTTTTACTTTTTAAATTTTACTTTTTAGATTTTACTAGTGTCCGACCAAATGTGAATTTTTGCCGAAGCCGAATGGAGTTCTAAGTTTTTGCGTTGTATTGGAGGTAGACGTGTCATTGCGCGGATTCCAAATATATTCAATAGTGCAGACGCTTCGATCTATGTGATCATGTGTACTAAGTTTTATTCAATATTTTCAACTCCTTTTTCTTTTCTGTGTTGTGAAAATGAAAAAAGTAGCCCTCCGTTCGGAAAAATTTTGCAAAATTTTTTACAAATAATTTTGCTGGAAAAACCGATATACTTCCTTTGCAAAAGATTAATGATATTTTTAGAGTCTAATTTTTTGATATAAGGGTGATACATTTGGATCGTACATTGAGGTACGATCTAATGTGCAGCTTTAGCTGTCTTGAACTCCGGCTAATTGAAAGTGAGTGCAATGAATTATTGTTTGAATTGTTTATTTGTAAAAGTGGTAGAGAATTAGGTCAATTAATTAAAAAATAATTTTTTGTAAGAATTGCAAAATACTAAAACTGAATTTTCATTTTTTACCATAGGATTGTCACCTAATTATATATTTCTTTAAGGCATTTTAGATTAGATTCAAAAGGTACAAATTATTTGTGATTTTTTAAAATTTGATAAAATGAAAATTATGAATATTTTAGCAGCCAGTTTTTTTTTAAATTTTTATTGATATTTTAACAATTAAAAAAAAAAAATTTGAAAATTTATTTATTAAAACACGGTTGACGTGATTTCGCAAGATCTAATAAACTGATTAACTTAAAGTTTGGTGTGGAATTTCTTAATATATCTCTCTAAGGTTAAAATTTTGAATAAGGAAATTATTTGTTTTATATTTTATTTAAATTTTTGAAAAATTTTGAATAAAAGGGCAAAAATCACTTATTGTTTTCAAACATCCTAGATTTTGTATAAAAAATTTTTTATGTGTTTTGTTATTTCCGCAGTTCAGGCCATAGCGACATTTTAACTTATTAAGAATCTGTTTTTCCTTTCTTTTTCAGCTTACCAAAAGGGTTACTGAAAACTCTCTTACTTCACCAACCTATATTTTTTTTTAATTTTGGGTATTGTTAAATTATCTATACTATTATATAAAAGGCTTCTCACGTATCTACGTTGTAGTGCAACTCAAGAACTACTCAATCGATTTTTGTAATTCTTTCACTAACATAAAGCAACATGTTTAACTAAGTCTTTTGCATACTTATTTTCTTCAAAACTGCTCTAAAAAGCTATTGAAATTTGAGTTTAAAAAGTAGCTAAAAAAATCAAATCCAAAAAACATTGCTGCATTGAATCGTTTGATACACAACCAGCGCGCTGCAGCGTAAAGCTTTCTCGCTCTTTTCCTCTCCGATTGTGTTTGTTGTTATTGTTTCTTTTACTTAAAGTGCTTTACATAAGGGATGTTTTACGTACAAGAGCAGACGCAGGAAGTTGTTTCATTCAGTTGGCGCTGAGACTTCAAGTGATTAAGTTTTTGTTGCTTAATTTTAAGGTATGATATGTTTATGCTTCGTAAATGTTTATCTACATTGTTTTTTATGCTGCGTAAATTTTTGCTGAGACAAAGAGCGCTACAAGCGTAAGTATAAAATCGTGTTATAAATGAATTACAGTGCGGAAGTAATTGAACATTGTACTGCTTTTAAAATTTTTGGTCATTAATACTTAAAAAGGTCGATCCAAAATGTGAATCAAAAATTTATAAACCAGTAAAATGTCCTATTTTAGTACCTTCATTCATATGCGTTTCCTGACGTTATTTTTGATTATAGCCTTGATTATAAAAATTGGATAAGTAGAATACAACATAGACTTGAAAAAAGCGAGAAAAAAATTTAAAAATATTGGGGCATAGTGTAATCAATGTGTGAAATGGTGTGTTCGCATTAGTTAACAGGTGTAAGTGTATTGATACGATACTGAAAGGTGTGGTAAAATTTATTTTCAAAATCCTTAAATTAAGTTGAATGGAACAATTTTCATCAAGATGCTGCTTGCTTTAAAACAAGATGTTAAAAGTTACAGATCTTCATATAGTTTTAGTTCGTGTTAAAGAATTAAAATGTCGTTTTTGGAAAACGAAAATAGATTTCTGAGCTAAAAAAAGGTTAAAAACTATTTATTTAGACTTTTCAAGCAATTATATACAATTCATAAAAAATGAAAATATATAAGAATCGCGACATTGGTCAATCAGTTTTATTGGATCAAATCAAAAAATTTTAAATTGAGTGTACATGAGACCGAACCCTAATTTTAAGACCATTTAATTTTTCCTCAAACAACGAAATTAGCTTCAGTTACACCTAAGAACATTTCGAACAAAATTTGGTCCTTATTGGATCACGGTCAGTAGACACGGCGTCTCCTTGGATTCTAAGGGACTGTGTATGCAAACGAACTGTTTATTAAAAAAATATTTTTAAAAAAGTAAAAAAAAAATTTAGATACTCGAAACCATTTTATTGAAAATTAAAAATTATACGTTCTTAGGCCTTACCGAATATTATTTCGTTTTTGGAGCGAAAATTTATTGTACTTGAAAACCAAAGGAAAACATAGAAATCTGCAGTAAGTCAACCAATTTTTAATTTAAAAGTTTAATGCCATGCAGCATCAGACGCTATAATTTTCATTTTTATAATTTTCACGTTCTAGATGGATTTAGAAGATTGAAAACCGTGAAATATTAATGAACTTTCAATAAAAATTCAACTAGCTGTCATTTCATTTCTTACATTAAATTTTCATAAAATATTTTTTCTCATTTGTTTTTGTATTAAAAATTTGTTGAATTTGTATTGAAAATTCATTAACACTTCCTGTTGTATCGCTAAAACTTCGGAACTCTTTAAGAGTACACCTTAATTTTATATCGCTAGAAAGGTAATGAAACCTTAAAACAGCTTATATTATGAAAGTTAAAAAAAAATTATAGCGTCTGGTGATGGCATTATACTTTGAAATTAAAAATTGGTTGACTTACTGCAATATTTCCAAAAGTTTTATATTTTTCCTTTAAAGTAGACAAAAACTTTTCCAATGATACCCTATTTACGAAAATCGTATTTAAATTGACTGAGCTACGTTGTCTCAAAGTAGACCCTATTTTGGCCGCGAAAAATGATTGCAAAAATGTATAACTTCGGATTTGGTTTCTAATCATTAAACCAATTCAAGAAAAAAATTTGAGCCAAGTCGGAGATGGTAAGTGCAACTAATAAAACACTTCAATATAAAATGGTCAGTATATTTTCTATCAACAAAAAAAAAACTCCCGATTTAACCTAAAAAGGCATTGATGTCATCAGATTTTCTGCATTGTTCTGGCAAAATTATCAGTTACCATATCATAAATATGGACAAAGGATTAAAAATGTTAGAATTCTAAAAATATGATCCGCAAGCAATGCGTCTAGCTAGATTTGTTTAACATTTCGAAACGTTGCTGAAAATTGTGGTGACGTTAAAAGAAATACCAGTTTGTCCATTCCAATGCATTGGAAACTTATTTATAGGATCAATTTATCTCAAAATTAACAGTGGTGTTTTCTTGAACGTTGACATCACTGCTAAACTGAACGATAAAAGATTTTTTGAGCAGACGAAACGGGGATTTTTTTTGGTCAATAACGTCCTTTGTTTGGGCTGCACACAAAAAATCACTTCACTTTGTGATCCTATCTGAAAGCATATATAATAAACACGCTGTCAACAAAAATTACAAATAATATTATAAAAACCAAAATAAAAGACTCAAATGTTAATGCCCTTATAGTGCTTTCACTATTGTGGGTTGTATGGGAGGTGGGCGTGTTAGTCGACGGACTACGCCCAATTTTTGAACACACATTAGCTTTAGTATAAAATAGGTACATACCAAATTTTATCTCTGTTAGACAAACATAAGCATATTTATACAGTTTTAAATTTTTTGGTTTGTATGGGAGGTAGGCGTGTCCGTGGGCGGATGACGTCCATTTTTCAAAAACATCTTTGGTTTGTTAAACAAAACATACGTACCAAATTTTATATCTGTAGGTTGAACAGAAGCTTACATATTGAGTTTTCAATTTTTTGGTTGAATGGGAGATGGGCGTGTTTTGATATAAAGTGAGTTTTCAATTTTTTGGTTGAATGGGAGATGGGCGTGTTTTGATATAAAGTATATACATACCAAATTTTATTGTTGGAAGTTTATTATGAGCTTAGTTTTTCAGTTTTCGATTTTTGCGTTGTATGTGAGGTATTCAGGTTTAGGGTATAACAAACTTGCAAACAGGTAAAAAAATCAAGTGTTGTATTCGCTTTTAAACCTAAATCACCCCAATTGGCTGCTTTTATATGGGTGCTTTTTTTGGTATTTTAAGTGCTTTTATTTAAGTGTAATATGTGGATTTTTTTTATTTAATGATGTCTTGATGTGCCAAGTTCATATGTTTAGTCTGTAAATATCAAAGAATTCACTCTTACAAGGTAAGCAAATATGTAAAAAAAGTGTTGTAGAACAGGGTGCGGAGAACTCTATTTGCAAACGATTACAGTATGCGTCACTGTTTTTGTACATGGCATCCCACTATATATCCCTTATAAATTTGGGCTCTCTTAACACGAAAATAGCAAACATTTTTTTTTTATGGATACGTTTTTTTAAAAAATTGTTGTTACTTTATTTTATCGACCTTTGACTTTGTGTGTGGTTTTTTTTGACCTAAAGCCTGAACAACGTTTTAAAAAATTTAAGTTTTTTGTGTTGCTTTTTTCAAAATTTTGCTGTATAAAACCTCGGTATATGTGGTTCTCCGAGGCCTTAAAATATATTTTTTAATGATATTTTCCAGTTTGATCCTCTTATAACCTCACCCACTGCATCTGTTGCGCATTGTACCTTTTTATAATATAATATAATAAAAATTAAAAATTTTTTTGCTTAATGAGGAAATTCTTTTTAACTTTCCTTTTTAATTTTAATCGGGGCTTTTTATGGTTAGTTATTCATTGCTCAGATACGATACGTTCACCAATGCGAAAGTGCTCTTTCAACCATCAAGACTGTATCCATTTCGACATCATATAACATTTTAACATTTCTTAAATTTATCAAAATTTACAAAATTATGAACGTTTGGTTTCTTTGCAGTTACTCAAAGTTTCATCGGACAGACATAAAACCCGAATTCTACACAGAGAAAATTTTGTTCCTCTTACATTTATTTTCATTTACAAAACGGACATTTTAAAATGAGCGAATGAATATTAAACGTTCGTTAAATATTTTAAAATGAAAATTTCAGAATTGAAGAATAATTAGAAGCTATTTTTTAAAATTTTCATTTTAAACTATCAACCGATTGTTTTTAAATCATACGTAAGTTTTAGAAGCTAATTTAAAAATGTCCGTTTTTAGAATGAAAATAAACTTTATAAACTTGCTCCTCTACAAAACTATTAATGCTATAATGACACTAATGATGTTATAAGACAATATTTGTAAATAAAAAACCAGTAAAGAAACTCTAAAGATGGTCTAGCCCGACTATGGACTACCCGAAAACCACCTACTCCGAAAACAAACACAATGATATATACATATTGAAGTTTGGACAGGACAACGTCTGTCGGGTCAGCTAGTACTTAATATTTTAAAAAAGAGTATGGCTGTTAAAAATATTCCTACTTTGTTTTTTATCGCATTTTAAGGTACTATTACAGATTACTAGCAGTCTTAGGGGTTCACTAATTTCGAAGCTGACGTCAGAATTGAACAATTCAAGATGGCGGATTGGTCTGCCAACTAAATTAACAAGCCTATTACCTATAAAATGAAATCCTCATGATTTTAGAGCGCATTTATATAAGCTAGAAACACTTTGCATAAGAATTTTGCCAATATGATTTTGCTTATTTGAAGAATTAAGCAAATTCCTGACCATAATCGTGAAATTAAATTATAACATTGCATAGAAATACCTTGAATTTGATTTTGATACATCTCACACTTAGATCCGATTCACTGAACAGCTAAAGTTTAAACAAATGAGAAGCAATAAATTAAATTGACTAACATAAATTTTGTGCGTTCAACTACAATTAAAACGAAATTATTTAGCTACGTGCGTCTCATAAATCAGAGCAATTAATGCAATTTAATCAATTAATGTTCATCATACGCCTGGGTGAGCAGCTATCGGCAAACGTAGTTTGAAGGCATTAAAAAGCAGTGAGCAAAGGAGACAAAAAATCAACAACAATGACGACAGCGACTAAAACTACAATAAATATTTCAAAAACAAAGTAAGTGAGCAACAACAACGACTGCCCGACATGTCCATGTCCTTTTTCATCTTGTTCGTGCACGCTTAATACTCTGGCTCTTGTCGAGAATCTCATCAAACTACTTATGAAGTCGTGTCGCATAAAAAGCAATTTCTGCGCCATTCACATTTATTTACGCTGGCTGGTAAGCAGCAGCGGCAGTAGTTGCCATGCCATGTGGACGATTGGCAAAGGCAACTTCAACTGTGACGACGCAGCGGCAGTTAATTACGCAATGACCGCAATTAAGACGAGCGCAAGCAAGGCAGGTCAGAGAACTGTGCTGAATAAGAAAAACTTTTTACGGAAACCGGATATGATCAGTAGTTCAGCAAGGGATGGCATTATTATTGCGTACCATTTACATTTCCTCATAATTAAATTAAAAGGCTAGCTGCCGAAAGGACTTTCGGCCAAGATGAGCTGCTGACATCGTCATACAGCAGAATATAGAGTAAAACAGCGAAAGTGAGTGGGGAAAATCAAAACATAAAGTAGAAAAGATTGACGTAAATACGCGTAAAAGGATACTGTCAAAATTTTTCTGCTGATAAAAAAGGTGAATTTTGTTTTTTAATGCATAAAACAATATTTATTCTTGCAACAACAATTTTGCAACTTTTCCTTTTAAAAACTTATTTAACATCCATGTTGATGTGGTCAAAAACTGCTGTCTGTTCTTTAATTTTAAGTACTTTTAAGCTTTATTTCTTTTTGCTGCACTTTTTTCTATTCATTCTTCTTTTTTCCTCATTTTTTTGCCCTCTGGTCTGCATACCTTACATCAATAGCAGCTACAAAAACTTTCTTAATTAATTCCAAATCGAATCAGCAACTAGAAAAACTGTTTTGCCATTCAAAAGCAAGAACACAGAAAAAAAACAACAACTCGAAATACGCTACAAGACTGCGCTAGAGTTTTCAGCAATGCTGAAATGAGCGCCATTTTTAATGAAATTAGTATAGAACTTAAAGGAAAGACATATTAAAAAAGTAGTTTCCATTCAGTAGAAAACATAAAATTACAAATAAAACTCGAAATTTTTTTCAGCAATCAAAAGGCGTTCAATGCAAATCGCAATTAAAAGCAAAATCATCGAAGGACAAACACAGCGTTGAAAAAAAAACAACAAAAACAGCAGCAACAACAGACAGAGATAAAGCAAAAGTAGCAGTCAAGTGTTGCCATTAAATATGCAGCAGCAAAAAGGAAGCGCAATATTTCAAGGCTGCAGTTGTTGTACGTAGCTGGAAAATCAATTAAAAAATACAAATTCCTTGAATGTCCATCAAGCAGCATTGAAGAAGGCATCGAATTCGAATACTTCTCTAATTTGAAGTATTTTGAACCAGCTGTGCAAAAGTAATAGATTCCATAGAAGACAAAAATAAAGTTGAGATAGAGAGAGATAGAGCGAGAGAAAGTGAGAGCAAAGCATAAAATCATTCAAATTAATAATGCCAAGTGAAGAGCAAAACAGAAAAAAACCAACGTAAGAATAGAAAAATAATAAAATTTTTTACACAGCAAAACTGCAACCAATAAAAATTTTATTAAAAAAATATCGCTGTTTTTGATGGAAATATAAACAGATATAAAAAAACAATCTCAAAGTTGTATGCTTTATTGTTTTCTCAATTCGATTAATATTTTGTTACTGCCAAACACTTGAAGCGCTGACCTTGAAGTTTGGGTAGTTAGTTGGACTTCAACGTTGGCTTCTGCCGATCGAGTTTGCGCCCAAATACATAGTCTGTCAATAAGCCACTCATATATAGGTACCGCATATATAAAACTAAACCAGCTTCGGATATGAACCTGTACTACGTTGACGATGTCTGCAAACAAAAATCGGCCAATAATTTATGGGTGCTGGAATGTCTGAACCCTTTACATAGAAGATGCCTAAAATCAATTGGCAGCAGCACTCGTCAAAATATGGACTAGGCAAAGCTACAATAAGAAAGTAGACTGCGATATATATACTACAGCTGCCATGCCGAGAAACGAGAAACTACGTCAACTTCTTTCCCGGTTAACAACTATAATCTGTAATTTGCGAGCCAAGAGGACGTTTATGATCAGTGCCCAACCCACGACGTGAAAAAATACTCGATGATTTCAACGCAGAGGTCTGAAAAGAAATCAAGTTGGCTCCTCATGAAACCACTTTCAACAACGGTCTAAGACTGATCAACTTCTAGCGGCACGAAACGTGTTAGTTTCTAGCACTTTTACTTAAGAAGATATTCTTCTTAAAGTTATAGGCTATGACTTCTTAAATTAATTTAAGAATAAATCTCAAACAGCTACAAGGTTTTCTTCTTGATTTTGTTTAAGAAGAAATCTTGCGCAACTTTCAGGTTTTTTCTTAATTTTGTTTTTGAAGAAATCTCTTATGAAGATTTTTTTATAAGCGAAATGTTGGCGTCTTCTTGAAAATAGTCTTGAAAATATGTTTTTTAAGAAATAAAGAAAATATCTTAAAAAAAAATTGAAAAAGATTTTACTGAAAAACAAGAAGATTTCTTCTTAAAAAATACCTCTCCTCTTTCGTCCTTCATGCCCCTTGTTATTGAAGAGTCTTGAATACATGGACCTAAGAAAATATTAAGAAAATATCTTATTAAATAAATTGAAGAAGATTTTTGTTGAAAAACAAGAAGATTTCTTTGAGGGAGAAACATAACATTCGAGGCAGAGAAAACAGAACTTTTTTTTAAAAATTCATAACTCAGTCAAAAACAAACATTTTTCCAAAATTTGTAGAAAAATTATTGTAGAGAATTGAACATATTACAAGAAAACAAATTAAAAAAAATATATTTTTCACTCCAACATGGTTTTATAGAGCTCTAAATTAGCGAAAGAGAAAAAGAAAAAAAACGGGGCCTCGTCATTGCAGCGTTGGGAGTGGCAAAATTTGTCCGATCTGGAAAAAAAATGACTTTTTTAAATCTTAACTAAGTTGGTTATCGTATGATAGGAACTTTTTCCAAAATTTTTTTTGCAATTTTTGGTGATGTTCCAAATTTGAAAGTGCGCCAAATCCAGTGTCACTCACGTTTCAGTCATAGCAGTAAACATAAATTTTTCTCCATTATATATAAAAGCTTTTAATATAAAACAAGTAAAGAAAGTCTAAAGTCGGTCTAGGCCGACTATGAAATACCCTAAACCTACTTTTCCAAAAAAAAAATATATTATTGAAAATGGGTGTGTCCGTGGACGGATGAAGCCGATATTTTATATGCATTTAAATGTTGATGAAAAATTTTAACATACCAAATTGTATTCCTGTAGCTCACAGTTAATGCTTTTATTGTGCTTTCGCTATGGGAGTTGGCGTGTTCAATGACGGATTACTCACAATTTTTGAACACACCTTAGTTTTAGTATAAAATACGTACATACCAAATTTCATCTCTCTATGGCAAACATAATCTTATACATATATTCAGTTTTAAACTTTTTGGGTTGTATGGGAGGTAGCCGTGTCCGTAAGCGGATGACGTCCATTTATCAAAACCATTTTTTTTTTTGTCATAAAAAACATATGTGCCGAATATTATCTCTGTAGGTTTAACAAAGGCTTATTTATTGTGTTTTGAATTTTTGGGTTGTATGGGAGGTGGGCGTGTCCGCTAGCGGATGACACCCATTTTTCGAAGACATCTTTGTGTTGATACAAGACACATACACATCAAATGTTATTGTTGTACGTTATTTATGAGCTTATTTATGCAGTTTTAAATTTTTGCATTGTATGGGAGGTAGGCGTGTCCGTGGGCGTATGATGTTCATTTTTCCAAACCGTCTTTGTTTTGTTATAAAAACACATGTGCCAAATTATATCTCTGTAGGTAAAACAGAGGCTTATTTATTAAGTTTTCAATTTTTGGGTTGTCTGGGAGGTGGGCGTGTCCGTTGGCGCACGACACCCATTTTTCGAAAACATCTTTGTGTTGGTTTAACACATATACACACCAAATTTTATTGTTGTAGGGTAGTTACGAGCTTCTTTATCAAGTTTTCAATTTCGGATGGACGGACATGGATAGCTCGACTCATGAGGTGACTCTGGTCAAGAATATATATACTTTTCTATACCGGACTCGCTTCGTTCTATGCGTTACAAACTTTTGCACAAAGTTAATAAACCCTGACCTTTCAGGTTTAGGGTATAAAAATGTTTTCTTAATTTTAAGGAAATTTTTATACAAAAAAGAAAAAAAAAATGTTGTTAAAAGGATTATGTAAAGCATAATGTAGTTAAACAAATAATTCGTACTACAGAAACAGCAAAAACTATTTCATATACATATCATTTTAACAAAATTTATTTCGGTTCTGCATCCGAATCTGTATGTAAACCCTGAACTGTACGAAACCCTAATTCGTTGATCCTTAAAAAAAAAAAAACTTGATCCTTACGCTAATTAAAAACCAAAGACTGCGCCAAATTTGACTACATGACTGACCTATTAGCAATTCCGTCAAGGCCAACGACTTAAAATAATTATTTAATAAGATATTTTTAATCTTGACTAAGTTTGTTTTCTTACATGAATCCGGATTTAACGATAATTTTTCTCTATATTTTTTTTCATACGTTCTTTGAGTGTCGATTTTCACTTTTTCTTTATGTTTTCGTCATCTTCGTTCATTTCTTATACAAAAATAAAAAAAAAATAAAATTACTGTCATTAATTTCACTTTTTCAAATGCATTAAAAAAAAAGCAAAATTCAATAATCTTATATAAAAAGTAAATCCAAGACATAAATTGTACCAGCCAATTATTTTCCAAGAAAATTCAACTTATCAATAAAAATTGTCACTCACGTTTCAGTCTTGAATCACTTTTTTAAATTATATTTTTCGATAGAAAATTATTTTTTAAAAAATTTTAATTTTCACTTTTCAATAGAAAATGTTTCAGTTGTGAATATTATAAAACTGTGCTTTGATATTCAAATCACGAAATACCAAATTACAAAAATAAAAACCTACAATTGTTTTAATTTGCTGCAGATTAAAAACACATTCAATAAAATCAGTTAAAATTTAAAGACACAATATGTTTTTTTTAAAAATGCTTTTACCGTAGGAAAACACAAAGAATCTCTTTAGCGTTGCATGTATTTTGCTTGAACTTAAAGCATTTTTGTTTTTTAAGGTTAAAGTTTACTTTTTCTGGATTTGCCGAGTGTGTTTTTTTCGAAAAAATATTGACTTTAAAAAATTCATAAAAAATCGAGAAAAAATTTAAAAAAAGGCTCATTTTATACGATAGCGAATCAAGTTTACAAAAATAAAAAAAAAATAAAAATCGTCAAAAAATGAACCCGCTAGTGCCACAATCAGTTTGTGAACAAAGAAAAATGCAAAGAAAAATAAAATTGCGCTCTCTCCAATCCGGCTGTAACTTTTGAACCCGTAGAAATATTTCCATGAAATTTTTTTTTTCGAATCTTAAGAATACTAAAATACAAAATTATAAAAAAAAATCGATTTAAAAAAACGGCCAATGTCATGTCCCTCCTTAAGTGTACATCTGAATACCCTTACAAAAGGCCTGAAACCAGAACATTGCTAGGCTTTTCGAGCGTATTCAGACCTACTCTTGGACTATGTTGTGATGGTGGCACATCACAGTCTTGAATTTTTGTGGTTTCAATGAAAATTAAAAAATTTACAGCTAAAACGCAAGAGCAAATTTCTTTCACTGATTATACCAGATATATAATCAGTATATGATTAGACTGATGTAACCAAATGATCAGACAGATTTGCATTTAAAATCACTGGATAAAAAAACTGTTACGTTCTGAAATTATTAACATTTTTGTTTTGATTTAGTATGCTTTTAGTACAAATTGTGTGAATAGCAACACTTAAAATAGTAAAAGTAGCAAAAAGTGTACTTCTACGCAGAGATCATTTGGCTAAGGTCATAACAAAGCTCCTTCACAGTATATACATACATCCACTCTTCTTGATATTGGAACTCGTACAAGTCTGCTTTGTTTGCACTTCCATCGAGCGTCATTACTATTATATACACGACAGGCAGAGAGACACCTGTAACCGAATAGACTGCCTGTTTAGATATGCCTTTTTAATTATACCTCAAAATTTAAAGCTTTGTAAAATGCATGCTTGAATAACCATCCCGATGACAATTTCTAGCTATTTTTTGACTCATACTTACAACCATCCAAATAGGTAGCTAATTTTTTTTTTAACAATTGAACATAGGTAAATTACTACATATAATTTTAATCTTTATGGAAGCAGATTAAACAAGCATTTTTTTACATTTTCAAAAACGTAAGGAATGATAACGCCAACGCGAGATGTCTGCTAGAACGGTATTTTCCTAATAGAATTATAATAAAAAATAAATTAAAAATGTTCTTGCTTTGTGGGAAACAGGATAGCCAAATGGTTCACTAGCTCTCCTACTATTTACGGTAGCAATCTGATAAAATTTACCCATTGTACAGTAAGAATGTGAAAAATTGAACGCAATGCTTAACAAACTTATATATATTATATCAAACTTATAACGCTAATGTTTGACCGACACATAACTTCAGTTAATGGCTTCCATTTCCTGGAGACTGAAAATACATTTTATAAAGTTTTATCAGAAAAACTTGAAAAATTTAAATATGACTACAATAAAAAAATAAAAAACAAGCAAAAAAAAACGAAACCCTATTTAAACCCAGTAAAAAACAGTGAAAGTTAAAAACAACAAACATTTTTAATGACTTTCAACAGAGTTTCGTCGCAGTTCAGTATAAGAATAACATAAATTGCAAGGATAACAACAACAAAAATAATAATAATAATAATAATAATAATAATAATGATAACAACCATCTGATTGTGTAACTTGTAGTTGTTGTAGATATTATTTGCGCTCAGTTCTCACTTGCTTTTGTTGGTTGCTGTTGTTGTTGAAGTTCGCTTTGTTTAACACAGCGTTCTACTTTATTAAAAGTTTATTTTTGCCGGATCTCTGACGTAATCAAGAGCACAGAGTTGGTCTACTTAAAGCAGACAACAAATAAAAAAAAATAAAAATTACTTAAACTGGTTCAAAAGTGAATTTTCCACGCCTCAAAGCAAACTATATTAATATTATTTTTTCGCTTACTTAACATGTAAACATTGGTAGCTTTACACAGTTTTACAATTTCATTAAATTGTTATTTACAACTTTTTTAAACATATGTAAATATTTATAAAAGCCTGATACTATTTATTCATAAACTTCAAATATGCATGTGTAGAAATTTTTAAAATTATTTCAAAATGCAAAATATAAGATATAAAATTGCACTTCAAAAGCATCAAGACTTATATTTTGCATATGATTTATTCGAATTGCTGATTACTTTAATATTAACATTTTATTATAGAGCATCTTTCTTCAAAGCTCTTTTCTAATAAAAAGCTGCACATCTTAGGTTTGCACATTTACGCGAACTACTTATTATTCAAACACCATAACGAATTATATTTAAAAGAACCAAAATAACACACGTGTTGGCAGTGTTCAAAATTAAAAATAAAAATAAATTCCAGGAATTCTTTTTGTTTTTGTTCTTCTCCCTCTTTTATGTCTGTTAAAATATTGTTTCAATTGAAATAAATGAAAATCTTATTTAAAAAAATGCAAAGTCTTGAATTTTTTTTGTTTCATCCATAAAGATTACGTGACATCAGGAACTGTCAAAAATTCATGAATTTTGAGCTTGGCATGCATTAAAAGAAAAATAAGGTAAGAGTAAACAAAATATAATGATTTAAATAATAAAAATAAGTCCACGTTTTAAATTAACTAAATATTGCGCTTCATTTTGAAACAAAGCGGAGCACATAAAGTTTTGAATATATTTTTACCATTTTTATTACATGCTTGAAAAACAGGCGCATATTTTAAGTTTATGTTTATATCCTTAACCTGAAAGGTCAGGGTATATTAACTTTGTGCAAACGTTTGTAACGCATAGAACGAAGCGAGTCCAGTACAGAAAAGTATGTATATTCTTGATCAGCGTCACCTCGTGAGTCAAGCTATTCATGTCCGTCCGTCCGCCTGTGTGTTGTCCGTAAACACAGGATAAGAAGAAGGAGTTGAGATAATTAGGTGAAACTTGATACTCATGATCACATGAGTCCAAAGATCTGCACTATTGAATATTTTTGTAATCCGCCCAAGGACAGGCCTACCTCCCATACAACGCAAAAATTGAAAACTGCATAAATAAGCTCATAATTAGCCTACAACAATAAAATTTGGTATGTATGTATTTTATATCAAAACAAAAATATCTTCGAAAAATGGGTGTTATCCGACAACGGACACGCCCACCTCCCAAATAACCAAAACGGTATAGAAAAGTATATATATTCTTGATCAGGGTCACCTTAATTCAATTCCTTGTTTGTGTGAGTGTGGAACACGTAGATATTATTACGACCAAATAACGATTACGACACTTGGTCTTAATTAAATTTTGATTCAAAAAATTCTCTCAACGTTGGCAGAAGATTGGGGAATTGATAAGATATCATGAGTAATTCTGAAAATTTTGAAAAAATATTTACATTTAGCTTGAATTTTAAATTCCTCCTAATATGACAGTGCCCTGTATTCCGTATTGATCGACTCTGCATTTAAAAGTTCTTGTTTTGGGAACATTTTTAAAATCATCGCCAAAATGTTTGTTTTTTCACCATATAAAACGTGACTGGGCGAGAATAATGGTGAATTTTGGCAAGAAGTTAATGACTTCATTTTCAAAACTGATTTTTTAATTCAACTCTTGACAAAATTTCAAGTAAAATTCTTTTATGTTAGTTTTAAACTCAGCATTTAATCAGCTGGCACCTTCTCCGTTATATAGTAAGCCCTTAGAATACCTTTAAAGTAAACAAATCAAAAGTCATTGTCAAAATAAAATAAGCTAATGGCCCAGTTAAACATTTTTGGCATGCTTAAGCCCTACGCAACACAAGATATTGAGCCTGATGAATAAAAACCAAGCAATTCTTTACATGCAAATCCTTATAAGCTAAAGGGGGGCATGATATTGGCCGTTCGCTTAAATCGACTTTTTTATAATTCTGTATATTAGTAAATATTTTTTTCGATTCAAAGAAAAATTTAATGAAAAAATTCTTACGGGTTTAAAAGTTACAGCCGGATTAGTGAGAGCGCATTTTTATTTTTCTTTGTTCATAAACTTTGAACGCGTTTATCTCGAAACCATGTTTTTCGTACTGACTGACGGGTTAATTTTTTGACGAAATTTTTGTTTTTTATTTTTTTTAAACTTGATTCGCTATCGTATGGCACGAGCTTTTTTTAAATTTTTTTTCGATTTATTATGAATTTTTGAAGTCAATATTTTTTTCGAAAAAACACACTTTCAAATTTGCAACATCACCAAAAATTGAAAAAAAATTAAAAAAAAGCTCTTGGCATACGATAACCAATTTTGTTAAGATTTAAAAAAGTCATTTATTTTCCAGATCGTACAATTTTTGCGACTCCCAGCGATGCAAGCACGAGACCCCGTTTTTTCTCTGCCGCCCGTTTAGAGCTCTATAAAACCATGTTGGAGTGAAAAATATATTTATATTGAATTTTTTTTCTTGTGATTTGTTCAATTCTCTACAATAACAAATTTTGGAAAAATGTTTGTTTTTGACTGAGTTATGAATTTTTAAAAAAAGATCTGTTTTCTCTACCGCGAATGTTATGTCCCACCTTAAGGTATTGATTAATTAGCAATAGCTTAGCCATGAAATAACCGGTTTTCTCGTATTGCTGATTTTGCTTAAGGTACCCTTGCCTTTAAAAAAATGTATATATATTCAGATATACACAAAAACAGTTGCGTGTTGCTTGCATGTGAGAGATGAGAATGGTGATCTGGTTACAGATACGCAGTGCGCATTGAAATTATCGAGGTTTCAGACAAGGCGACCCGCTATCTCTTCAATTTCATCATGGAGGGTATGCTACGAAAGGCAGGTGTACATCGAAATGGTACCATTATCTACAAAGATGTCCAGCTCCTTGCGTATGCTGATGATATCGATATTATCGGCAGAACCAAGAAAGATGTAACCGCTGCCTTCGCCGCTATCGAAAAGGAATCAACCAAAGTGGGTTTGACGGTGAACGAGGGCAAAACAAAGTATATGCTGTCTGCAAATAGGGAAGTGCGGCGTCTAGGCTCCCATGTTCCAGCAGGCAAATATAACTTTGAAGTTGTCAAGGAGTTTACATACCTTGGCACCGCCGTAAACAGCAACAACAATGTCAGCCTGGAGATAAAGCGAAGAACAACAATTGCTAATAGGTGCTACTAACACTACTACAAGACGCTAATCATACCTGAGCTTCTCTATGGCGCTGAGTCATGGGTGGTATCGCAAACAGATGCAGCCGCTCTTGGGGTGTTCGAAAGGAAAGTTCTTCGCAAAATCTTTGGTCCTGTTCGAGTTGGCGACGACTATCGCATTCGAATGAACCACGAACTGTAGGTGCTCTACAACGACATTGACATAGTCCAGGGTATAACAATTCAGCGACTACGTTGGCTGGGTCATGTCTTTGGTGTGGATGAAGAAGCTCCAGCGAAAAAGGTGTTTGAAGCAAAAGCCGAGGGTCGACGACGAAGAGGAAGACCATGCCTTCAATGGATTGACCAGGCCGAGGAAGCCCTTACCACGCTTGGTGAAAGAGATTGGAGACGGCGCGGGCGAAGCAGAGACGCTTGGCGAGAGCTAATGAAGTCAGCCGTAACCCGTCAACGGGTTGTCATGGCCACCTAAGTAAGTAAGTTGCTTGCATGTGTTGTTTAATTTTGTTCCTGTAAATCAAATCTATGTTCTTTGTTAACGATTATAAAATGTTAACTTACTTAAATTAAGAAACTGTGCCATTTTCACTTTTAAATGTAGTGAATAAAACTTAAAACGAACTATAGCACATTCAAGCCACGGGTGAGCAGCTTGAAAAATCTTAAGTAATACTTTAACTGGCAAAAGCAATTCCTTAGTTTATTCATCCGCCTTTAAGCAATGTCTTAAAAAATTAGGAAAAGATCATTAAATTTATGTCTGCTAAGGACATAAGGAATTGCTTAAGAAAAAATTAATTGCTTTTATTAATACCATACTTTATTAATTTCTTAGGAAAAGTACGTGATATAAGGAGTTAAATATGAAATTAATAGTAAAAGTATAAAATTAAAAGTACAAGGGTACTATTTTTGGGCAAGAAAGTACTGGAGTACTTTGTGAAGTCAATCGTACTCAAAAAAAGTACTATTCCACTCAAAATATCATCCCTGGTACGTATGTATTTTAAAAACCAACTTCTGAGCTATAAAACTATTTCGAAAATTGATTCAAACTAATGCAAAATTGTACTGATTATCTTGAAAAATTTTTTAAAGTAGATTTTTTTTTTTTTTTTTTTTGTTTTGGTATTTTTTATTTGTAATCTATCAAAATGATAAAAATCAAATTTGCGAAATGATATACGTATAATAACAGAGAGTATTGCATTCCATTGAATACAATCACTACAAAAATTAAACAAACATTGTTTAAGACATTCTAAGAATTATTTTAAAATATATCACATACAACATAATTTACAAACAGGTGTTTCTCTATACTTATAATCTGAATGGAAGATCTAAAACATGAAATCGCTGGAGTCGCCTAATTTCGTTGGTTTCATCCAGAAGACAGATTGCTAGTGTGTTAGTATGGTTCGCAGAATTTTCGGATCTCATCTTGAACTGTTGGAATGTTTAAGTCCTTATGCATTATGTCATTTCTTACAAACCAGGGGGCATTCAGTATCATCCTTAACGTCTTGCATTGATACTGTTGGGTCAGTCCGCAGAGATTGATCACATAGTGGTCGCTCGACTATTTTAAAAAAATTTTCTTTTTTTACCATATATTTCGTTGTGTTTCAGCACCTTAGGACTGCTTTAAAAAAAAATTTTTTTGTTGTATTTACAAAATGGCGACCATGTTTGTCATGCAACCACGAGCGATTTTCGTATCTTATAGAGTTTGCAGTAATGATCATATCTCAGCTCCTATTAAACATACAGTAATAAATGAAAAAACTAAATATTAATTATAACTTAGGCTATTATCTTGCATATCAGAAAAATTAATTGGGATGTTACTTAATTTAAAAAAAAACGTTAAAGTTACCAAAAAAAATCGTAATTTTTGGTAACTTTGAAAAAAAAATTTTAATAGAAAGAAGCTAGTGGCAGACCTATTTTTTTCGTATTAGATACGTCTTAGTAAGAACTTAAAATATAAATTTTTTAAAGTAACTAGATCATAAACTTTTTGAGTTACATCGATTTGAAAAATAAGAAATCTTAAATTTGACCCAAATTTGGGGTCAAGTATCTCCAATGGGCACGGGTGAAAAAATTTGAAATTTATTCTAAATAAACTACGTATTAAGAGTATTCTGATGATATAAGAATGAAATTGGTTTTTATGGTTCATTAAAAAGATATAGCATTTTTAAATTCATGCATTTTATTACATGAGGCATGATTATTTAGGTGGGTCAACCCATATGGGAAAAAAAGTTTGCATTTCCGGCCCCTAATATGAAAGCTAATGTTGAGAGGATCTCAGAACAATAACAAATTTTTTTTTGTTAACCCAAAATCTGCCCCAAATGGTCTTTTTTGTATAACTTCACTAGTTTTAGCCCGATCGTGAAAAGAAGTATATCGTTGGATAGGTTTCAATTAGTACAATAGACCGTTTTTATAACAGTTTTTTCTTGGAATCCATTTTTGCTCAAATATTTAAATTTTTCGTTGTATTTCCTCAGCACCTCCAAAACTTTAAATTTTTTTTAATATAACAAAAGTTCATAAAAAATCATTAAACTTTTGTTAAGAAACTATTTAATTTCATTCGTAGGGAAAAAAGTTACAGCGAATCAAAATTTTAGTGAAGTTCGTCTTCGTTTTTGGAATTTAGCCTTCGGTTTATCTTCGTTTTGCTTCGTATCCCTTCGAAATGACTTCGTTAAACTTCGGTGTTGTTCGTTAGTATTCGGTTCATCTTCAATTGGGTTCGTTTTTCATACCAAATTCGTTTTTCTATCTTGCATTCTTAGGTCAGAAGAATCTTCGTACAATTTGGTCAAAATCGCTCCATTCGTTAAGCCATATTATAACATAAAAAAAACAACCTAACAAGCAAAGCAGCAACTAAAAGAAAGGCACACAACCTCACACACAAGCGAACAAAATATTTTCAATACTAAAAACAAACTATCTGCTATTCATAAAAAATGCGCTTCGTTAAAATTAACACAAACTTAACAAAACAACCGAATAATCGCGATGTTATTGAGTATCTTATGTTTCTTCAGCATTAAGCAGCAGAAAGTGTCGCCAAGCATAGAAAACTTTCATATAATAAACTTTCGATAGAGGGCGCTTAAAGTACTAAAATATATATGGCTCAATAACGCCTGAACGACTGGACCGAATGTAAAGAAATTTGGTATGAAAAACGAACCCAAACGATGATGATCCGAATACTAACGAACCAAACCGAAGTTGAACGAAATCATTTCGAAGGGATACGAAGCCAAACGAAGATAAACTGAAAGCTAAAGTCGAAAAGCGAAGACGAACTTCACTAAAATTTTGATAACTGTAACTTTTTTCCCTACGAAAGAAATTAAATAGTTTCTTAACAAAAGTTTAATGATTTTTTATGAACTTTTGTTATATTAAAAAAAAATTTAAAGTTTTGGAGGTGCTGAGGAAATACAACGAAAACTTTAAATATTTGAGCAAAGATGGATTCCAAGAAAAAACTGTTATAAAAACGGTCTATTGTACTAATTGAAACCTATCCAACGATATACTTCTTTTCACGATCGGGCTAAAACTAGTGAAGTTATACAAAAAAGACCATTTGGGGCAGATTTTGGGTTAACAAAAAAAAATTTGTTATTGTTCTGAGATCCTCTCAACATTAGCTTTCATATTAGGGGCCGGAAATGCAAACTTTTTTTCCCATATGGGTTGACCCACCTAAATAATCATGCCTCATGTAATAAAATGCATGAATTTAAAAATGCTATATCTTTTTAATGAACCATAAAAACCACTTTCATTCTTATATCATCAGAATACTCTTAATACGTTGTTTATTTAGAATAAATTTCAAATTTTTTCACCCGTGCCCATTGGAGATACTTGACCCCAAATTTGGGTCAAATTTGAGATTTCTTATTTTTCAAATCGATGTAACTCAAAAAGTTTATGATCTAGTTACTTTAAAAATTTTATATTTTAAGTTCTTACTAAGACGTATCTAATACCAAAAAAATAGGTCTGCCACTAGCTTCTTTCTATTAAAATTTTTTTTTCAAAGTTACCAAAAATTACGATTTTTTTTGGTAACTTTAACGTTTTTTTTTAAATTAAGTAACATCCCAATTAATTTTTCTGATATGCAAGATAATAGCCTAAGTTATAATTAATATTTAGTTTTTTCATTTATTACTGTATGTTTAATAGGAGCTGAGATATGATCATTACTGCAAACTCTATAAGATACGAAAATCGCTCGTGGTTGCATGAAAAACATGGTTGCCATTTTGTAAATACAACAAAAAAAAAATTTTTTTAAAGCAGTTCTAAGGTGCTGAAACATAACGAAATTTATGGTAAAAAATGAAAATTTTTTTAAAATAGTCGAGCGACCGAATTTGCTATTTTGTGATCAATCTCGGCGGACTGACCCTGTTGTAAGATATTAATATTTGACTTACTAGCAGTACCCCAAAGTTGAATTCCGTAGGTCCAAACTGGCCTTAAAATCGCTTTATAGAGTCGAATTTTATTTTCAACGTTTAACTCAGATCTGGCACCAAGTAGCCAATGTAGTCGTTTTGTTTTGTTATTTAATTGTTTTCGTTTTGCTTTTATGTGTTCCTTCCAAGTTAGGCGCCGATCTAAGTGCATTCCTAGATATTTTACGCAGTTGGTTTTTGGGATTATTGAACCATTAATAGTCACCTGAGGACAGTCACCTTTTCGCATCGTGAAAGTAGCATGTTCAGATTTGGAAGCATTAACTTTAATGTTCCACTTAAATAACCATCGTTCTAGTTCATCGAGTTCTCCCTGTACAAGAGCAGATGCGACATCTGGAGACGCATTTGAGGCCAGTATTGCAGTATCGTCAGCGTAAGTTGCAACAAAAACTTTGTTAATCACAGGCATATCAAAAGTAAATATGGTATATAAAATCGGACCCAAAGCACTACCTTGTGGCACCCCTGATAATATTTTGTGTAGTTCTGATGTATCTCCTCTATGTCTCACGTAAAAATATCTATCAGAGAGATAAGATTTGAGCACCAGAAAATAAGGAGTGGGAAGAAGATTTTTCAATTTGTACAACAGTCCTGGATGCCACACTCGATCGAACGCTTGTTGAATATCCAAAAACACTGCAGAACAGTACCTTTTTTCTTCAAGTGTATCCTCAATAACTCTAACAATGCGATGACACTGCTCCGGAGTACCATGACTTTGCCTGAAACCAAATTGATGCTCCGGAATTATGTTGTTTGCTTGTATCCACGGATTCATTCTGCTCAAAAATATTCTTTCAAATATTTTGGAGAATGTAACTAGTAAACTAATTGGTCGATAAGATGCTACTTCGACCTCTGGCTTATTTGGCTTTGGTATCATAATAATTTCTGCGCATTTCCATTGCGTAGGAAAGTGACCCAGCCTTATTATAGAGTTCATTAGTTGTGTGAGGAAAATAATACACTTTTTTGGTAGCAGTTTTAGTATTTTTGCATCAATTTGGTCCTATCCAGGGGCTTTTGTATTATTAAGTTTCTTTATTTCTTGCTGCACCTCATTTGGAGAAAAATGTTTGATCGGCAAATCCATTTGGCAAGGTACTTCTAAAAATCTCGTTATATAGGCAGTTTGTTCAGAGCTATTATTATAATTATATGGCTTAAAAGTCTGTTGTAAATGTGCAGCAAACACATCAGCTTTTTTTTTGTCAGACCTGCACCAGATGCCACTTAAATCTTTTATTGGAGGATTTCTGAACTGAGGTCGCTTAATGTATTTTGTAGCTTTCCATAAACTATGATCACAATCAGTATGAGTATTTAAATTATTAAGGAAATTATTTATAGAATCATTCTTAAATTTTTGAAGGCGCTTTTTCAGTTATTTGGCAGCTTTATTAAATATGGTTTTATCTACAGGGTTTCTACTATTATGCCATCTCCTGCGCAAAACTCTTTTGTTTCTTATAAGTTCCGTTAGCTCCGCAGATAGTTTGACGCTATTGCCATTTACCGGTATGTTTGTTGGTGTAGAAAGATACGCAGCCTCTTGAATGAGACAGGTGTAATATTCGGCTGCATTGTCAATTTCCAAAAGTTTATATTTTTCTGTTAATTCACTCAAAAAAGTGCTGTACGTTATAATAAAAGGTGAGTGGTCAGAACTTAAGTCGTAGCTATCTAGAATGTCAATATGACGCCTTGGAATTCCTGAGTAAACAGCAAAATCCAACAAGTCTGTAATTTTTCTTGGGTCAGTTGGCCAGTACGTTGTTTTACCTGTAGACAACACTGAACGGTTGCTGTTGGAAATGCATTTATAAAGTTCTCTTCCTTTTGGGTTTATTAATCTAGATCCCCACCATGGATGTTTTGAATTATAATCCCCGCCGGCAATAAATTTAGTGCCCAGTTGTCGAAAGAAAATGTTAAAATCATCACATCTTAATGTGAATCTTGGAGGGCAATATACCGCACTTATTGTAATGTGATCATATGCACATTGGAGCTTGATGCTAGCAGCTTGTAATGAATGTAACCTTACCTCCTCTAACACTTCATACCTAAGCGATGCTTTAATAATAATAGCAGAGCCACCATGAGCCGTGTCGTCAGGGTGGTTAGCACAATGAAGGGCGTAACCTTTAATATTAAAAAAAGATTTTTTCGTGAAATGTGTTTCCGAAACTAATAAGATGTCAAGTTTTTCCGATAGAAGGAATGCTTCAACTTCTTGCCTATGTTGGGACAAGCCATTAGCGTTCCAAACAGCGATCCTCAAATCTATTTGTGGCATAAGTTATTAATAATAATTGACATCATGTTAATCAAATTATTTGTAAGTTCAAGTTGTTTATTCATCATGACTTCAATTTTTTGCAAGAAAGAGTTTTCAATTTGGTTTCCTCTTACTATTTCTGAATAGGTTGTGTTATTGTTAGACGTAGGATTGAAATTGGATTGTCCTAAATTCGGGAATTGTTCCGGACTAAAATTTGGTTTTTGCTTTCTTTCTGTATGTAGGTTTCGTTGGTTTATACTAACTGCGTGCTGATTTTTATAAACTAGCTCTTGATATACTCTGCAGCCTTTATAATTAGCTGGATGATTATTATTGCAATGAACGCAACTCGCCGGAACATCACGACTTTTCTGGCATTCTGCTGTTGAGTGACCAAGGCCGCATTTAACACATCTATACGGCTTAGTGCAATACTTCTTGGTATGTCCGTATTGTTGGCAACGATGACATTGCACCAAAATGTTTGCTTTGCGAGGCGGTTCAATATTCACCATAGCATTTTTGATTGATTTGATAGCATACACACTTTTGTTATTACTATCCGGTTCAATATCAAGAAAAAATAATGGCAGTGGCTTTTTTGTTATTCTACTTTGTATATTTGATACGTTTCTTACTTTATGCCCTGAAGCTTCAACAACTTCTTTGATTTCCTCAATAGGAGTTGAATGGTGTAAGTTTCTTATAACAACTCTGTACGCCTTCTCGGATTTAAGTTGATAGGTGTGAAAATGTATTTGTTTATCTTCAGGAAGAACAGATATAAGAGTTCTATAAGAATCCACGTTATTGACCATTATTTTGACCTGGCCATCATTGAGCCCTTTATAGCTGAAATCATTAGCTGGAATTACTTTTGCAAAATCATTTATCATGCGAGAAACGTTGCTTACAGCAGGTATAAAAATTGGTGGTGGTTTCAGAGATCGAATTGTCTGACGAGAGTTTGCCATTTCATATTCTTCATTATCAAGATCTAACGAAGCAAATGGGTTTGTGCTTGAATTGTTTTCACTATTGGCAGAGGCTAATGCAGGGCGCTTTTTGTTATCATTTCGCTGAGGAGAGCCAACGCGTTTTCTCTTTGACTCTACTTTTTGCCATTCTGTCCCGTCTGACTTGCTCATTCTGCCTGACAACAGGTGTCAAGCACTTACTTTAAGCAAACAAATAGATTGCATTCACTTTTCTTGCGTTAGTTTTAAGACGACTCAATTTCAACTTTACGCGACGGCTATTGATTTGCGACTTTTAAAGTAGATATAATAAAACAAAAAAAAAAATTTCCACTTATAAACTCTGTTTTCTTTTTGCTCAAAAACAATCTTCGTTTTGTAATTAACAGTGCAAAAAGCGTTATTTAATTTTTCAAAAAATTTTAGTTTAAATAAAAGCGGACGAGTCTTCTTTTTTTTAATAAAGCTAAAACCCTAAAGTTTGTTCCCAAAATTTTATCTTTTTTTTTAAATTTTCACCGTCATTTTCACTATGATTTGCCTTTAGTTCAGCTAAAACTTGAAGTTTGCTTTATTTTTCTAAACTTAACTTGGTAGTTTCAAGTTTGGTTTTCAACCGAATCAATCAGCTAACATAAATAAACAAAACTTGCACAACAAAAATAAACATACACCCACACACACACACACATTCTTACAGCAATACAAATGCAATGCATGTTTAATGACAGCTGCCAGCTTTGACCCATTTTTTTTTTTTTTTTTTTTTAATATACAACCAAATCAATAACAACAAACAAACAAACAACCAAATCGTGGTTTGTATTTTTTATAAACTACGTTGTAACGAATTTATTTGTTTCTCTTTTTGAAGCAGAACTTATTTGTTTTTGACACTTTTTTTTTTGCCACCAAAATTATTTGAGGTTTTTTGATTGAACTATTTTTTACCTGTATTTGTTTAGTTGATTTGGTGTATTTATGAAGATTTTAATTACTTTTGTAACAAGTTTGTTGTTGATGATGATTTCAAAACAACAAAAATGTACATATAACAAAAAAAAAAAAAAAACAACTGCAGTTGGGAGGGTGTTATTTTTCGTTAACAATGACTTTTTGACATATATACAGAAAAGTTTTTAACGTCCATTTAAGACAACAACCAGGTGTGGTCTGCCATCAGCACACAAAATTGTCAGACCTTGAGCTGTGGTGTTCGCCAAGTCTAGAGAATACAACACAAAACCGCTAGTCACAAGATTCTGGGCAAAGTTTACACAGTTTCAAATATACACACACACAATTTAGACTGAGATTCATCAGCAACGATATCCCTTTCATTGTGAATTTAAAGCTATACTCACACTTTCTTACATCACCTTGCAGCAATAGCAGCAGCAGCTCACACCTGTCGCACCTCAGTTGGTGATGGTGTGAATTATTTATTTTCACTTAAAAGTTTAAAACTCTGCAAAACTTTTGCTGGCATAGAAAGCAACAAAATACAAAACAGCAAAATGAAAGCAAAAGAAAACAAAAAACAAAAACAAAAAAAAAACGACGCCGAGGACGATATAAAGTTGTAAATATTACCTGTTGGGGGTGAGTTCAGATTGCGGTTTAAAGTTAAAAGTTCCGGAGCAACAGAGCACGAGACAACAGCAGCCAACCAACAAAAGCCTCATTGAAACAACAATGTTTTCTTGGGGGACATAATTTAAAAGACGCCACTGTATGTCGCATAGCAGGTCAAAGTAATGTAAAAGTAAAGCTGGTTAAAGCAGGAAAATAAATCGATGTGATTTTTTTTTTTTTTTTTTGATTTTTTTGTTCTTTATTGAAAGCTTGACATAACGAACATTCAGCCCAACAAAGAGAAGGATGAAGGATCTGCTTTCAAATTAAATTCAATTTTCAATCTTTATAAAATAATTTAAGAATAAAAATAATAACAAAACGAAAAAAAAAAAACAAACTACCAGTAAAGAAGAATAACAAGCTTTATATTTAGAAAGCAAGAAAACAACAACAAAAAGAATTTTTGTCACAATATCTCGACAACTACAATAACAGTAAATAGAATACAATAGCTAAATGGTTGGTGGGTGGTTTAAGGTGATGATGGTGGTGGCGATGGGTGGTTGTCGCATATTGGTAGCTATGCCATGGTGGGTGATGACTACAACAAAAGGATTCCGAGTTTATTTTAATTTATTGCTTGTGAAGTTTGCTTGAAGCAGCAGCAGCAGCAAAAATAATAGAAATTTTAAAATAGAAAATTATTCAAGGAAATCTTGCTGCTGCTATCGTCAACGTGCAACATGCTGCTGTGCGAGTGAAAGTGTTCAATGCAAATATAACAACAACAACAACAACAATTATTAAACACCACATCAGCAAAACCAACAACAGTGAGCAACAAATTTGAAGCAGTCGCTGAAATTCATGATTTGAACAATAACGTCAAAAAACAAACAAAAACAAAAAAAAAAAAAAAACACAAAAAAACTCAAGCGAAGGAAAAATCAGCAATATTGCTGTTTTTATTGTTTTTGTTGTTGCTGCTGTTACAAAAACAGGTCAATTTTACTTGGCGCTGGTTAAAGGTTTTTTTGTTTTTTTTTTTTTTTTTTTTTGGTTTTCCATATTTTTTAACCCATTTTAGTCCGCTGGTCGATTTTTCGACCAATAAAGATAAAATTATTTATGGAAAAATATTATTATGGATTAAAAAAAAATTGCCTGTTCATGTTAAATGAAAAATTTGGAAATTTTTATATATTTTCTGAATTTCCATTTAACCAAATTATGTCTTTGCAGAAAGAATTTGAAAATATTTTTACTATTTTTTTCAGAAATTATTTTTAAAGTCAGTGGTTGGGAAATCTACCAGCGGACTAAAATGGGTTAATTCTTTTGTTTCTTTTTTTTATTTATAAAAAGGGACAATTTTTATATTGTTGGAAAATTTTTTTGCAAGGAACACACATACAGTGAAGTTTTAAAGTTCCTCAACTGCTCAATTCAAGAGTTTAAATTTAAGTTAAATTTATTCCTTCCTTTCATCTGATTTACGCAGTACTAGCTTTAGCTAGCTATTTGTTTAATCTGTCCTTGAAACTCTGCTCAAACTTCAGCATGCTTTTACAAATTGAAATAGTAACAATTGAAACTTAATTTTGCGATAATACGATTATAATACATTGAGCCAGGATTTCGCCATTATATAAAAGGCCATTAATTGAAAGTGTGCTCAACATTTTATTTTTAATTTTTTTTTAATTTTTTGTGAAAATACAAAGAACAAGGTTTCACAACTAGCTTGTAATAGCTTTTATAAGCTTTGACAGGATACAATTTTTTATTCGATACTGCTTCAAGCATGCATTATTTTTAAAGGTTGCATGAAATCAAAACTAGAATTTTTTAATCAGATTTATTTTTATGAAATTTTTTTCGAAAAACCTCTTTTTTGATCAAAAACCTTTGTCATTGATTTTAGTACTTAGTCAAGGTCAATATTTTATATTAACCCTATCAAGTCCAAATTAAAAAAGGCGAAATTAAACAGTTTTTGTATGAACACTTTTTTACGAAACAATCTTAATCATATCTTTTCACGTACACTGAGAGAAAAACACAAACCTTGCTCCGGTAAAAAATTTCTCTATTTTTGATAATAGCAATTTTCTCTTTTTCAAATAAAATTTTCTTCAATTAGAATAAATTTTCACATTTTCGAAGAAATATTTCTTTACTTCTAGGAAATGGATATATTTCAATGTCTCTAATAATGATAAGTATTTTTCTCGCACAAAAAATTTCTCATTTATAGAGAAGTTTTATTGAAAATGAAAAACTTTTCTTATATTTTGATAAAAAAATAATTGGTTGATATAACCACAAAGGGCACATTAAAAAATATGTTAAGTCTTTAGATATAGCTTTCAATGCATAATTTTCGGGGTATTTTTTTTTTTTTTTGTTTTACAAAGAGGTTAAAATTTCCTTTTAGTGTGTTATTTGGGCATCATTGATTTATACTTTTAAATTAATCAACTCCAATAATTTACATGAGTACTTGGTTGAGGTTTAATTTGCATTAATTTTCGAATCAATTGTTTTCCTATCAACTTTTAAGCCCTAACTTTTAAGCGTTAACAACTCAAAATACAACTCTTACTAAATTAAATGCTTTGTCATGGTTAGTTTTAAGATGTGATTTTTTAAACTCTTTCAGGATATTTTTTATATAAAAGATTCATCAGAGCTTCATTACCAAAATCCAACTTTTCTTTGGAGCGACTTAGTACGCTTTTAGCTTTTATCACTTAATGCTTTAATTTTCTCATCCTTCTCTATTTCAATAGCTTTCATTCATGTGAAACATCTTCAAATTTTACCATCCGTACTATTAACCAACCATAGGAACTCGTTTGAGTTTTTTTTTTTGTGTACTTTTTACTTTTGTGCTTTCCACACAGCTAATTAATTCGGTTCCGGACGATGCTTTGATTCAATCTGCTGGCACAGTTTATGGTAGATTTTAAGGCCTTATATCATTCTAAATGTATAACTGAGGTCTTTGGAAAATATGACATTTTTCATGATTTTAGCAGTGGGGAGGCTTTTACCATATAATTTAGTGTATAAAAAGAAAATAATTACTCAATATAATATTAACTGGTGGCTGCATTTCACAGGGCAGCACAAAATAAGGTTACAATTTTTTTGTTGAGAATCTGGATGTAATTTCCAAAGTAATATGCTGTGTACAATTCAATTTCGAGGTCACAAATCAAGACAGGATTTTGTAATATTTGAGCTTGTTTATGGTAAGGAATGTATTTTTGAACTCACCGCGCTCGTATGGGAAGTCATTATCTTAGTCTTTCGAAATAAATTGAATGATTACAAGTTCTGATTTTAATTTAGTTATATGGACCCTTGTTCACGACAGAATTTTTTTAAGTGGCTCTTTCGAAAACAAGTACCCTTTCATTGAAAAGCATTGTTAACAAAATATGTATTTTCTAGGTGGGTGAAAAATGCATCCAATTTGTGTAGTTTTCAAAAATACCTCGAACTGAAATCTTTGTCTCTCGGATAGGTTTTAATTTCAGACTCCTAGTTTCTTGGAGATGTTTTCTTCTTGAAAAGGTATTTCTCCTTTTTTTCTCAACCAAACAATTTGATAAATTTTTCTTGATATTGAAATTTTTTGTTTATAATATAACTACTATTTTTGTAACGAATCAAAACATTTCTTTCAGGTATTTAAAAAAAAAATTAAAATAAATATAATCGCAAAATAATCGTTGAAATTTTGATTTTTAATTAAGTTTTGAATAAGTTAAGGTCTTAACTAAATTATTCTGAAAACAAATTTGAAATAATTTAGAATATTCAGTTTTTCAAATCAAAAATTGAGTATTTTTAAATTTTAACATTTAAATCTTTAAAAAGATAAATTTAAAAATTTATTGAAAATTATAAGATTTGCAAAAATCCAAAATTTTACTCTCTTTAGCTATTTAAAAGTTAATAGATTCATTCAGTCGCATTCAAAAATGTCTTTTGAACATTATTTTTCGCCAACTACTCTTGAACGAATTTTGCAATCAATATATTTTGCATACAAATCGATCACTCTGAATTAGAGACGGGCGCGTGTCACGAATTTTGACATGACACGACGTGTCACGACGAATCACGTCGTGATAGTGAATGAACCAATAGAAAAATCACGAAAAATTCGTTATCGTGCGTGATTAAATTTTCTCGTGCGTGAACGTGCATGACTTATATTTTAAAATTTTTAAAATTTTTAAAATTACACAGATAAAAATTTATTAAATCTGTGCCAAAACTCGAAATGATGTTTTCTTACGCTTTTGCTACCAACTGCACACAAAATGCAACACACTTCTAAAGAACCGACAACAACTAACTTTGCTTTTTTTTATTAATTTTGCGAAACGTCAGCCACAACTTGAGGCAATTGTGGTAATTTTAAATCCAATAATAAGCTGAGTAATTTTATTAATTTTCTTACTTTTTTTAATATACCAGATGTACCTACATAAGACATGAAATGAAGTTTTGTTTCAAATTTTAAAAGTACTTAATAAACTTTTATTAAAAACTAACGCGTATTCTTCTTCCTATAAAACGTATTCATGAGTAAAACATGCCATCGTGATCGGGCGTAATCGTGAAGATTACGTGAAGATAGAAGAAATCACATTGTGATCATGCGTGATCATGATTCAAAAAATTATTTTTTATCTTGAGCATGCGTGATTAAAATAAATCACATCGTGAGCGTGCGTGATCGTGAGTAAAAATCACTCACGCGCCCATCTGTACTCTGAATTGCTTTGGAGCTTAAAAAAAAACTTTTTCTATGAAATTTCGAACTTTCAACTTTTTAGAGATGGATCGACTCTTTTGAAATTTCGTGACAAAACTTAATTTTGATTAAGTTAATTTTCAACGTACATATGTTACCGCTATTTTTGCGACATCATACTAGGTGAGACCATACGTCATCATCGTCTCTATTGGCTTAAAATTACAGCAACAAAATTTCAACTCGGGCTAAGTTACTTTTCAGATTTTTGTACATGAAACGGAGTACTGCGCTATGGCCTTAAATAATAATAGATTTCCAAAATGATGTTAAGCCTTAAGTAAAGCATAAATATGTCTGCTCATTTTAAATTCTTGCCACAGAGTCAAAGCAAGTACCTTGGATTGAGTTTTTGCTGTTCTACTTTTTCCTATTGATTTTCAGTTTGGCATTTTTTCCATTGAGTACTTGCTTGCTTGCTTGCTCTATTGTTAACTCGACTAACCCATTCAGATTTATATTTGCTATACAAGGCTATAATTTTAATAAGCTAGGCAGCAGCTCAGCAAAAAGCGCAAAACTTCATTAAAACTTCTAGTATTGATTTAATTAAAATATCAAGACTGGGTAGAACAAAAAAAAAAAAAACAAACCAGGCAAATTCACAAAAAGCTTAAGCAAATGCTTCTTTTTTTTGAGATCAAATATAATATTTGTGCAACAGCAGTGAGGAGACAAAAAAAAAATTAAAGAAGCAAACGAAAAAAAAGCAACATTATCGTTAACAAAAACCAACAACAATAAACGTGGTGTTAAACTTTGGCAGCAGTGAGATAAACCCTCCGCTTACGCACACTTTGACTAAACCTGAAATAAACACTAATTCACAGTCCACACATATACACACACACCCACGCACAAAGAGACTCCTTCGCTATTTTTGGGCACGTCTGAGTTGGCGAATGGATAGGTTCTTCGGATTTGCACCTCACCAGAATTAAGTCAAACAATGATTTTAAGCTTTTGCGCTTAATTAGAAATTGAAAAAGTGTTTGTAGATTGTAGACAGAGTGAGAGGTTGACAAGAGTTGGTGGAAATTTTCAACTTTTCACAAACATCTGCGCGTAGGTTGTAGTCAAGTTAGTCCACCTGCTCAAGCGAAAGCAACGAAATTTAAACTTTCGAAAAAAAAAGTAAAACAAAAGAAATACGTGAAAACATTTGAAAGTGCTGCCGACAGCAGCGTTCTTAAATTGGCTGCTGCTTCTGCTGCTGTTGTTTATGTTTGTCTTTAAAATGTGAGTCGCTGATGCATACTCGAGAAGTTGAAAAAAAAAGTTTTGCTACTTTTTAAGCAAACTAAAGACACCTGAGTTGTCTTGTCGTTGTTCTGGCTGTTGCTGCTTCTGGTGAAAATAAACCTGCTTAAGAAGTAATGGCGTCACAATACCGTCCCTTGAGTGTTGGAGTCACTAGGATGTGCAAAGAAATTGTCTGAAAAGTCAATTAAAATCCGAAATGCAGAGTTTAGCTTCGCGAGTTCATGACAAGTAGTAGTTCTGTCACGACTTAATTTGGTTAAACTTAGTTGATAATTTTTGTGTTCATAGAAGAATTTTGTTGTTGTTTTACAAGCAGGTAAACTTGGATACATTACTCTGGACCCTTGATTCTCAAATGATTTGATCTAATTACAGTATTGGTCATATAAATAGCAGAAAAATGGTATTACATGAGAAGCTTAAGAATCTATTTAACTTTGCACTTTGCAGTGTCCTTTTCAAAGTTGCAAATAGAAATTTTAACAAAAAATTGTTCTACTCAAAAGTTTTTATTTGAAAAAAACTGCGTTTTAATTGTTTTTTTTTTTTTGGAAACGTATAATAATATATTTTCTCGTTGAAATATTGGATTAAAAATCTAGTTAGATAATAAAAAAAAACAAATTAACTGGATATATCTTCATGATTTTTATAGGTACTCGAGAAATTTAAAAAAAAAAAAAACATTTTAAATTTGGAATGGTTAAAAATTTAATTTGAAAATATAGTTAATTCTTTGATAAACACTGTTTGTGCTTGTGTTCAAGTTTAAGTTCAGAATGATTCTAAAGAATGATCCTATATATGCCGATAGGCATGGCTGCCGACAGAGTAATTTATTTTGAATTAATTCGAACAAAAACTTGGAGGCGTTTTTAAAGTACAGTACAACTTCTACAGTCCGGACATGCGCCAATTCGGACACGCGAATAATTCGGACACTGCCGGACAATCCGGACAAATTTTTTTTCTTATGCAAAAAGACAGTTATTTTACCGTTTTTGATTTCGGAAACTTATTAATGTATGTATGTATTGAAGTTATCAAGTAGGCTGTGCAGTTGTTGGTCGAATTTATTACTCTTGTCGTTACATCACGCAAAGTTGTTTAAGAAACATATGTTAAGCGAATTGATAACTTTGTTTTATTTCATCAATATTGCTTCAAAAATGTTAACTTCTATAGTCCGGACAACCTCGATAATCCGAACGAGCCTAAAACTATATGTGTCCGGATTATCGAAGTTGAACTGTATTTATATTAATTTACTCAATATTTAAGTTGATCACATCGACAAAAAGAAAAAAAAAATGTAAATCAGAAAGATTCGGTAAAATTAATGAACAGCTTTAAATGAGATATAACTGTTTATACAGTGGTTGAAAATATAATAGAAAAGTTAATTTGCTTCAACAATTTATTGAACAAAAATGTTGTTTTCATAAATCTTATATATTAATACTCAATATAAATTAAACTTTTTTTTTAAGTCATGAAACTTCCTCTATATCCGGTCAGCCATAAGACCTCCATCAAGATGAGGAAGATTATGAAACAGGGTAAAATTGTTATTGTCCTAAGTGGACGTTACGCCGGTCGCAAGGCCATCATTGTCAAGACTTCGGACGATGGCACACCCGAGAAACCTTTCGGTCATGCTGTGGTCGCGGGTATCGACAGATACCCACGTAAAGTGACAAAGCAGATGGGCAAGAATAAGCTAAAGAAGAAGTTCAAGATAAAGCCCTTCCTTAAAGTTGTGAACTACAACCATCTGATGCCTACTCGCTATACAGCTCACGACATCAGTTTGGATGAAATTTCGGCCAAGGATTTGAAAGATCCCGCAAAGAGGAAAACACATCGTTTCCAGACGCGCGTAAAATTCTAGTCCACATACAAGGAGGGCAAGAACAAATGGTTCTTCCAAAAGTTACGCTTCTAAGGAGTTTCATTAGAAAATGTGTGCGCGCGAGTGCATTTTTTTTTTTACTCATATCTTGAGCTAAACATAATTTTTGTGTGCTTGCTGTATGGAGGCGAAGAGAACGTTTTAAAAACTACTATTAGTAATAAAAAAAAGATAAAAACTTAAAAAAAAAAATCATTCGAAAGGTTCTGTTGCCCAGATGTGTAGAATGTATACATAAATGATATATCTGATTAAGGGGATTCCCAACCTTCTAAGAGAGAAATTACAATTTTGAGAAAAAACCCGCTCTTTGATCAATATGAAATTTGGATGGGAGGGAGTTATTGAGTTAATCGAATTTGAGTTTTTTCAATAAAGCAACAATTTCTTAAAAAAATTTACTTTTTTGCATTCGTCACTTGTGAAATTTCCAAAAAACAAATGTGATTTGAATTTAAAAATCTGATTTTCCATTTCAATATCTTGGCCGAATTGAAACGGTTTTTCAATTTTTTCCAATTATTTCTGAACGTTTGTAAATTTTCCTTTCAAATGTGATAACAATTAGTGTGAAAATCAAACCATATGAATTTTTAATGAATTTTCTTAATATTGTCGTTAGCTATTTAGTGTGTGTTTCAATCAAATTCCAAGAGAAAGAAAAAACTGTCTCAAACCATGTTGAGAATGAATGTTCTTAATTGAGCAGCAAATATCTCCGCCATCTTTGAAAAGATTTCATTTATTTCTTTTTTGTAATTTAAGAACATTACTAAAAATTTTACAGTTTCTTTTTTGTTTATATTTAAATTATTCCTTTCTGATCTCTTCTGATCACAAAAAAATTTTATTTTTTCTCTTACAAAAAAGAATAGCAGTGTTTATTTTTTTTCTTCATCAATTTATTTAACAAAAATTCTGTTTACATAAATAATTAAAAATAAAGTAAAAAAAACGCAAAAATTAATATTAGTAATTAATATCAAAAATTTACTTTTTCCTGAGTTGGAAAGTTATAGAGTAAATATTTCTCTGTTTCTCCTTTAGATTTAATATTGTGCTTATAAATTAATTTGTGTGTTTTTTTTTTAAATTTGAACGCTTATTTTTTTTCATCTTTCTAGTTACATATGGATTCCGCGCCAAAAGAACAGTTCCGGTTTTTAGGCCAAAACGTCAATTTCTGATACTCTGTTCTGAAGTGAAGCGTATCTCGGTGAGAGAATTTTGCATAGACAGAAATAATTGAAAGTTGGACGGGGCAAGATTCTATTCAATATTTTCTAAATAGTTTTTAACCCTCCGTTGGGCGCATGGGTCTAACCAGACATTTTTCGATTTTAGTTATAAATTATATAAACTTCCAATTAAGCTGGCGACTTAAAATTTCGTGACTTTTCCTACAATTATGTATGCTATAATCTCTGAGAAAATTAAAAAGATATATGGTATACAAGGATAATAACAAGAACATTTTGGTGTACACATAACTTTCGTTAGTCGTGTGGTCTGGTTAGAACGGCATATGTTTTATATGAAAACTAATAATATTTTATTCATTTTGAACATTTTGCACAGTTTTTAAATTTCTTTTTTTATCGAAACACCCGTTATATTTGGCGTTATTTTTTCTTTCTTTACTATTAAATAAAATTGAAGCGAAATTTTTTATCTGTTAAAAATTAGTGATGAAGTCGAATTTTTTCATAACACACGATTACACAGTCAAAGTATGGATATTAATTTTCATCTACGATTGACAGCGGCTTTTGTCAATGACAGAACAAACGTGAAAGAGCTGAAGAAGAGCCGGATACGATCGAGTCATTTGGAAACGATGACCAAATCTATGATATAAACTATGTTCCTGAAGACGATGCGTCTGATATTGAAGAGGAAATTATAATCGAAGCAAATGAAATTTTTGACACTGACGATGAAGCAGAGGAAGGAAATGTACACGCTCAAAATCAAACTGCAAGCCCAACTGATGATTTTTTTTTTCTATGGCAAGGACGGCACAAATGGAATAAAAATGAACCTGCTGCTCTTGGTCGTTAATGTCATCACAATATTAGGCGTTTTCGATCCGGTGTTAAGGAACATTATTCGATTATAATTGAAGTATTCAAGAAATTTTTCGCACCAAATATTACGTATTATAATACGTAAAAACCCATTTGTTTTTATATTTTTATCTAAACAGTTGTTGGTTAAGCCATATAAACCAAAAAAGAATTATAAACATATACCATCAAGGCTAATACAAACGGTTGAATTTAGTACCAAAACCGCGAAATTTCCATACATAAAATATAAAAATATATAGAGATCTGGTCTGACTACACTAGGTACGAATGAGACAATCCGAACATGTGCCAAACGGAGGGTAAACCGGTCTTGCAACATGTGGCTAAGCGATATTTAAAAATGATGTCTTCGTGTCAAGTCGCATATTCCGGTCGTTTCTTGGGTATGGCTCTCTTTAAACGGATCAATTGTGTTTGATAGAGGTCACCTGTGATTGTCTGGCCCGATTTTAACAGCTCATAGTAGAGCATACCTTCTGATCCCACCAAATACTATTATTATCTTCTAAGCCAAAATCAACACTTTTAAATAGCTGTTCGCTCTGCTAGAGTATAAATTTCCACCAAAATACGATGACTTTCGGCAGCAGTTTTCTTCATATTAAAGTAATGAAGAAGAACTCCCCGCAAAAACACTTTTTCAAGCACAAAGTTTGACATATTTGAGTGAAAGAAAATACTGTTGTTTACGCTTCAAATAAATGATACATACTGAAAAAGACACACAATGATAGTAGCTTTCCAACGGAGGTTCGGATTATTGGAACAATTTCATAATAATCAAGTCTCGCCATCTCTTAGCAAACCACTCGAATTAAGTTATAAAATCAATAACTTCATGACATTCTTCACTCCTTAGAATTAAGTCTCCACTAAAGGAATACCAAAAAATCGTGATTTTATGCCTTAACTCTTCTTTGTTTTTCTTTTTTATAAACTCAAATTTAATACTTTACAACTCCCTACATGTTCTCTCTTTGATAAAGATCTGGAGACTGCGAATGTTAACTCTTTAAAACCAACTAGTAAACCTGTTGCCCGAATTCGAGCAATTCAATAAAAATTAACTATTAGAAACATTATATACGTTTAATATATGATATTCTATTCAAGAAGTTATTATACTCAATAACGACATATTCAGTCTCAATAATGATATAAAAGATAATTATCTGAATGGTTTGACTTGAAACGTATGATCTGACACTAAATTTTTTAATGTAACATTCAAAATACGAAAATGGACTTACACTTATATTACTACTGAGACAACATTATAATTATTCGAAAACATCGCAGCTTAACTCTTCCAGCTATAAAACTCACTAATTTAAAAAAAAAAACGCAGTGAAAAATAAATTTAAGACGTAATACTAAGATATATTTCAGAAATTAATAAAAGGTACTTACAGAACACTAACACCATCGATTTATAACACCTTTAGATGAAAAAACGCCAAAAAACCCAAAAAAAAATTTTTTTTTGAAAACTGGAAAAATTTGACTGAGTTGTTTGCTCGGAAAGTGGAATTTTTTATTTTGGAACTGCATTTTTCGGACAATTGACATTTGAGGAATGCATAAAAGATAATTTTGGTTAAAAATTTTTAGTCTTGAAAAAAATTAAAACTCGATCAATTCATAAGCTCTTCTCAAACTAAATTTCAAATCGATAAAATAACGGATTTTTGTACAAAAATTTTATTTCTGTTTTAAAAGGTTGGGAACCCCCTGAAGTGAAATTACACTTTTTAAAAGTGGTTTGCACATAAACAGCCTAAACCTGATTTAATGACATCTAAATCGATAGAATCGGTCCATTGGTCTGGGAGGAGTTGAAATCACAAAAAAACCTTAGCCTATTAATTATATAGATAAGCAGGATGATTAAAACAGATTCGTGGCTATAACTTTTAATTGGTTGTAGCTATAATGAAATTTTTTTCAAATATATTGTTTTTGAAGCTTGTTGAAGATTTAAAAATTATAAGAACAACATTTAAAAAAAAAAAAAATTCGAGCAAAAAACCATAAGGGGTAGCCTTGTTTTTTCGATGACACATAGTATTTATTAATTTTTCTGTCAAACAAAAACAAATTCGTCTTAAATAAACTATATAAAATGAAAGAAAATCAAAAATGCAAATTTTAAATTTTTTTATTTTTACAACAAAAACTATTTTTAATACATTTTTTGAGGAAACATTCATTTTATTGGACTCTTTTTAAAGGCAATGATTAAAATATAAATAATAAAGTAACGGTAAAAACTTTGTTATTATTTTAAAGTCAATTAATTGAAATTAAATACAAAAAAGAAATAAATTAAATTTTTTAAAAAGTGGCAGAGATATTCGCTTCCAAATAGAGAACTTTAAATTTCAGAGAGTTTTTTTCTCCGTCTTGGCGTTTGATAAAAATACACGTTAAACAACTAAAGAAAATATTAAGAAAATTCATTAAAAATACATTTGGTAAGATAATTACTGTAATTTTCAACACATTTCAAAGAAAATTGAACAAAAATTTAGAAAAACAAAAAAATTTTGAAAACCGTTGAAATTTGACTGAGTTGTTTGCTCGGAAAGTGGAATTTTTTATTTTGGAACTGCATTTTTCGGACAATTGACATTTGAGGAATGCATAAAAGATAATTTTGGTTAAAAATTTCTAGTCTTGAAAAAAATTAAAACTCGATCAATTCATAAGCTCTTCTCAAACTAAATTTCAAATCGATAAAATAACGGATTTTTGTACAAAAATTTTATTTCTGTTTTAAAAGGTTGGGAACCCCCTGAAGTGAAATCACAATTTTTAAAAGTGGTTTGCACATATACAGCCTAAACCTGATTTAATGACATCTAAATCGATAGAATCGGTCCATTGGTCTGGGAGGAGTTGAAGTCACAAAAAAAACCTTAGCCTATTAATTATATAGATTTCATTTTACCTCTGCGAAACCAATTATTTTCAAAGATTTTTTTCAAAATAATTTTTCAATAGGATTTCGTCATTATAATTCTACATTAATTTCGAACTCATAAACATTTTCTGCTTGGCCTATGACAGCATTACTGCAAATATTTTGACATAGTCCAAAGCACAGATGGTATATTAAGCCAAGAAAATAAGACCTACAAAAATGAAGAGTAGCAGCTCTATCATAGCATTTCCGCCCCACATGGTATAGGTTTTTGTGGTGTGTTTTTGAGTTGTATATTTAGTTTTTTTGATCGTCTCACTTACTTGAACCTGTCAAATCCCATGTTTCATCTGACCAAAAATTGTTTTGCCAATTTTTACGAAATACGTGGTTGTTCGCAAAATCAAGTGGATGTCTTTGGAACTTAAATAGAGAACTTTTCTCGGACTTCTAACCATTATTACTATTCCATTCAATCTATTCCTAACTAAACGGTTCATTGCTGGTGCTTGCAAATAATTTTAGAGCTATTCTTAGGTGTAAAATGGGTTCGGTTTTGATTTCCACACCAACAGTTTGTCGAAAGAAGTTGTAGTTTGGAGTTTTCTGAGCACTGTTGCTTGTTAGAAATCTGAAATTATAGCACTAAATACCTATTTTGCTGCAATTTCAAACAGTTGTAATATTTCGACGTTTTTTCTACGTCCCATAATTTTTAAAACATTTGTATAAAAATCTAAAGAAAACCGTTTTTTAAAGAAGAATGTCTTGAAGTTAAAGTTGAACTTGATTCTTACTTTGGTCATTAGCTGAAATACACTTTTCTGTAAACATAATTCCGTTTTATTGCAATCCTTTTTAACGCAATTTTTCAATATATTCAATGAGCTTACAATTAACATAACAATGATATTTAAAATTATGCAAATGAGATAATAAATTTTAAGTTCCATTAGTTAGCCATAGCATACAGCAGTGATAGTTCTTCTAAAGTTTGTTTTTCTTTTAATATATCGACACGTAGTACTACAATAAAAACATGTTGTTTTTATTTTTTCCACCACTGTACATGCATAACATTAAATAATAAGTATATATCATATAAGATATTTTTCAAATACATAGAAACATGCTATGTTTTCATTTGTTTGTTGAATATTAATATTCAATCAGGGGTTCACTGTTCAGATGCAACAAAATTCACTCGATTAATTAAATCAAATAATATTTGTTTTTTCAATATTTCAGTAACAGCAATTTATCAAAAATTGTGCAAAAGAAAACTGTTGGTTACCGAAAGTAATCTATGAAAAATCCCAAAGATGCACTTTGAAGTTTAATTAATTATATCACTTATCATATTAGTCATAAAATCAAAAATACTTGAAAAAATTTGTATTTAAATTCAAGTTTTCGAGTTTTTTGTACATTTTTTCCCACAGCCCACTTACAGCTCTGCACTACAATAGCATCAACAACAACAACTGTCTTACCAGCAGAATGTTGTTACTTTCCCGAACCTGCTTAAAATTTTTGCCATCGACAAATAAAGCCACCAGCCAGCTTATATAATTAATTGCCAAATTTTCGCTTGGTTGTTTGCTTTAATTGCTGCAAGCATTTTATTGTTTTATAATATTTATAAGCTCTAGAGCAAAACGTTGTATGATAAAAACGCAGCAATAAACTCACAGAAAGTTAAAAAATTAAATAACAACTAAAACTGATTCATTCGTTCCAAACACTTTTTTTAGAGTAAGAGAAGAGAGAGAGATAGAACAAAATAAAATATAAAATGAAAAACTTTTGTTTATTTTAATGTTATTTGTTTATTGATAAACTAGGGATATAAAATCCAACGTTAGCCATTTAAGACAGACATAATAATGGCAAGCTGGACAGACAGGCAGACAGGCTGGCGTTGCGAACCAACATTTGCGCTACTGGACAAAAGAAAAACCAACTTACACAAAATAACAATAAAAATAACAAATAGAGGTAGGAGTTGGACTAAAGGATATCCTTAAAAGATTCCAAAGAATATTTAAACAAGTACAATGCTAACTAAGACTCATAAATAGCCTTTAACTGATAATATAAACAGATTTCAAGTAAAAGATAAATCCAAGAAACTGAAGCATCTAAACTGTGTCTGTCTTAAAGTGATGAAAGTGATCAACTGACACTTGAAAAAAGTATGGAACCAAAATGTTTTGTAGTCACAGAAACTTAAATAAGCCAAATCAAAGAAAAGTTTTGATTAATTAATAAAAATCTAAAGATAATTTCACAAACTCCCACTTCCACATTATTCTTTTTATATATTTAGAGAGCAATAGTTGTTGCCAGGATATTAGTTTATTTTAATTAGAACATTGTTTTAAGGCAACAAAAACAAATACATAACAAGACATTAAAATAAGCCAAACAAATCTACCAAAAAAAAAAAAATTTCTCAGATTTCATAAAATTCTCAGACTTCATTATTCTTCCCCGAACAGCTATATAATTCGAATTTTTATTCCACTTCTATGCACGTGAAAGCTCTGAATTCACTTAATGTTTTGGCTCTTGTCTAGGCTCTTGACTGCATTAAAAAGATGCTAGAAATGTGAGCATGCTTTATTTTAACCCTGTCCGTTTAACAGATAAAAAAAACAAAAAAAACAAATTGGCCTTTTCAGCCCTTGAAAGGACTTTGACCGAGCTTCTTATGATCAATTGTGTTGTGTGTGTTATTAAATGTTTGCACACAATTGACCGAGAACTGGACCTACATGTTTTATGCCGACTCCGAACGGCTAAAGTTCATGTTCTCTAGAAGCTTTACATGGCATTGTTTACTCTCTGAGGTTTGCCATTGTCTGCAGAGAGGTGGTGACCGATCAGAAAAATTTTTTGTTGAAAAAACTTTTCGCCACGGCTGGGGATCGAACCCGGGCTCCGAGCATGCTAAGCCACACACTTAACCTGCATGCCACGGTCACCCGTTTAACAGATATTGAAAATAAATTTGAAAATGTCATTTGAAAATAACCCAATTTTTAGTATTCTAATGATAGCACTAAAGTTGATAGTCCCAATTGAAGTTCGGAAGAATGACAAAAATGCCAAACCGAAAATAACCCGAACCAACTAAAACTCCATCATTGTTTGTTGTTGAAAATCTTTGTTGCCCAACATAAGCACCGCCTCTAATCGGTACCATAAGTCGTTGACAGGTGCAGAATACGCTACATGGATAAAATTACATGCATGGATATTAAAATAAGTTTGGTGAAAAAGTTATAAAACTCAAAATAGCTAAAGTAATAACAAGAAGAATAAGAAGACGTTAAAACACACACATGCTCAGTGAACAGTGGTTTCCGCAAACCAAAAATTGAACTAGAAAAAAATCACAGCAGAGACTTATTAAAGGAAAATGTGGCATAAAAATAATAAAATCCAAATAAAACTATTAAAAACCACATAAATCATAACAAATAAAAATATAAAAACATAAAAATATAAAAATATAAAAATATAAAAATATAAAAATATAAAAATATAAAAATATAAAAATATAAAAATATAAAAATATAAAAATATAAAAATATAAAAATTTAAAAATATAAAAATATAAAAATATAAAAATATAAAAATATAAAAATATAAAAATATAAAAATATAAAAATATAAAAATATAAAAATATAAAAATATAAAAATATAAAAATATAAAAATATAAAAATATAAAAATTTAAAAATATAAAAATATAAAAATATAAAAATATAAAAATATAAAAATATAAAAATATAAAAATATAAAAATATAAAAATATAAAAATATAAAAATATAAAAATATAAAAATATAAAAATATAAAAATATAAAAATATAAAAATATAAAAATATAAAAATATAAAAATATAAAAATATAAAAATATAAAAATATAAAAATATAAAAATATAAAAATATAAAAATATAAAAATATAAAAATATAAAAATATAAAAATATAAAAATATAAAAATATAAAAATATAAGAATATAAAAATATAAAAATATAAAAATATAAAAATATAAAAATATAAAAATATAAAAATATAAAAATATAAAAATATAAAAATATAAAAATATAAAAATATAAAAATATAAAAATATAAAAATATAAAAATATAAAAATATAAAAATATAAAAATATAAAAATATAAAAATATAAAAAAATAAAAATGTAAAAATATAAAAATATAAAAATATAAAAATATAAAAATATAAAAATATAAAAATATAAAAATATAAAAATTTAAAATATAAAAATATAAAAATATAAAAATATAAAAATATAAAAATATAAAAATATAAAAATATAAAAATATAAAAATATAAAAATATAAAAATATAAAAATATAAAAATATAAAAATATAAAAATTTAAAAATATAAAAATATAAAAATATAAAAATATAAAAATATAAAAATATAAAAATATAAAAATATAAAAATATAAAAATATAAAAATATAAAAATATAAAAATATAAAAATATAAAAATATGAAAATATAAAAATATAAAAATATAAAAATATAAAAATATAAAAATATAAAAATATAAAAATATAAAAATATAAAAATATAAAAATATAAAAATATAAAAATATAAGAATATAAAAATATAAAAATATAAAAATATAAAAATATAAAAATATAAAAATATAAAAATATAAAAATATAAAAATATAAAAATATAAAAATATAAAAATATAAAAATATAAAAATATAAAAATATAAAAATATAAAAATATAAAAATATAAAAATATAAAAATATAAAAATATAAAAATATAAAAATATAAAAATATAAAAAAATATAAAAATATAAAAATATAAAAATATAAAAATATAAAAATATATAAATATAAAAATATAAAAATATAAAAATATAAAAATATAAAAATATAAAAATATAAAAATATAAAAATATAAAAATATAAAAATATAAAAATATAAAAATATAAAAATATAAAAATATAAAAATATAAAAATATAAAAATATAAAAATATAAAAATATAAAAATATAAAAATATAAAAATATAAAAATATAAAAATATAAAAATATAAAAATATAAAAATATAAAAATATAAAAATATAAAAATATAAAAATATAAAAATATAAAAATATAAAAATATAAAAATATAAAAATATAAAAATATAAAAATATAAAAATATAAAAATATAAAAATATAAAAATATAAAAATATAAAAATATAAAAATATAAAAATATAAAAATATAAAAATATAAAAATATAAAAATATAAAAATATAAAAATATAAAAATATAAAAATATAAAAATATAAAAATATAAAAAAATATAAAAATATAAAAATATAAAAATATAAAAATATAAAAATATAAAAATATAAAAATATAAAAATATAAAAATATAAAAATATAAAAATATAAAAATATAAAAATATAAAAATATAAAAATATAAAAATATAAAAATATAAAAATATAAAAATATAAAAATATAAAAATATAAAAATATAAAAATATAAAAATATAAAAATATAAAAATATAAAAATATAAAAATATAAAAATATAAAAATATAAAAATATAAAAATATAAAAATATAAAAATATAAAAATATAAAAATATAAAAATATAAAAATATAAAAATATAAAAATATAAAAATATAAAAATATAAAAATATAAAAATATAAAAATATAAAAATATAAAAATATAAAAATATAAAAATATAAAAATATAAAAATATAAAAATATAAAAATATAAAAATATAAAAATATAAAAATATAAAAATATAAAAATATAAAAATATAAAAATATAAAAATATAAAAATATAAAAATATAAAAATATAAAAATATAAAATATAAAAATATAAAAATATAAAAATATAAAATATAAAAATATAAAAATATAAAAATATAAAAATATAAAAATATAAAAATATAAAAATATAAAAATATAAAAATATAAAAATATAAAAATATAAAAATATAAAAATATAAAAATATAAAAATATAAAAATATAAAAATATAAAAATATAAAAATATAAAAATATAAAAATATAAAAATATAAAAATATAAAAATATAAAAATATAAAAATATAAAAATATAAAAATATAAAAATATAAAAATATAAAAATATAAAAA